>CM046450.1:75180007-75680143 GCA_025506515.1 Flaveria trinervia | reverse complement strand
TGATCAACCACTTGATCATCCTCAACATCCTTATGTTGAGTGCTAGTTTCAACCAAACGTGCATCGGGCTATGGTTCTTGATCTTCCTCAAGATCCACTGTTCTACTGCTAGCTCCTTCCATAAGGAACTTTGCTTCTAAGAAATCACCCTTTCTGGCAACAAACACTTTGTTCCATTGGATCATAGAAATAATATCCCATAGAATCTCTAGGATATCCAATAAAGATACACTTGGTGGATCGGACATCCAATTTGTTTAGGGTGGGAGTCTTAACATAAGCCTCACATCCCCAAACCCTTAAGTACGATAGGGATGGAACTCTTCCATGCCATATCTCAAAAGGTGTCCTTTCTACCTTTTTGGTTGGGGCCATATTTAGAATACGGGCCGCGGAGAGCAGAGCGAAACCCCAAAATGATAGAGGTAATGTGCTTCTAGCCATCATAGATCGGACCATATCCAATAAGGTTCGATTCCTCCTCTCAGACACACCATTATGTTGTGGTGTTCCAGGTGGAGTGAGTTGTGAGACAATCCACAACTCCTAAGATGATTTTGAAAGGCATCACTTAGGTATTCACCTCCTCTATCGGTACGAAGAATTTTAATTGACTTGTTGAGTTGATTTTCTACTTCATTTTCGAAGATTTTGAACATTTCAAAAGCTTCGTCTTTGTGCCTTAACAAGATTTCAAAGGCATCCCCACTGTCATCATCATCCGAGTCATGAGTGGGTAGAGCAATCTGCTCCACATCAGAGTTACTATCATCGTGGCGCCACTTTCTCTTGCTGGCACCACGTAGTCCTCCCAAGCCAGATGCCCAAAAAACCTCCTGACAGGGGGTTTCACTTGCTCCCCTTATACACCTTCATCCTCCCCAAGGTAGTGTCATCCATCACCTTGAGGACTACCGCATCCTCCTTCTCCTTCGACAGGGAGAAGCTTCTGATCTATGATCATCTGCATAAACCTCGGGTACATACAGAAGTCCTCCTTCCCTTCCCCTCGATGTTCTCCAGCAGGTAGGTGAAGATCATCTTGGAGAAGCTGAACGGGTGGTTCAGCACCAACGCAACATACGCGTTCTGTATCTGGTCGAATAGCTCATCAAAACCTCCCTTCCTGGAATCTATGCACTTAAGCAGCACGTGCGCAAGATACTATGCTGGATTCTGTATGCCCAAGACACATAGAACATTGATGTGGTTAGTACGTTGTGATCCAAGTCGGGTCATACCCAATAACAAGCTTAGCAAACACCAATTAATATTTAATTGATGATATGATCTTGGAATTAAATAATTACACCAATTTAGAAAATGGGTTTTCTAAATAAATTGTATGTGAGAAAGAACAAATTATGAGGATATTTTGTTCATAGATATTATTTGTTATGTTGTTTAAATTAGTTAAGCAACATCAAATAATAAAAGTGTGTGTGCATATTTTATATAATTAAAGGGTTAATTATGTATAATATCTAAAAACTCTTGAAATATTTTAAAAGGAGAGTTTTAGGGTATAACCTAAAAACAACAAAGGGGTTTTCGGCCGCCCCCTTGGGGCAGCCCCTTTGTTCTTCCCTTTTGTGTGTTTTGGAGATATGGCTCTCAAGATACACACATACACACACTCTACTTCAGATCTCTCTCTCTCTAATGCAAAAGAGTCACAAGAACATAATCTTTCTTTTGGAAGAAGGATGTCATGGCTGGAACAAAGGATTTAGAATCCTCTTTGAAAGTTCACGGCTGGAACAAGTTTCCAGCAGCCTTCTTGTGTCGATTTGGTGCTCAAATCCTAGCAAATGTGTTTTTCTTGAAGGCTTGTGGGTATGAACACTTGAGGACATCTATTCTTGATGTTTTGGTCATCAAATAGCAGCCCCATCTTCACTTATATCTACGTTTTGACAGCTTCTAAAAGGTAGTTTATTGTGTTGATTTTGGTTGTTTTGTTTGCTTCTTGATAACTAGTTTATTCACATATATATGATCCTTTGACTTTGGGTTTGTTGAAATAAGATTATGAACTTTAATTTTCAGATTATTGAATAGAATATTAAGTTCTTATTCCGCTGCGTTTTCTTGTTTAAAATTGTTAAACAACATTGTTTTGGTACAACAAACCCAACATTGGCATCAAGAGCCGGTTATGTGGATGATTAGTTTCATGTGTTCTTGTATAATTGGTTATATAAGGTTTAACAACCAATTTTAGGGCTGTTTTGTATTGATTTGATGATACCCCAATCTTTCAAGGTTATATCAAACATGCTAGTGATTAAACCTTGAAAGAAAAGATATCAATTTGGTTGATTGTGTTTTGTTTGGACAAAAAACCCTAGATTTTTGGTTTATGTTGGCTGAAAATTTAGGGTCAATGGGGTTCATTTTGGTTCTTAGTATGATGTATATGGATACATAATTTTAGTGCATAACATAGCCTTGACCTTGTTATTTTGGGTTTGGTTGATTATGGAATTGTCATGTTGATTGTATTCTTTATTTATGGGTTGTAGTAATTTCTTTTGTGTTTCCTTTTGGTTTGTAATTTATTTATTCATTTGGCAATGTAATAAATAGATTAGGAGCATTTTTCCCTTTACTAGAAAATATGTATTAGGATGTATATATTTTGTAAAAGAAGATGCTCGGGAAGGAAGCACAAAAGGAAGACACAAAGGATGACTTGAAGCATTTGGATGCAAGTTCAAGTGGGGGTCTTTGGAGATCTCATCATTTGTGTTGTGTTGAACCCTTAGGAAAAGACCTTATGACAACACTTGTGATGGCAAACAAGTGTAGTCAACTTAGTGGCTATGGTTATGCACATATGTTTGTATGATCATGCTTGTTTGTTTTATGTTGATTGTTTGATATATGAATATGCTTAACAATCTAAATAAATTATGAAACAAGCTGAATTTTATGGTTCTAAATCATTAAGTAATTAATAAAAGGTTATTAAGAGGATTAATGATTTCAAAATAAAAGAGGTTTTATTAAAAGAGAACCATAGGGTACCATGTATTTGAAAGCATGCAATTACAAGGTACATAGGTTTTTCAAGTCTAAAATTAATGGGAACCTAAAACCCTTTTGGTAACAAGTCTAACACCATCCTTTTACACGACACTCGAATCACTTGGGAACTACTTGTGGGATAAAGGTCACCTAACCACTTGTAGGGAACTTGTGTCCTTGAGGTGAGTCTAACATACTTGTGGGATAAAGATCACCTAACCGCTTATATGTAAAAACTCACACGTGTGTGTAAGTAGGACGACTTGAATTGAAAACCATGTGCTTAGGGTCACCGAAGCATGGCTTACAATGGTGTTGATGGGATTAAACATGCCGACTAAACATATGATGTTTAACCGATCCCATAAGACTAGAAGTTGCAATAGGTTGCAATTGTCAACTGTTGACTACCTTGTTAATTTAAATAATGGGATAAAGGTCACTTAACCATCATTTAAATGTAACGTTGGATTCTAGATTTTAATTGTTAATTGTCTATGAGACATTAAGGGTATTAACGATTAAAATAAATTTATGAGAAATACTAATATGAACTTTGTCAATTTTGTAATGATGACCTCTAACTATAATGCTACCACCCCGATCGTCCCTTCCCTATCACTGAGACCTATTCTCGAGAGGGATAGTCCTAACCATAATTATCTTATGGACTCATTTGGAAACTTGAGAATCGTTCTCAAGAATGAGTAAAGGTCTATGTCCTTGACGATCCCATACCTCACCAACCCACGCTGTTGATGTTATGGCCTTTTGACGATTGAGTTAAGCACACTAAGGATTCTGTGCAAGCATCCGATCTCATGTTGGGAATATGATTCCCAGACTCCAAAAGGTTTGGAGCCTCATGAGGCACATGACATGTTAATCTAAAAGGAAATGTTCCTTCCGCAAACTTTAGTAAGATTGCTTTGAAACGGTTCAAGCACTTTATGCATGTCACATGAAAAGACCCAATGATATCATCTTATATATTCTTAAGATAAAAGCCATATTGACAGCCTCAAGATGCTTTACTATCCTGTCTCAATGTAGTTGGCCAAGGATTTGATCCTTGATTGCCTAACTAAAGGTTCGAGACATTCATAATAAACTGTAATATGAACGGATGGGACATGAGCATCGGTGAACCTCATGCAATGCACAAAGCAACCGAGGCGGGGATAAGTAGAGAGGTTCTACCTACTCTCTCGATCAATAAGGGAGGCTATAAGAAGTGGCCCATCCCGATCCTAAAGCAATTATTGCTAAAGGATTGGAATAAATCAAAGCAAAGGTTAAAGCGAAACCTCAAAACCTAAGCTTATGAAGCCTAAGGTAACGGAGAACGATCCATGCTTTGAGTATGGAGAGATAGGACTATAAAAAGGGTATTGTCCCTTCTATCTCAAGGAGTTGAAACACAAGAAGGGTTTTGGGCAAACCTCAAATACAATTCCATGATTCATACGCTATTTTAAAAGCCATTTCTTCAATCACATGGTATTGGATACCGGATGTGAGACTCATACTTGCAATTGTTGCAAAAGGGTTCAAAAGAAATGTCCGCTTCAAGAAGGGAAACTCTATTTTGAGACCTTCAAATGGTTTGGAAGTTGTTCTCAAAACATTTTTGTATGCACCTAGTTTGACTAGGAACATAATTATTGTTCCTATTAAAACAATATGATCATGATTCAAAGTTTGTAAATAATGGTATTGAGTTTTGAATGATGTATATCATTTTAAGATATGCCTTTTAATGATTTCCTGAATTGGTTCATGATAGATCATCCTATTATAACTCATTCATACACCTTTAGTATAAAGAAACTTAAAATGGGTTTAAGTTATTACTATCTTTGACATTGTCGTCTTGGTCACATTAACCAGAATTGGATTCAAACACTTCAAAAGAATGGTCTTTTGGAAACAAATAAAAATGTTTCATTTGATAAGTATGAACCAAAGACTAATTAGGAATGATGCATTTGGATGTATATGATCCTTTTAAGACAATGTCTAAGACTGGTGAAAGATATCTTCATTATTGTTACCAACGATTACAGTCGCTATTATTATGGGCACTTGATGACACATAAGTATGAAGCTTTTGAAATGTTCAAAATCGTCAATAATGAAGTAGAAAATCAGCTCCGTATAGTTATCTATGCTCTTCATTCAGATAAAGGAGAAACTGAACCCTATTTGGATATGGTTCAATTTATTATGGCTATGAACTTACCACCTTTATCATTTTGGGTTTTCGCATCGCTCTCTAAGGCTCATATTATGAATATGACCCGGACAAAGAAAGTGTGTATTCATTTAGAATCCAAAGAGACTGTATAAGATACCGTTTCTTTGACTCAACGAATCAGAAGTATTTATTGCTCCAAAGTCTATGGTTCTTGAAACCAAGTCCTTTATGGAAGGAATGACGTATAGAACTGTGGAACTTGATAAGGATCAAAATCCACAAGGCGATACACATTTGATTGACACTAGCAATCAGCAGGAGGTTGTTGATAAAGATCAAGAGGTTGATCAACACACACAAAACGTTCACAAATCTGGTAGAGTTAGTATTCCATCTGAAAGATAAGGATATTTCATGAATGGATGCTATGTGGTTATACCCTGTAGGCTAACCATACACCAAGATGTTATGTCCAATTTGGATTGGGACAAATGGCTAGAAGCCATGAACGTAAGGATGCAATTCATGTATAACAACCAAGTTTGGCAATTGGTTGAACCTCCACTTAAACTCCAAATCGGTTGGATACAAGTGGGTTTTCTGGATGAAAACAAATATACATGGAGACTTGAATACTTATAAGTCAAGACTTATAGCATAAGGTTTTCATCAAACTCAATTGGTTGATTATGATGAAAGTCTTACGCCCGTGGCAATGCTAAGGTCTATTAGGATGTTAAGTGCCATAACTGCATATTTTGAATATGAGTTTTGGCTAATGGATGTCAAAACCGCTTTCCTTAATGCACATCTCGTAGAGACTGTCCACATAGTTCAGCATGAAGCTTTTGTCGATCCGCGACATCCCAATAAAGTATACAAGTTAAAGTGATAGATCTATGGATTGAAACAAGCATCAAAAGGTGTGTATATATGAAAGCTAGTGGGAGCAGAATTATACTCTCAGTGTTGTATGCTGATGACACACTGCTATTTGAAAAATATATTCCAACCTTGGAAGGTGTTAAAACCTTGCTTGGAAGATGTTTTTCATAAAAGGATCTCTTTGAAATCACCCATATTTTGGAATAAGGATCTATAAGGATAGATCGAGGTGGTTGATAGGGTCAAACCAAAGTGCATATATAAAATCTTGAAAAGGTTCAAGATGGAAATCTCTTAGAAAGGTATGATACCCTTTCAAAGAGAGACCATGTTGACAACGTCTCAATATCCAAGCTCATAGGATGAGCAAAATCAAATGAAGGATATCCCATACGCATCTCCTATCGGATCCGTCATTTGTCTCATGATATGCACTAAACTGGACGAGTCATGCTTATCAGGTATGACAAAGTAGATACCAATAAAAATAACCATTGAATGGTTGTTAAAAGTATGTTGATGCACCTTAGTAAGACTAAGGATATGTTTCTAATATACGGATCTGTTGAAGTGAAAATCTGTGTAAAGGGTTGCACAGATGAGGACTTCCAAAACAGATCGAAACAACTCTCGATCATAATCAGGTGTACTTCCATTATGAATGGAGGTGTGGTATCCTTGAAGTGTTCAAAGCAGGACACGGTAGCATTATTCAGTCTAAAATCCTAATACATAGCCGCTTCATTGGCAGCTTTGGAAGCTGCATGGATAAGCTTGTCCATTGCTTATCTAGGGGTGGTCTCTACCATTCAAGACTCCCTAAAGATCTTTGGTAATTACGTGGGTGGGATTGCTCAAATCAAGGAACCCCGTACTCATCAAAGACTAAGCACCTTGAGCGGAGATTCAACATCATAAGGGATGGAGTTGAAAAGGGTAAAGATATGTATTCATAAAGTTCATAAAAGATCAAAACATTACGGATCCACTCACGAAGCTCCTTGTGAGGGCAAGGTATGAGGGTCATACTTGTGCCTTAGGACTTCGATATTCTAGTAATTGAAATTGGTCTGTTTAGTATTTGAAGTACGGAACAATTGTATTTTGACTAATTTGAGTCGTGTTCCCTTTTAGCATGTTTACATCCATGAATATGTTTATTATTCTAAATGTCCGTAGTCGGTCATATTTGTGGGAACAAATATGAATGTAAGACTATTATGAACGATTGGTAGATATTCATAAGGTATGAATATAGAGCAATTGGTTGCTACCAAGGTTCATAGATATTTGTGGGATGCAAATATTGGACTGACCCGCATCTCAATTTTACTACATGGAATCTTCTAGATTGATCATAAGTAAATTTGAGTAAAGGCGAATATCATTTGGTATCCTCTGACCTGAGATACATATTGGGTTTTGATATTCACCAAGTGTTATACCTTGAGCTAGTTCTTCGCTGCTCTGAAATAATGGTCAGTACATAAGGCTATGTTTAGGTACAACATAAGGTGATTGTGAGAAACGTATGTAGTCAAGATGGAATTTGTTCCTCTTATTCGTTGAGAGCATGATGTCTAAGGCCTGATTAAGTTAAATCAACAAGGAATGATCATTCTATGTCCTTGGATTTAACATGACATCTGTAACAAAAGGATAGATGATTGATTCACCTAAATCATTTCAAGTTGGATACTTGAAGGGGATGATGTTATTGAATGGCTTTAAGTCACGCGTATTAAGGGTAGTAAACCGTTGTTAGGCGGTATTTACTGCTTACATCAATCTTCTATGTATCTTGTGCAAGTGGGAGATTGCTGGATTCTGTATGCCCAAGACACATAGAACATTGATGTGGTTAGTACGTTGTGATCCAAGTCGGGTCATACCCAATAACAAGCTTAGCAAACACCAATTAATATTTAATTGATGATATGATCATGGAATTAAATAATTACACCAATTTAGAAAATGGGTTTTCTAAATAAATTGTATGTGAGAAAGAACAAATTATGAGGATATTTTGTTCATAGATATTATTTGTTATGTTGTTTAAATTAGTTAAGCAACATCAAATAATAAAAGTGTGTGTGCATATTTTATATAATTAAAGGGTTAATTATGTATAATATCTAAAAACTCTTGAAATATTTTAAAAGGAGAGTTTTAGGGTATAACCTAAAAACAACAAAGGGGTTTTTGGCCGCCCCCTTGGGGCAGCCCCTTTGTTCTTCCCTTTTGTGTGTGTTTTGGAGATATGGCTCTCAAGATACACACATACACACACTCTACTTCAGATCTCTCTCTCTCTAATGCAAAAGAGTCACAAGAACATAATCTTTCTTTTGGAAGAAGGATGTCATGGCTGGAACAAAGGATTTAGAATCCTCTTTGAAAGTTCACGGCTGGAACAAGTTTCCAGCAGCCTTCTTGTGTCGATTTGGTGCTCAAATCCTAGCAAATGGGTGTTTTCTTGAAGGCTTGTGGGTATGAACACTTGAGGACATATTCTTGATGTTTTGGTCATCAAATAGCAGCCCCATCTTCACTTATATCTACGTTTTGACAGCTTCTAAAAGGTAGTTTATTGTGTTGATTTTGGTTGTTTTGTTTGCTTCTTGATAACTAGTTTATTCACATATATATGATCCTTTGACTTGGGTTTGTTGAAATAAGATTATGAACTTTAATTTTCAGATTATTGAATAGAATATTAAGTTCTTATTCCGCTGCGTTTTCTTGTTTAAAATTGTTAAACAAAATTGTTTTGGTACAACAAACCCAACAACTAAACTGGGGACAGAGGTTACTCTTGTTGATACCCCAGCATTGATGTCCCTAAGTACTTGGCTCCAAGAAAGCATCCTCTGACTGTGAGGGTTTAATCGAGTCTACAATCAGTGTCATCTCCCAACTGTAATACATCCTTAGATCCTTCTCTCAGATAGTAATAGCCTCTCCAAAGATGGTACTTCTTATGCAATGAGGCTCAGACGATCTATCAACTGTACGCCTTCCCAAAAGGCCGCTGAATGGATCGATATGGAGTACAAGGAGTAGATATGGCATGTGCAATCCTCGATCTCAGTAGAAATATGATGATGCTAGAGAAATCAGCAGCGTTTCTGGATGTCAAATCCAGATGAGCACATATATTGTGCTTCGTGCTCATAGTCCATCGACTCGCCATCTGTTACACAACGATAGTAAACGTTAGTACCATTGGCTAAGAAAGTCATGAAACACTTAAACTTGAAGAAAATCTTTCTGTCATGCGATTGAGATTGTGCGACTGAGATCAGTCGTGCGATTGAACAGTGCGAATGGGGTTCAGTCGTGCGACTGATCCCATGCGTACCACTGAGTGTGCGACTGGGCTCATACGTATATACCCTCATGTGGTTACACCAGTCGTGTGACTGAACTTCATACGCATGGTTCAGTCGTGCGTTTAAGCAGTTCGCACCCTTCAGTCGTGCGACTAAAGTTCATCAAGCTGTCCTTCGCATGATGTACTAACTGTTCAATTCAAATTCACTTTTTCACCAATTTTGAGTTTTAGACATCGTTGTCTGGTTCATTTGACTCGCAATACATTCTTATAACACCTAACATCTTTACTTTATTTTGTTTGAGTCATTTAGTTAGGTTATTTAGTCAGTTAAGTCTCGGTTCTTTGCGAGTCCAATGTACCGATTTTGCATCAAATGAAAGTTATGGGAGTGCTTCTTTACCGTAAATTACCTGTAGAGTCGATGTATATGGTCAGTAATCAAGAAACGGGGGGATTTAGAGATCAAATGAAATTTGGGTAAGTCGATTCAAGGTTAATTTGAGGTGGTGAGTCTCTGCGACCGACTCCCTCTCTATTTATACTAACTCTAGATTCAATCATGCGACTGAGCTCATACGCACCTTTCAGTCGTGCGAGTGGGACTCAGTCGTGCGAGTGGGACTCAGTCGTGCGATTGGTTCAGTCGTCCTTCTTCAGTGGTCCGACTGGATCTCAGTCGTGCGACTGACTCACTCGTCTGCCCTTAAGCATCCGACTGGGCCAATCGTATGGGCGATTCGGTTGGATGGTCCATATTCATGGTCCATTCGTATGATTGGTCCATACGTATGGTCCATTCGTGCGAATGGGTCATACTTATTAAATTTTCTGCCAATTTGAATATTTAACTTTTAAAACCCCTTTAATTATTGAAATTAACGTTATGAGCATTTGATCATCTCAGACATGATCGTTTTGACTTGAAATCTTTTTGATCACCTCAGACGTGACTGTTTTAGACTTTTAAAACACATGTGGTCATCTCAGACATGACCCTTTTAGTGAGTTGATCCCTTACTGATTTTCCTGATATAGTCCGATAAACAAACAAACTAAAGCGACTAACTAAATTAGAGAATTAAACTAAAGAATAAAAACAAGGATTGTTTTTGCTTTTTGTGAGAGATAAGTCTTAAGATGGAAATCTACTGGATTAGGTTCTGGAGTAGATAGCTTCAACTTAGATTGACCATACCTGGACCAATTCAATTTTGGAATCATACAGGCAAGTCAAATCATTTTGGTCTTGTTATCAAAATCTTTTGATGCTCAATTCTTGGTGTTCATCCAGAGTCGTTAGCAACTTTAGGAAATCATACTGGAACTCTTAGATTACCACATTGATTTGAACTTTCAAGAATTGCAGCCACAATGATTGTCAATATGTTTGTCCACTTAAATCCATACACAAACTTTTGACACAAACTGGTGATTGTTTTAGGTTTAATTATTTCAACTAACATTTTTGGATCCCACACTTATATGGTAATCAACATTCCTCAGGAGCTTTTGAGCGGTCTACGAGTATTATTACAAGGAGAGACTATTCTTAGAGCTTTCAAAGAGAAGCCAGTCCTCAGGTTAGTGCCATCGCACAGTAGAGAGGCGGCAAACAACAATGAATTCTAGAATATCTAGGTTATGCTTATCCTCAGGTCAGTGCCATCGCACGGCAGAGAGGCACACAACCTATCTCCTTGTTAGAGCAGCTTAATATTATTTTGCACAAAATGCACCACTAACATAAGTCATTAGCTTTATAGCATTTGTCTTTCATTTTTTCTTGCTTTGCTCTATTTATGGTCATCCGCACACATTTGTGGCGTTTACATACTCATTTCCCCTTAATTGAATATTGTTGACTGTATTAACCAGTGATAAGATGGAAGCCCACAGTAGTTGAACAACTTAGTTTGATCTTGAAATCACCAGTCAGTCTAATCATCTATTGTGTTGAATCTACCGACATATAATTTGTGGTCTAGCAACCTCTAGGTCTACTCTCGTTGTGTTGCCTTAGGAGTTACCAGTTTTTCTATCATCTTCCCTATTATATTGCTTAGACTACACAGACTTATACTTTGAGTCTTTGCATGTTTTCTAAATTTAAATTTTACAGTCCCTCTTGATTTGTTCTTGTATACTATCATTTTCCAAAGGGTTTGAATCGGTATCACAGTTACGGTCTACCTTATATTAGCTATCCACTCCTTCTCCCTCGTTTTTGTTTAAATGTTACTTGCTGACAAATTCTCCCCCTAAAATACTAAAATCATAACTAGTTTAATTATTTTAGTATTTTAATAAACAGCAAAATAACATGAGTTTAAATTAAACAGACTAAAATAAACAAATAAAATTAAAAATAAAAAGAAAACTTTAACTAAACTACATCAGACTACACATTATCGTCATCAGGAATAACCTCACTTTTCTTTTTAACGCCGTTGACCTCTAGCAAATATTGAAAACGTGGTTTATCAAAGGCTTTAGTATAGAGGTCAGCACATTGAAAATCAGTATTAATTTTTACCACATCAATTAAGTTCTTTTCAAAACAGTCTCTTATGAAATGGTGTTTAATACCGATATGTTTCGTCATAGGATGTTGGACCGGATTTTTAGTTACTGCAATTGCAGCAGAGTTATCAACACAAATAGGAGTAGAAGAGAACTTTAAACCGTAATCCCGCATTTGCTGTTGAATCCAGATGATTTGTGAACAACAACTTGCAGCAGCAACATATTCGGCTTCACAGGTTGACAATGCAACCGATGTCTGCTTCTTACATTGCCAAGTAACTAGTCTTCTCCCAAAGAATTGACACCCTGCGGATGTAGACTTGTAGTTCATCTTGCAGCCTCCGTAATCCGAGTCACTATACGCCGTGAGCTCAAAGTCATCATCATGAGGATACCACAACCTAGTGTGGGTGTACCCTTCACATAACGAAAAATCCTTTTGACCCCGATCAGATGGTTGACCTTAGGCTTAGCCTGATATCTAGAACATAAACATGTAGCATACATGATATTAGGTCTTGAGGCAGTGAGATACATGAGGGATCCAATCATTCCTCGATACATCGTGAAATCTACAAGATCTCCATTTTCATCAGGTGCTATGTCATGATTCGTAGCAAGTGGAGTCCCAGCAGCAGATGCATTCTCCATGTCAAAACGACTGAGAATGTCTTCTACATACTTGGTCTGATGTAGAAAGATCCCATTTGGTGTCTGATCCACCTGTAACCCGAGAAAGAACTTCATCTCCCCCATAGCACTCATCTCAAACTCTTTCTTCATAACTGCTTCAAACTCTTTGCATAACTCTTCCTTCTTTGAACCGAAGATTATGTCATCAACATAGATCTGTACGAGCAGTAGGTCACCATCTTTTTCTTTAATGAACAGCGTGCAGTCAATGACTCCCCTACGAAAGCCGTGTTTCACAAGATGATTCGAGAGTTTCTCATACCAAGCTCTCGGAGCTTGATGAAGCCCGTATAAAGCCTTGTCGAGCTTGTAGACTCTATCCCAATGATAAGGATCTTCAAATCCCTCGAGTTGACTGACATAGACTGTTTCTCTGATTTCCCCATGAAGAATGCACTCTTCACATCTAATTGATAGACTTTAATCTTCATGTACGATGCATAGGCAAGGAAGATACGAATGGCTTCCATCCTTGCCACGGGTGCAAACACCTTATTGTAGTCAATTTCCTCGACTTGGCGAAAACCCTGAACCACCAATCGAGCTTTGTTCCTGATAATGACCCCTTGGTCATCCTTCTTGCATTTCAAGACCCATTTGGTGCCAATGACTTTAGCACCTTTAGGTCTATCAACCAGAGTCCATACACCTAACTTCTTGAACTGAAGAAGTTCTTCTTGCATGGCACTCACCCACGACTCATCATTTAGTGCATCACTTACATATTTTGGTTCAAACTGCGAGACAAAACACCGATAAGCACATCATGAATGTAACCCTTCTCCATAACCGAGGCGTAGTCAGCTGAATAAAGCTAATTTCGGGTTTGTACTCCTGATCTGACATCCCCAATGACATTGTCTAGGGGATGATAGACGTTTAATCGTGATCCTGGAGTAGTGGAACCGCTACCTCAGATCCAAGATTATGAACATTTGGTTCTGCATCTGAGGTAGTAGGAGTTTGAGGTTCCGTAGTCGAAGGTGCATCACTTGTAGATACTTGTGGACTTTCAGGAACTGGAACCTGTTCCTCCTGACTGTTCTGGTCATCTTCTTCAGCTTCATCTCCAGAGGAGGAGTCACTGTCATCGACTACTTCCCCTGACTGAATAGATGATTCTCCCTGTGAGCTAGATGGTGTATTAAGATATCATACATCATTCTAGTAGCTAACTTGTCATCCGAGGGAGAGAGAGGGATGTTGAAGGACTTGAAGAATCCATCATAGTCGAAAAAGTAGGCGGGTCCTTTGCCAGTGGTGGTGTGGTATATCTCTGAACGTCAACATTACACCACACTTCTACTAGACCCGTTGAGTTGTTGTAAACTCGCTTGTTCGGTATGTTGTATCCTAGAAAGATTCCTTCATCTGCCTTCTCGCTGAATTTACCTTCTTGTGTCTTCTTCAGAAGTGTGCACGGCGCGCCAAATGGTTCGAGATACTCCAAATTCGGTTTGCGTCTTTGTAGTAGCTCGTAACATGTCTTTCCGTGGCGCTTGACTATCAGGACTCGATTCAGTGTATAACATGCATTCATCACTGCCTCATTCCAGAATTGGATAGGCAGTTTTGAGTCTGCCAGCATAGTCCGTGCTGTCTCTATCAAGCTTGTGTTCTTTGTCTCAGCAACGCCATTCATCTGAGGCGTGTAGGCAGAAGTGAATTGATGCAAATTCCCTTTTCCTTGCAGTATGCCTCCATCCACTGGTTCTTGAATTTTGTTCCGTTGTCTGAGCGTACTTGTCTAACCTTCAGCTTGTAGAGAGATTCCAGTGTGGTTACCAACTCCTTGAATGACTCAAATGTTTCTAATTTGGATTTCAAAACATACCCAAGTGAACCTTGAGTAGTCATCAGTGTCCACAAAACAGTACAAGTCGCCTGCAATGCTCTTTGTACTGACTGGACCAAACAGATCCATGTGAAGAAGTTCAAGAGGAAGTTCTATTGAATGAACTTTCTTTTTCGTATGAGACTTCTTGTCTGTTTGCCTTTCTTGCAAGCTACACAAAAGTCAGGAAGTTGGAAGTGGTTGACATTAATCCTCTCACCAGATCCTTCTGAATCAAGTGATTCATCTTCCTTTGACTAATGTGTCCCATTCTCCTATGCCAGGAGATGGAATCCTTCTCAGTAGCTTTAGATAGAAAACATTGAACCTCATGATCCGTTGTAGAAGCTGTTGACACATCCAAAACATAAAGGTCTTTATATCTTGAAGCAGTCATCACAACTTGGTCCTCGGGGATCACGTAGTCTTTCTTAGCATGTAACACTCTTGTTCTCGAAGATGACTTTAAATCCCTTATCCCATATTTAGGAAACAGAAAGTAAGTTATTTTGTAGTTGTTGAACGTACTTCACCTTATCAAACTTAAGTTTCTGATTCCCCACTTCTCCCTGGGTTGTGATATAGCCTCCCTTGTTTCCAGCAAACGAAACATGCCCTCCTTTTATTTGCTTGATGTTTGATTAAAGGGCCTGTTTCCTGTCATGTGCATGGATGCTCCGCTGTCTACAATCCACGTGTTAGTTTCAGCACTGTATCGAACACCCTGCACATACAAAGTAAAGGATTAGTTTGGGTAGGAACCCAAGCCTTTACTGGCTTGGGTTTCCCAGAGGCATCACACATCATAAATTCCACCCATTGACCCTTAGAGGATGAGGTAGCTCAGGTTCCTTCTTGTCATCATTATCAGACACAGAGGATGTCTTCTCCTTCCATAATCCAGATTTGTGCAAGGCCTGTTTGTGATAAACAGTCGACTGACTTACGTTGAATTTTAGGTTCACTAGTTCTTCTAGGTGGAGTCAGAGATTTCCTCTTACAAGACCTAGGCTTTGAAACCTGAGGTTCAATCTTCTTCCTAGGTGTCTGATAGAAATGACAATAGGAGGCAATGTGTCCATATTCACCACAGTTGTAGCATGACCTGCTATCAACTTTATGATAAACTTTTGACAAGATCAGTGATCACACGTTTGATGTATTAGGATACAAAGCAGCGGAATACAAACTACAATTAGACAAATTGTAGCAAGCAATTGATACTTGTAAGCATTAAGATCGCATACGGTTATAGGGAGAGAATATATATATATATATATATATATATATATATATATATATATTTCTGATTTCTAGGAATGGTTATAGATGTAGAATAATTCTAATCAATCATTCATTCCATTCATTCACTCATTCATCACAAATTACAATAGGTTGTCACTCCTTATATAGAGTGCAACAGTCACTGCTGTTATCACGGAAAGTGACAACTGGCAGATCCAATACAAAAAAACTAATTCTTAACAAACTACTGAAATGTTCAGAACTACTGAGAACATATCAGCATGTTAAGTACAAAATATAAAACTACTGAAACTACAACGACTGAAGAACAAACTCTTCAGTCGTTTTACAAAACTACTGAAACATAAAAATATAAAACTACTGATATCACAACTACTGAAGAATACTCTTCAGCAGTTGTGACAAACTACTGAGGCTTCAGTACTTGATCTTCAGACTTTGACCTTCAGGTGTTTCATCAGCTGATGACTTCAGTAGATATCATCAGCTGATGTCTTCAGTCTTTGTCTTCAGACTTGTACATCAGTGTTGATCTTCAGCACTTGTAAACTCTTCAGCTGTTGTACTTCAGTACTTTGGTCTTTCAGCTTCAGCACTTGTGTTCTTCAGCTGTTGTACTTCAGCACTTCGGTTCTTCAGCTGTTAAGGTCTTCAGCACTTGATCTTCAGCTGTTGACGTCTTCAGCACTTGTCAAACTACTGATGAGGCTTTCAGCAGTTGTTGTGATACCATGTGGGACTTAGAGGTTTTCTGATCTTGGCTCATTGGTTCTTTTGGTCCAACAAACTCCCCCTGAACCAATGCAGCCAAAACCTCTAACTTATTTATTCTCCCACTTATTGATGGCAAAATGTTGGTCTTTTTCCTTCTTGATCAGTAGAGAAGATGACCCATGTAAGCTCCGGCCTGGGAAGAAATCTCAAATATTTGTTTGGCAGAGTATGAATGGGAACTCTGTTTTGGGGAACTGGACACAGAGTTGTTATCCCATTCATGAGATTTACTTCCCCATAATGAGTCTGTATGACTCACGAACATAGGCCTCAAGGAGAACAACTTGTTCCTCCTGAGAGAGTTCTTCTGCTCCTCATTCGAGAAGAACTCTGGACCATAGTACTCTGATAAGTACTTCATGGTCCTGCCATTTTTCAGCTCCACCGTAGTTACCTCCCTATATACAAATTCATCAGGATGGTTGCCTTCAAGGAGTAACTGGAGCTCATTCTTCTGGATGTCTTCAAGCTTTTTATATAACAACCCCTTCTTAATCATCTTGTTTTCTAGTAAGGCTTGAGGGGTCTTCTTTGCTTGGTGAGCTTTCTTGAATTCATCAATGATTTCCCAAGGTGAGACTACAACGGCCAACATGATGGTAGACTCTATTGTTTTTCGTACCTGGCCGTTGTATCTGTGGGGATAGTTCTTTTATGGATTCTAGAACTCACCCTGGGGTCTGGCCATACTCTCACTCTCTCCTTCTGATACTGAAAGGTGTGCCTGAGAGTGTACAGCCTTTGAGCATGCCCTTTCATGGCTTGAATAGATGATGACTGAGGAAATTCCTTGTCAACCATCTTCAACAGTTGCTCATCGTGCTGTTTCTGCTGTTCTTCTTCTTCTATCTTGACTCTGACCATTTCCCTTTGAGAGTCAGGTGTGATCATGGGTTGACTTCGGGGTTTTGGTAGCTTCAGAACAGCAGAGAGTGGCAGACTATCATCTTCATCCTCTTTTTTCTTCTTCTTCCATCCTCAGCACCCTTCTCCTCCTTCTGGGTACATCACTGGATGATGGTTGGGTTGGTGAAGGAATTGGTTTTGAAGAATGAGGATGTTTGGATATTGGCTTAGAGGTTGGTTGGGAGATTTGAGGGATAAGATCTGTTTGAGTGGGTGGAAGGGAAGGTTGATCTAGCATCCTTGTAGTTAGTTTTGCCTTTGTGAGTTTAGCCATCTCTAACCTTTTACCAGCCCCAGCCTCATCAAGGGCTTCCACAATAATCCCTTTGTTGAATTGCTCAGAC
Organism: Flaveria trinervia; assembly: GCA_025506515.1. Lineage (NCBI taxonomy): Eukaryota > Viridiplantae > Streptophyta > Magnoliopsida > Asterales > Asteraceae > Flaveria > Flaveria trinervia. Next base: position 75,662,354 of record CM046450.1, on the reverse strand, counting down.
AGACAGATTCTGGTCTATAGCCAGAATGCTGTCCCTGGTCCATGCGCGGATCTCCATTAATGATCTCCCAAGTATTTTGCAATAAAGCGGATCATTATTTCCAACCTCTCTTTCTCAAGAGCATCATACCCTGCCCATCGGGTTTGTATCTCTTGTACTTCTAACCTTCTGATCTCACTATCCAGTGTGGCTGTGTCAACCCCTGCCTGAAGAGTTGTTCAATTATTTTATCCATGGATCGGCTGTGTGTGGTGTCAGCTTCTTTGACCAGCTCCTCCAAGGATTTGTCTTCAGCAGTGTGATCATCAGCATTCTCTTTGTTCGCTTGTAAGTGAGCAGAGGTTGCTTTTCTTTTTCTTCCTCCTCTTGTTGCATCACTTCCTTTTCCTCGATCTTTTCCTCTTCCTTTCTTTCACTGCAGTACTCTCCCCCTTTTTGGTTGCATTGGAGGAAGGGTTTTGTACCGCAGAAAGAGTCTTTTGGACAGCAGCATCAACCAAGGGCTGTAATGTTAAGAAAGCCTCTCATCAAGGGCTTTGATCACTATATAGTGATTATGGGTGTGATGAGAGGGAGGGAATTTTGGAGTACAGCACCTATTTGCTCAGGAGGGTTCTGTTCCTGAGAAGTAGGGCCTGAAGCAGAGGCAGGTGGTTGATTTTGGGGTGGCTCGGTGTTTGGGAAACCTTCAAGGGAAGGTGCCATCTGTGGGTGTATATGGTGGCAGATGGACTTGCATCCTGAGACATCTTGGCCAGCAGCTCTTTGAGTCTGCTAACCTCATCTCTAGAATTGTGTTTGAGCAACTACATCATAGAAGACCTCAGGTCATCATCAGTTGATACTGAATCACCTGACCTCCTGCTTAGTCAGGATGAACATGCCTTGGTGTAGACCAATTATGCATGTGCCCTTTTCTCGGTTCTGGGGACTTCCAGCCTCAGGACAATGTCCATCATCAGCTGTTGCCTCTAGGGAGGTCTTAGCAATGTTACCAGCCTCACTCTGGTCATGTGCTGAGTCAGGGAGGTGGCAGCCTCACTAGATATTCTAAGCTCCTTGTCTACACCAGGAGATAGAATTGGGAAACCCTGTGCTGTGGGTTCTCAGGTGCACTGTGTTCCTCCCCCCTCAATTGTAGAGGTATTCCCAGTAGTAAGTGGTTTCTGGGGAGGGTGAGGTTGCAATTGAGTCAGCACTTGTGCAACTATTAAAGTTGGGCTGTGAGGGGCGGTTGTTTGGGGTGAGGGGATAGAAGCAGTGTGCACCTGGGGAGGGTTGCTCTTCAATGGCAATCTCCTCAAGTGAGTAAGATCCCAGATAAGTAGGTGCCCCTTGGAAGTTGCTGCAGGCTCCTGTTGAGAGGAAGCCTGAGCGGCTGTGGCTGGAGGTCATTGTATCCACTAGGGGTTTGGACTAGTGGATATATCCTGCGTTTGTGTTGTAGGGGCATCCTCAGGGGACTCAATTCCCTGAGTAGCCATTTTGGGTTTCTTTTTGGTGGGTTTGGTAGGGACTTTGGATTTGGAGGTGGTGGCTGTGGGTTCCAGCTGCGTGCGTGGGTTTCGCAGCTTGGCAGCCATTTTTAGTGTCCGGTCAGAGTTGTGCCGGGAGTATACTTCCGGCAGAACAGCCGTAGCAGGGACTCCCAAGCCAACAAGTCCCTCAGCATTAAGCTGGTCTGTAATAATGGCCATTATGAACCGTGGATAGAGTATCCAACGGTTGGCAGTTAGTTTTTGAGCCATATCTTTGAGCTCTGAAAATATTATTCTGAAAATTTAGTGGTTGTTGCTCAAGGATAGAATACATCCTGCTGCCATTTGGTGGACATTTGATCCCAAGACGACGTCTTAGGGGCCAAACATACATTTACCATGTGAAAAATGAGGCGCTCAGCGTCATTAAAGTGTTTCTTCATGATGGTGGTGGCACTGAGATCGCCTTGATATCCATGCTGAGCAAAGGATAGATCTATGGTGCCCTTCGGATATCCAGCAGGAGAAGTAGCATCATTCAGTTGAAGAATTTTACGGATTGTTGCAGGAGTAATGACTACTTCTTTGTTGTTGACGACTGACCGGAGGGATGGTGTGTTGCTCTCCTCAGTGGTAACAGTAACGTTCATCCAAAATTGGTTCAAGGATTCGGCATGTAAGACGGGGTTCAGAAGGAATGCCTTGTTGTATTGGGACTGAACCATAAGATCGATAGCAGTATCGAACTTAGTCCAGATCGGCGATTTAGTGAGGTAGGCAACACAGTTGTGTCGCGGTTTAATTTGCATAGACGCCATGGAGAAGAGGGGAGTTTTGGAGAGGAACGTTAGGTTTGAAGAAGATGAAGCATGGAGAGCTCAGGTTAGGGTATTTATAGGGTACGGGTAAGGAAACGACTGAAGGATGTGGTGTTAGTCATCAGTAGTTTTAAACGACCGTTGACATGGTATTATCCTTTCAGACGTTGAAACAGCTGAAGTCGTGGTGTTAGGCATCAGTAGTTTAGAAAACTACTGAAGACCGTGGTTTTGACTTCAGATGATTGAAACAACTGACTTGGTGTTTGTCATCAGTAGTTATGAAACTACTGAAGACAGTGGTTTTGTCATCAGCTGTTGTAAAAACTGAAGACTTGGTATTAGTCATCAGTAGTTATAAACTACTGAAGACGTGGTTTGCTTCGTTGTTTAAATGAAACAGCAGTTGTACAAACGACTGAAGAGAAAGTTCTCTTCAGTTGTTTTCGTCAATTCTTAGCTTTTCAGCTGTTTCAAACTGTCCTCAACACATTCATCAGTCTTTTTGGCTGATTTCAGTTGTTTCATAGGACATCAGTACTTATCTGTTTTTACTGATTGCAGTAGTTGTAACTGCATCAGTAGTTTAGAACAGATGAAGTACTTCAGTACTTGTGAGACATTTAGCCTTCAGTAGTTATAAAAACTACTGAGGTTAAAAGAGCTCATCAGTACTTATATGTGACATAGGTACTCATGATCATCAGTATGAATTACTGAGATCATCAGTAGTTGTCACTTATTCTAGCTGCAGCATACCAAGCCTTAACACCAGGTTTTGGAAAGTTGAACTATCCAAAGGCTTAGTAAAATGTCTGCAAGCTCATCAGCACTAGGCACAAACTTAGGATCAATCAGACCTTTTTCAAAACAATCCCTTATAAAATGATGTCTGATCTCTATATGTTTGGTCCTAGAGTGTTGGACTGGATTTTTGACAATACAAAGAGCTGAAGCACTATCCATTAACAATGGAGTCTTAGTCTCTGTAATGCCATAATCCAAAAGTTGGTTTTGAAGCCAGAGTACCTGAGATGTACAGCTTGCAGCAGCAATGTACTCTGCTTCAGCAGTGGATGTAGCAACTGAGGTCTGTTTCTTGCTCTGCCAAGAAATCAAGCAGTTGCCTAGGAATTGACATCCACCAGAAGTTGATTTCCTGGTCAACTTACACCCTGCATAGTCACTGTCAGAAAAAGCAACTAATTTACCAGAATGTCCGGTAGAATACCATAAACCTAGAGATGGAGTGCCTTGCAGATATCTAAAGATCCTCTTGACTGCAATCAGATGAGACTCTTTAGGTGCAGCCTGAAATCTAGCACAAACACATGTAGCAAACATAATATCTGGTCTAGAAGCTGTTAAATACATCAAGGACCCAATCATACATCTGTAAAGTGTTTCATCAACCACTTTACCTTTCTGATCTGAGTCCAGTTGTGTGTTGCTGCTCATGGGAGTAGAACAGGGCTTACAGTTTTGTAAATCAAACTTTTGCAAAAGATCTTTTGTATATTTGGACTGATGAATAAAAATTCCATCAGCCTTTTGTTTGATTTGCAACCCCAGAAAGAACTGTAATTCTCCCATGGCACTCATTTCAAACTTCTGTTGCATCAACTTTGTAAAGGCATCACACAACTTTGGATCAGAGGATGCAAAAATGATATCATCTACATAAATTTGAACAAGTAGATTATGCTGCCCAGCTTTCTTAATGAATAAAGTCTTGTCTATGGAGCCTCTAGTGAAATTGTTTTCCAGAAGAAAGTTTGATAATGTCTCATACCAGGCTCTGGGAGCTTGTTTTAACCCATAAAGAGCTTTATCAAGCTTATACACCCAATTAGGATGTTTATTGTCCTCAAAGCCTGGAGGTTGACATACATAAACCTCTTCTTTAACTTTTCCATACAAAAATGCACTTTTGACATCCATTTGAAAGACTTTAAGGTTTTGATAAGCAGCATAAGCTAAAAACAATCGAATTGCTTCCAGTCTGGCTACAGGGGCAAGGTTTCATCATAATCAATACCTTCTTCTTGTGCAAACCCCTGAACAACCAGTCTGGCCTTGTTCTTAACAATAAGCCCATTTTCATCATTTTGTTCCTAAACACCCATTTAGTGCCTATTGCACACTTACCTGGAGGTAGAGGAACCAGTTCCCACACTTGCTGTTTCTTGAACTGAAGAAGCTCAAGCTGCATGGCATCAACCCATCCATTGTCCTTTAAAGCAATGTGATAATTCTTTGGCTCTTGCTGACTGATGAAGAGAGCATAGAAGCAGAAATTTGACAATTGACTTCTTGTTGATACTCCAGCAGTGATATCACCAATGATTTGAGACATAGGGTGATTCTTCAGATCTTGATACACAATGAGATCTGTGCAAGTGTTTGTAGCCGGTTCAGCAGCAACAGATGGTGATGGTGAATCATTTCCTTGAAACCAATCAGTGGATGGTAATTCAAAGGAAGTTGAATTCGAAGAAATCTCATCAGCATTTGTTGTGGATGGTGCTACTGGCGCTACAGGAACATCAGGTCTAGCTGAGTCAGGCAGCTGATCACTAAACCTGAAGAGGTGAGTACTGCAATCATCATCATCATCAGCAGTACCACCAGGTGGTGAACTGTTGACAGGGCAACAGCAGGAGTTTGATAAGGAACATATTGCAGTATGTCCAAATCAAATAACTCCACAGGACTTTGTGGAATCTTGTCCTTTGGAGATTCATTAAACTTAACATGTAGAGTTTCTTCAACCATCTTTGTTCTGCAGTTGAAGACTCTGTATGCCTTGCAAGTAGATGAATAACCAACAAAGTATCCTGCATCCACCTTAGGATCAAATTTGTGGAGTTGATCCTTTGTGTTGAGAATAAAACAGGGACACCCAAATGCTTTGAAAAATGAAATCAGAGGAGCCAAATGATGGAGAACTTCATATGGAGTCTTCATCAACCTCTGATTTACTAAACTCTATTTTGCACATAACAAGCTGTGTTGACAGCTTCGGCCCAAAAGGTCAATGGCAAACCTGAGTCAGCCAGCATGGACCTTGCAGCTTCAATGAGGGTCCTGTTCTTTCTCTCCACTACTCCATTTTGTTCTGGAGTCCTTGGAATGCTGAACTGCCTTTTGATTCCCTTTGAAAGATAGAAGTCATCAAGTGTATGATTTCTGAACTCAGTTCCATTATCACTCCTAATACACTTGACTGGAAGGGAATACTGCTTCTCAATGTACAGCACAAAGTGGATAATCTTCTGAGCAGCCTCATCCTTTGAATGTAGAAAGAAAGTCCATACAAATCTGGAGTAATCATCCACAATTACCAGACAGTATTTCTTCTTTGCCATGCTCATTACTCTCACAGGACCAAATAGATCCATATGCAGTAATTGCAAGCAGGCAGTGGACTTGGACACTTCAATAGGAGGGAATGAGACTTTGTGCTGTTTTCCTTTTAAACAAGCAGTGCAGGTTTCATCACAGTGGAACTCCTTTATTGGTAAGCCTCTGACTAAACTATTGTGGCTAAGCTGATTCATGTTTTGAGATTAACATGACCAAGCCTCCTGTGCCACAGTTTAGATTCTTGAGAAGAGGCTTTGGAAAATAGGCAAGGATTGCCTTTGAGATCTATCTTCTTAGAGAGATCTAAGGCATACACTCTTCCTGTCCTGTTGGCTTTCAGGAGAGTGTGATCATCCAACACCTTGTCAATCAAGTGCAAAACTTTGGATGACAGAATCCTACAGTTTTGACTTGTGAAAAGGCAACATGGCCTTTATCACACATTTGACTGACACTCAAGAGGTTGTACTTGAGATTTTCCACATGATTAACATCATCAAATTGATTTCTCCATTGGAGACAAAGCCCTTACCGATGATGTAACCCCTAGCATCATTGCCAAAAGAGACAAATCCCTTCTTTCCTTGAGAGTAGTCATGAAGAAGAGATGTTCCCAGTCATGTGCATAGATCCCCCACTGTCTACATACCAGATGCTACTTTGGCATGTTGAAAAACCCTGCAATAATAAACAATCAGTTAGTTTTAGAGACCCAAACCTTTTTGGTTTTGGGCCTGGTCTCATCAATAGATGGTAAACTAACATGTTTATTTGTAACAACAGCCTGAGAAGAAGAATGGTGTAGAAGAGGAGTCCTTTGGCTTAGACCTCCTTTTCTGTGGTTTCAACATAGGAGAATCTAGTTGGTTAACTCTACCCAACAGATGTTGTACCATCATCACCACTGTGTCTGATTTTGTGATAAAGCTTTCAGCTCATCAGACACATTGCTAGTGGAGTTAGATAAGGTCCTATGTTGCACCTTCTTCTTTTGAGCACCCTCAGCTGTCACCTGTTTAACTCCTTCCTTTTTGGATTTCTTTAAGGACTTAAGGGTTACAGGATTTGATGTTGCTGATACAAATGTGGTCTCAAACTCAGTTTTCATTTTTACCATTTTCTCATTAATTTCTTCTTTTTTGTTTGAGTTTGGAACCTCTTTTGTACCAACAATCATCTGTAAGATGATTGAACAAACCACATACTTCACATGGTTTCTTCTTCATCTTAGGTTGATCATCAACTAAAGATGGTGAAGCAACAGAAGACTTGTTCTTCAATGCTTTGGAAGCATTGGTTGCTTTCTTGACTACCTCTTTAGTAGTCTTCAAACTCTTTCTACTGCCAGTTTTCTTCTCTTCAGTACTGACAGCAGTTGAAGTTTGAACTTCAGGTTTAAATCCTGCTCTCCAGTCCTTTCAGGACCTTCAGATTAACTCCTGAGTTGATCAACTATTGATCATGTGAATGTCAGCATTTGACCATCAACATCATCAGCTGATAGGTTCAAAGAGGGCTTGATGCTGACTGCTACTTCTGATTGTGCTGTATCAGAAGGTAGATCACATGATGTGATGGATTGGTTATCACTCTCACCATCAGATTCTACCTCTGCTCTTGGGGTAAAATCTGTAGGTGGAGCAGTGTGATTGTAGCCAATTCCAAACTTCACATTTGAAGCAGATTGCTTACTAAGAAGCATTTCAAAACCTTTGCATGATTGTACCCATCTATCACACTCGACCTGGGTAACTGCAAGGGTTTCTTTGAGATCTTTGTACTTCTCTAGAAGTACATCTTCTCTAGCCTTATCATCAATTATTTGCAATTCAGTTTATAACCTCTCATTTTTATCTTTGAGCACAAACTCAAACTCAGCTTTGTTTTTGGAAATTATTTGTTCTAGCTCAATGTTCTTATTAATTAAAGCTACATTTGCTTCTCTAATGGAAGCAAATGCTGCTATGCATGGTTCAGAACATAATTTGGCTTTTGCCTCAGAGGATACCTGTGATACCTGAGGTGTAGAGGCATTGGAAATGAAGTATCAGCAGACTCCAAAGCCATAAGAGCTAGATTCCCAAAGGACTGTCACCACCATGTTGACCAGCACCTGAGAACAGTTGATCATGACCAGACAAGTCATCTGGTAAACTGCTCCAGTCAACAACTCCTGGGGTGAAGAAGCTGTGTTGTTGAGATTGAGGTTGTTGATGAGATAGGGAAGGCTGAGGTTCTGGTAATGCATGAGGTTGTGGTGTCATAGGAACTTGAACTTGATTTGACTGTGGCATGTAATAACAAGGGTACTGATATGGCATTTGACCCTGAGGAACAAAATATGCCGGAGATTGTTGTTGAGGATGATGACTAGAGGTGACAGGATGTTGCCCTCTGTGTTGTTGACTATTGCCAGGAAAAGTCACAAAGGGTGCAGTAGAGTTAGATCCAGTTGATCTACACTCTCTTGCAAAGTGTCCAAGCCGTTGGCATTTGTGACACCTCAACTTGCTCTTGTCAAAACCAACTTTGGTTTTGCCAGAGAGTCCTGGGAATTTTCTTCCAGTTCTTTTGTAGAACTTCTGAGATCTGATATTTATCAAGGCCATTTGGCTCAAAATATCCATCTCTTCTAAGTCATCATCAGCAATCCCCTTGAGATCATCCATAATGAAACATAGATTGTCATTATTACACCCAGTAAACTGACCATCAACACTTACAAATGCAGAATCAGAAGTGCTTGAAGAGAAATTAATATGCTCATCATACTGGCATTCAGATGAAGCATATTCTGACTCATGACCCACCAAGGCAGTGTTGCCTTGTATAAAGTCTTCAGTGAGCTTTCCAGATGAAGACAGCTTTCTCTTCTGTTCTATCTCTCTCTCAAAAGTGAGCAATTTTCCATGGAGTTGGGTGAGAGATAGTTTGTCCAAACTTGCACTGGAGCGTAGGACAATAGTATATGTGTCCCATCTCTCAGGCAGTGATCTGAGAAATCTGTTATTCATCTGAATATTGGTGTATTCAAGTTTGACCATTTTTAGTTCAGAGATCAAACAAGAAAACCGCTCATATTGTTGAGTCAGTGTCTCACCCTTTCTATGAGAGAATGTCTCATATTGTTGGGCAAGAATTTCTCTATTATTTGCCAAGACCTCATCTGTTCCTCCAAATTGTTCTTTCAAAGCAATCCAGAGGTCATGGGCAGTTTCATGATGCATTAGCCCAGAATAGATTTCATTGGGCAATGCCATGGCCAGAATTCCATGGGCTTTTGCATCAATCTCAAGCAACTTCTTATCCTCATCTGAGTATTGCTCCCTCCTCTTCGGAACCATTTGATTGGTTTCCGGGTTATTCACCATAGGCTTGTGTGGACCATGTACCACTGATGTCCAACACCCTGCGCTGTTAACAGACAGGTGATGGAGCATACGTCTTTGCCATATGTTATACTCATTCCTAACCAGCATAGGTGGCTTGGTTGAGGAACCAGTATTGTGAGGATCATTGGAGGGAGTGGTCATTTTCAGTTCAAAAACAGTTTAGTTCAAGTTTTAAAAAGTTTTAGACAGACCACAACAAACTCAATGAGAACCAAGAAAAGATCTCAGGATGAATGAGCAGAAATACAGAAAATTCAATCTCTATAACCGTTTCTTTCTTGCAAAAACAAAAGCTAATTCAATCAAACTTAGATCTTGAATAGCAGTTTCAATGATCAATTATTAGATCGATCAATGATTAACCTGCTCTGATACCATTTGACAGGATCAGTGATCACAAGTTTGATGTATAGGATACAAAGCAGCGGAATACAAACTAGAATTAGACAAATTGTAGCAAGCAATCGATACTTGTAAGCATTAAGATCGCATACGGTTATAGGGAGAGAATATATATTTTTCTGATTTCTAGGAATGTTTAGATGTAGAATATTCTAATCAATCATTCATTCCATTCATTCACTCATTCATCACAAATACAATAGGTTGTCACTCCTTATATAGAGTGCAACAATCACTGCTGTTATCACGGAAAGTGACAACTGGCAGATCCAATACAAAAATAACTAATTCTTAACAAACTACTGAAATGTTCACAACTACTGAGAACATATCAGCATGTTAAGTACAAAATATAAAATACTGAAACTACAACGACTGAAGAACAAGCTCTTCAGTCGTTTTACAAAACTACTGAAACATAAAATAATAAACTACTGATATCACAACTACTGAAGAAGTACTCTTCAGCAGTTGTGACAAACTACTGAGGCTTCAGTACTTGATCTTCAGACTTTGACCTTCAGGTGTTTCATCAGCTGATGACTTCAGTAGATATCATCAGCTGATGTCTTCAGTCTTTGTCTTCAGACCTTGTACATCAGTTGTTGATCTTCAGCACTTGTAAACTCTTCAGCTGTTGTACTTCAGTACTTTGGTCTTTCAGCTTCAGCACTTGTGTTCTTCAGCTGTTGTACTTCAGCACTTTGTTCTTCAGCTGTTAAGGTCTTCAGCACTTGATCTTCAGCTGTTGAAGTCTTCAGCACTTGTCAAACTACTGATGAGGCTTTCAGCAGTTGTTGTGATACCATGTGGGACTTAGAGGTTTTCTGATCTTGGCTCATTGGTTCTTTTGGTCCAACACTTTCTTTGTGGAGAAGTGTGTGAACCTCTGTACATCACTCCACTCACTCTAGGTTTGACACTAGTTCTTTTTGGTGTTTTCTCTGGTGTTAACAAAGTTAACTGTTTTACCTGTTTTAATCTCTTTTTCTTTTGGTAATTGGTTTTTGACTTGAAATATGTGAAGATTAACCCTTAGAAGTCTTTTTAGGTTCTGATTTGACTCTGTTTGACCCTGACCTTTATGTTACCCTTTTCAATTCCTTTTCCAATTAACACAGGCAATTTAAACCTTTGCTTTTGAGTGCCTCCTTGTTGTTTGTTTTCCTTCCGAGTCAATAGATGAACATAACGGAACTGGATCACAACAAGAGAGTAGACACCACAATCCTTTATGGGATTATTATTATTAGTTAGTCTTAGTGTTCAAAAGTCTCAGTGGTTGGTGGAACCACTTTAACCCAATCCCCTCCCCGTTGTTCCTTTCTCTCACTAAGTGTTGGACTATGTGTGGAAGAACTATTCCAATTCTATGCAGTTTCTGTTTTAATGAATTTACTTCTACTTCTAGGACTGCCTTTTGCTTCTTAGTGTCTTCTAGGGAGTTTAGATCATACCTAATGTCATTAGCTTGGTTAAAAGCAACTATTAAGTTTCCCTAAGTTGTTTAGTCAAAAGGTCTTCTTTTCTTTATAACTTTCTGATTTGTTTTAATACCCTATTAGCCTCGGTGCACAGTTGCAAATCTTTAATAAGTTATCATTATGATCTAATAACCTAGCAAATTTTTCATCTAGGCTATTCCTAAAAGTATCACAATCAGAACAAGCATGATTATCAAACATTTGGTCAGTAGTACTTACCTGAGCTGCTTCAGAAAGTTTAGCCATCAACGCAGCATCAGATGTCTCTGGTTCTGGTGATTCTGTCTTTCTGTCTCTGACGTGTAGTCTCCTCTTTAGGCTTGTAACTGACCTCGTTGCAGTTGCTTCTTCACTATGTGACCCGCTATCTCAACTGCTAGATATCCTTCACTAGCGAATCATTGTCAATATCTTCTACACTTGCAATGTTTGATTCCCCTGGTGAGACAAAAGCTAAAGCTCCAATCCTGTCCTTCATCATCATGAGCAGTCAAGGCTTTTGGATCCTTGCTTGATGAAGTAGAACTAGTAGCTTGCTTGTCTTGAGACGAGTGAAGGACGAGAACGGGTTCCCATTACCCGTCTTCTTAGGCTTGACACATTCTCTTTTGAAGTTCCCCTTTCCTCCACAGTTGAAGCAGTCACTTTGCTCTTGTCAAAGCCAAATGTGGTATCCTTAGTAGCTACCAAGTTCTGTCCGTTTGTTTACAAACTTCTTTGCCCCCGGACACCACTAGCTAAGGCCACACATTATGTCCATCCTTCTCAAGCTCCATTTCATCCACCTGCTCATAGTCCTCGTCTGCCAGATGGCAGTTTCCAATCTTCCCAGCAAAAAGTTCATCATAAGAATGAACCACTGCAGCCAAAGATCCATGTGTTCTCGAGCTACTTCCACAGTCACATTACCGAGATTCTCGGTATTCAGTTTAGTAGCACTTGCTTCGGATCCAATATAGTGGGTACAAGAAGGTCCCGACGTGTCTGATCAGAAGGAGACGCATGTGAAGGACCCCTGAGCTAGACACAAATGCAGTGTGGAGAGGTGCTCCAGATGTCTTAGCTTGAGGCATGGCGTTGTACAAAGCTAGATTTTGATTGTACGAAGACTTCTGAGCTCTGTACTTCATCCTAAGTGCCTCTTCTCGCAACTTAAGAATGAAGTCATTAATATCTAGTTTTGCCAGCATTCATTCTGTCTAAGGTTAGACACGAATGAAGCCACTTTCAGGCAATCCGTCTGCAAAGTTAGTAACTTTCTCTTCCATGGTAGTAGCCACCCCATGTGTATGCAGTTCACTCATCAGATGGTAGAATCTATCTATAACGTCGTCTAAACTCTCGTTTCCATCGATGAGAAGTTATCGAATTCCTTCTTTAACTCCTTAGCCTTGATTGCCTCCAATAAGCATTCCCGTCATACCTCTTTTCTAGCTCATCCCAAAGTTTTTTGGACTGCTTATTCTCTGAGTACTGGTGAAATATGTCTTTAGGAATAGACTGTGTAATCAATGCATGAACTCTTTTCTCTGCATTGTATTTAACTTTCTGAACGTCCGTCATCCCTCCTAACGTTAGCTTAACTCCATCAGCTCCCACCGGTGTACTATATCCAATCTCGATGGCTTCCCACAGATTCGGATCCAATCCATTGAGGTAGATCTCAGAACGTTGTTTCCAATGGGGAAACTCATCTAACGTCAAGAGCTTTGGTGGTTTATTATGATTACACACCTCACTTTCAAGCAACAGCAGGTTCTGTATCCTAGAGTCCTTCCCAGCAGTAAAGGCTGACATTTGATCTTCCATGGCGAATAACTTTAAGTCTAATAAAACAAACTGTCACTGGTGCGACTGAAGGATGCGAATGGTCTAGTCGTGCGTATGAACTCTGCGACTGATTCAATCGTGCGGCTGAACTAAGCAATTGGCTCAGTCGTGCGAATGAATCTGATGCGTATGAGCAATGCGAACGAACGGTTCAATCGTATGAATGGAGATGCGACTAGGTCCAATCATGCTTCTGGACTATGCGAATGAAGCCCAATCGTGCAAATGGACTCTCGTGCGACTGAAGCTGCTGTTTTGTGAAATTTTCTAGGTTAAACGTGTTTCAGCCGTAAAAATTCGAATTTTCGCAAGGTCTAATCGCCTAAGTCCGTAGAAACCAACTTTGACGAGCAGGGAACGTCCAAGATCACTTTTGACACCAAAAATTGGTTTAATGCAAAAACACAAATTTTTTATCAATCTTGATGGAATCACACGTAATGAAGAGCCAAAGCTCTAATACCACTTGTTAGGACCAGGTATTTGAATGAAATACCTAGTGATTAGCGTGTAAACCAGATCAAATAGTGCGGAATCCTATTTGATTGCCGATCCAATCAGTGAGAACACACGAAGAATCAATCAAGGATTGAATCCAACGTTAGAAGTCGTTTGGGAATCGATCTAATGTGTTCTATGAACTTGGAGAAACGAATTGGGAGACTTCTGGACGGCTAGGGTACGTCTGGAATCATAATTAAAGAAAGCTCTCATTTTTCCACGAATTGGGTTGTATTTATAGGTTAGTATTGTTCATTCGTGCGACTGAACCATTAGTATGGTTCAGTCGTGCGATTGAACTATGCGGTTGATTCATGCGCACGACTGAGTGTTCAGTCGTGCGACTGAGCCAATCTTATGTTACAATCATAGGACTGATCTAGTCTCCTGGTTCAGTGGTTCGACTGAGTCATTAGTATGAAGTTATTCATGCGTATGGTCCATTCGCATGGCCCATTCGCATGAGAACTTCATTTTGTTAAGTTTGAATGTATTAATTAATATTCCATTATGTGTAACAATTCAAAAAACCACAAACCTAATTAACCAATTCAACATCGACTATTATTGAAATATTAAACATTATAAATAACAAAAAAACAATATCATTTCATTAATCATTCAAGCATTACCTTAGAATCAGACAAACAAGATCTATTACATTCATATCATGATCTAGGGACATACATGTATCAACACTTTCAACTTGATGGGAAGTGTGCTTTTTCTCTAGGAGTGATTGATGAAGAGGTGTATGTCAAACAGCCACTTGGTTTGTAGATCCGATCATCCGATTATGTCTGCAAGCTTGACAGAGCTCTTATGGGCTGTATCAGGCACCCAGCAAGTGGTATGAGACACTATTTGAGTATCTTTTCAAACATGGATATAGGAGAGGACTATAGATGGAACTCTCTTCATCAAAGGGCAGGGAATTGAATAGTGCTAGTTCAAGTATATGTGGATGACATCATTTTATGTTCAATAATCAAAGCTCTGTAAAGACTTAAGAAGCTGATGAAGCACAGATTTGAAATGAGTGCTATGGAGGAATTCAATTTCTTTCTAGGAATCAGGTAAGCAGTTGAGATGGCAATCTCAAGTCAGTCAAAGTATTTCAGGACATACTCAAGAGATTTAACATGAGATTGTAAGATTACTAAGACACCCATAGCTAGAAAACCATGCGTTGGACCTGATCTTGAGGGGGAGTGTGTAGATGAACACTTATACAGGGCTATGATTGGGTCTCTTATGCATCTTACTGTAGCACGCCGATTATTATGTTTGCCATTTTCATCTGTGCAAGATATCAAGCCAAACCTAAGATTTCTCATCTTATCACTGTCAAAACGATTCTAAAATACCTTAACGGTGTGTTGGACCAAAAGAACCATGAGCCAAGATCAGAAAACCTCTAAGTCCCACATGATATCACAACAACTGCTGAGGCTTCATCAGCAGTTTGGACAGTGCTGAGACTCACAGCTGAAGATCAAGTACTGAAGACTCAACAGCTGAAGACTAAAGTGCTGAAGCTCAACAGCTGAAGAATACAAGTGCTGAAGGTGAAGACCAAAGTACTGAAGTACAACAGCTTAAGAGTCCACAATGCTGAAGCATCAACAATTGATGTACACAGTCTGAAGACATCAGCTGATGACATCTACTGAAGTCATCACTGATAAACGTCTGAAGTTCAAGTCTGAAGACCTAGTGCTGAAGTTTCAGTATTTTGTCATAATAGCTGAAGAGTACTTCTTCATAGTTGTGATATCAGTAGTTTTATGTTTTTACTTTTAGTAGTTGTTGTAAACGCTGAAGAGCTTGTTCTTCAGTCATTGTATTTTAGTATTTTTGTAAGAAGATGTCAGCTGTTTTGACATCTTCAGTAGTTGTGTTTCAGTTGTTTAAATATTCTGTTAGATGTCACTATCAAGTGACATCAGCAGACGTCACATCTCCTATATAAGGAATGTTCCAGCACGACATTCCTATATAAGGGATGATTGACCTGATGTATGCGTGACATTTTGCCACCAAAAGCGTGTGATTGATTGAAATATTCTTTTTGCAGAACTTTCTCTCTCTATAACTAATTTTTGTTCATTGCAATAGCTTTGTATTGTTGGACCAAATACCAATGAGCCTGATCAGAGAAACCTCTAAGTCCCACAGGACATCACAACAGCTGAAGAAGACCTGATCAGCTGTTCTACAAAGTCTGAAGAATACAACTGCTGAAGTATTTCTAAAGTACTGAAGACAAAGACTGAGACAACAGCTGAAGATCTAAAGTCTGAAGACTTCAACAAGTACTAAGACAAAGACTGAAGATCAACAGCTGAAAGACAAAGTCTGATGTTCAAGTACTGAAGACATCAGCTGATGCTAACAGCTGATGACAACAGCTGAAGAGGGCTTCTTCAGTTGTTGTGATGGTTTTTCTTCATCAGTAGTTTTCTTTTCCTTTCAGTAGTTTGTTTACTTTTCAGTAGTTTTGTTTCCTTTCAGTACTTGTAAACAACTGAAGAGGTTGTTCTTCTTGTTGTAGTATCAGTAGTTTTATGTTTTTCAGTAGTTGTAAATAAGATGTTTAACACTTAGGAACATTTGTAAGAAGATGTCAGTTGTTGACATCTTCAGTAGTTGTTAAACATCAGTAGTTATAAAACGGTTACATGTCACTTTCAAGTGACATCAGCCTACGTCACTCTTTCCTTTATAAGGAAGGATGACTCACCTGTAATCGTGCCATTGAGGCCGACAATCTTAATGCAATATTCCTTTTGTCAGATATTTCTCTCTCTATAACAAAATTCTTTTATCGCTTTATATCGAATGTTCTTGCTTGAATTTGTCTAATTCTGAGCTATTCCGCTGCTATATTTGTTCAATCGATTAAACCAAGGGCTGAGATCCTAACAAATGGTATCAGAGCAGGTTAATCATTGATCGATCTAACAATTGATCATTGAAACTGTTCAATCGCTCTAAGTTTGATCGAATTAGCAAATTCGCAAGGATCTGTTATAGAGATTGAGAGTGTATCGCTTCTGGCCGTTTTATTTGAGGTTCTGTGTGGTTCTGAGCTAAATTTATTGTGATTTTACTTGAATCTGTCTGATTTTCCACAATGACTACTTCTTCGAATGATCCTTTCAATACTGGATCCTCTACCAAGCCTCCGATCTTGGTGAGGAATGAGTATAACATTTGGCAAAGAAGATTGCTCCATCACCTGTCTGTCAATAGCTCAGGTTGTTGGACATCTGTGGTACATGGACCACATAAGCCAATGGTGAATGATCCGGAAACAACCAGTTGGTTCCAAAGAAGAAGGAGCAATACTCCGATGAGGACAAGAAGTTGTTTGAAATCGATGCAAAAGCCCATGGAATTTTGGCTATGGCTATTCCTAATGAGATTTACTCTGGGCTTCTGCATTGTGAGTCTGCTCATGACCTCTGGAAAGCCATCAAAGAACAATTTGGTGGTACTGATGAGGTTTTAGCAAACAACAGGGAAATCCTCGCCCAACAATGAGACTTTCTCTCATAGAAAGGGTGAGACTCTGACTCAACAATTTGAGCGGTTTTCATGTTTAATCTCTGAATTGAAAATGGTTAAACATGAATATACCAGGAGTCAGATGAACCATAGATTCCTAAGATCACTGCCTGAGAGATGGAACACATATACCATTGTTCTACGCTCAAATGCTGATGTTGATCGCCTATCTCTCACCCAACTTCATGGGAAACTGCTTACATTCGAGAGAGAGATAGAGCAGAAAAGGAAATTGGTTTCATCTGGCAAGCTTACTGAGGATTTTGTCCAAGGGAACACTGCCCTGATTGGACATCAAGAGTCAGAATATGCGTCATCTGAAAGCCAGTATGATGAGCATATTGATTTCTCTACAAACACTTCTGAGCCTGCCTTTGTGAGTGTTGATAGTTATTCTGCTGGTAGTAATAGTGACAATCTATGTTTCATCATGGATGATCTCAAGGGGATTGCTGATGATGACTTAGAAGAGATGGATATTTTGAGCCAAATGGCCTTGATAAATATCAATCTCAGAAGTTCTACAAAAGAACTGGAAGGAAATTCCCAGGACTCTCTGGCAAAACCAAAGTTGGTTTTGACAAGAGTAAGTTGAAGTGCCATAAATGCCACAGGCTTGGACACTTTGCAAGAGAATGTAGATCATCTGGATCTAACTCTCCTGCACCTTTTGTGACTTTCCCTGGCAATAGTCAACAAAACAGAGGGCAACAACCTGTCAATTCTGGTTATCATCATCAACCACAATCTCCTGCATATTTTGTTCCACAGGGGCCAATGCCATATCCATACCCCTGCTATTACATGCCACAACCAGGCCAGGTTCAAGCACCCACTGCTCAGCAACCACATGCACTCCCTGAGCTCAACCATCCCAATCTCATCAACCTAATCAACTTCAACAACACACAGCTTCTTCACACCAGGAGTTGTTGACTGGAGCAGCTTACCAGATGATGTGTCTGGTAATGAACAACTGTTCTCAGGTGCTGGTCAACATGGTGGTGAGCATCCTTTTGGAAATCTAGCTCTCATGGCTTTGGAATCCTCTGATGGATCATCCTCAAGTACCTCTTCAACACAGGTATCACAGGTATCCTCTGAGGCTAAGGCCAAATTATGTTCTGAAACTTGCATAGCAGCATTTGCCTCTATTAGAGAAGCAAATGTGGCTTTAATCAATAAAAATGTAGAGCTAGAACAAATAATTTCCAAAAATAAAGCTGAGTTTGAGTCTGTGCTGAAAGAGAAAACTGATGAGATTTATAAATTAAAATGCCAAATCTCTGATGATAAGGCTAGGGAGGATGTACTCTTAGAGAAGTACAAAGACCTCAAAGATACTCTTGCTGTCACCCAAGTAGAGTGTGATCGATGGGTACAATCTTGCAAGGGCTTTGAAATGCTTCTTAGTAAGCAAACAGCTTCCAATGTGAAGTTTGGAATTGGTTATAATCACACTGCTCCTCCTACAGATTTTGCTTCAAGAGCAGGAGTAGAATCTGATGGAGAAGTAATGACCAATCCACCTCATCATGTGATTCACTACTTGATAAAGCACCATCAGTAGTTGAAGTCAGTAGTAATCCCTCTGTGAACCTATCAGCTGATATTGATGGTTCAACTGCTGACACTCACATGATCAATGAGTTGATCAACCCAAGTGTTATCCCTAGAAGTACTGAGAGTACTGGAGAGCAGGGGATAACATCTGGAGTTCAAATCCCAATAACTGACAGCACTAAGAGAAGAAAACTGTCAGTAGGAAGGATTTGAAGCCTACTAAGGGAGTTGACAAGAAGGCAAAAAGTGCTTCTAAACTGCTGAAGAGCAAGTCTTCAGTAGTTTCATCTTCTTTAGTTGATGATCAACAGAAGATGAAGAAGAAACCATGTGAAATATGTGGTCTATTCAATCATCTCACAGATGATTGTTGGTACAAAAAGGGATCCAAACTCAAACAAAAGGAGAAAATTAAAGAAAACTTGGCTAAAATGAAAACTGAGTTTGAGTCCAAGTTTGTACCAGCAGCATCAAATCCTGTTACTCCTATGTCCAAAAAGAAATCTAAAAGGGAAGGAGTGCAACAGGCAACAGCTGAGGTTGCTCAAAAGAAGATGGTGCAACACAAGAACTCATCATCAAACCCAATACCAATGTGTCTGAAGAGCTGAAAGCTCTTTCCCAGAATCAGACACAGCTGGTAATGATGGTTCAACATCTGTTGGGAAGAGTTAACCAACTTGATGGCCCTGTGTTGAAACCCCAGAAAAGGAGATCCAAGCCAAAGGATTCCTCTTCTACACCATCTCCTTCACCTCAAGCTATTGTGCCCAATAACCTGTTAGTTTACCATCTATTGATGAGACCAGGCCCAAAACCAAAAAGGTTTGGGTCTCCAAAACTAACTGATTGTTTATTAATGCAGGTTTCTCCAACATGCCAAAGTAGCATCTGGTATGTAGACAGTGGGGGATCTATGCATATGACTGGGAACAACTCACTTCTTAATGACTACTCTCCAGGAAGGAAGGGTTTTGTTTCCTTTGGCAATGATGCAAGAGGTTACATCATCGGGAAGGGCTTTGTTTCCAATGGGGAAATAAGGTTTGATGATGTCAACCATGTGGAAAATCTCAAGTATAACCTCTTGAGTGTCAGTCAAATGTGTGACAAAGGCCATGTTGCCCTTTTCACAAGCCAGAACTGCAGGATTCTGTCATCCAAAGTTCTGAGTTTGATTGACAAGGTATTGGATGCTCACACTCTCCTGAAGGCCAACAGGACAGGAAGAGTGTATGCCTTAGATCTTTCAAAGAAATAGATCTCAAAGGCCATCCTTGCCTATTTTCCAAGGCCTCTCCTCAAGAATCTAATCTATGGCATAGAAGGCTGGGACATGTTAACTTCAAGAACATGAATCAGCTGATACACCATAGTTTAGTAAGGGGAATGCCTATGAAGGAGTTCAAGTGTGAAAACAACTGCACTGCTTGTTTGAAAGGAAAACAGCACAAGGTTTCATTCCCACCTATTGAAGAACCAAAGTCCACTGCCTGCTTACAACTTCTTCACATGGATCTCTTTGGTCCTGTGAGAGTGATGAGCATGGCAAAGAAGAAATACTGTCTGGTAATTGTGGATGATTACTCCAGATTTGTATGGACTTTCTTTCTACATTCAAAGGATGAAGCTGCACAGAAGATCATAAACTTTGTGTTGTATGCTGAGAAGCAGTATTCCCTCTCAGTCAAGTGTATTAGAAGTGACAATGGAACAGAATTCAGGAACAATACACTTGATGAGTTCTACCTTTCCAAGGGAATAAAGAGGCAGTTTAGTATTCCAAGAACTCCTGAACAGAATGGAGTTGTGGAGAGAAAGAACAGGACCCTCATTGAAGCTGCAAGGTCTATGTTGGCTGATTCTGGACTGCCATTGACCTTTTGGGCTGAAGCTGTCAACACAGCATGCTATGTGCAGAATAGAGTGCTAATAAATCAGAGGTTGATGAAGACTCCATATACAGTTCTACATCATTTGGCCCCTCTCATTTCATTCTTTAGAGCATTTGGGTGTCCCTGTTTCATTCTCAACACAAAGGATCAGCTCCAGAAATTTGATCCTAAGGTGGATGCAGGGTACTTTGTTGGTTATTCATCAACTTGCAAGGCATACAGAGTCTTCAACTGCAGAACAAAGATGGTTGAAGAGACTCTACATGTCAAGTTCAATGAATCTCCAAAGGACAAGATTCCACAAAGCCCTGTGGAGCTCTTTGATTTGGACATACTGCAATATGTTCCTTATCAATCTCCTGCTGTTGCTCCTGTCAACAGTTCACCACCTGGTGTTACTGCTGAAGATGATGATGATAGTAGTAATCACCTCTTCAGGTTAGTGACCAACCAACTGCTTGAGTCCTCTAAACCTGATGCTCCTGTAGCTCCAGCAGCACCATCCACAACAAATGCTGATGAGATTTCTGCATCCTCAACTTCATTTGAGTTGCCACCATCTTCATGGTTTCAAGAATCTGCATCAACATCTGCTGCTGCTGAAGGTCCTACAAACACTTGCACAGATTTGATTGTTTACCAAGAGCTGAAAAATCACCCAATGTCTCAAATCCTTGGTGATATCAATGCTGGTGTTTCAACCAGAAGCCAGTTGTCCAATTTCTGCTTCTATGCTCTCTTCATCAGTCATCAGTCAGCTAGAGCCAAAGAACTATCATGTAGCTTTGAGAGACAATGATGGGTTGAAGCCATGCAGCTTGAGCTTCTTCAGTTCAAAAACAGCAAGTGTGGGAGCTTGTTCCTCTACCCCCAGGTAAGTGTGCAATAGGCACTAAATGGGTGTTTAGGAATAAAACTGATGAAAATGGGCTAATTGTTAAGAACAAGGCCAGACTGGTTGTGCAGGGGTTTGCACAAGAAGAAGGTATTGATTATGATGAAACCTTTGCCCCTGTAGCCAGACTGGAGGCAATTAGATTGTTTTTAGCCTATGCTGCACTCCACAATCTTAAAGTTTTTCAAATGGATGTCAAAAGTGCTTTTCTATATGGTACATAAAAGAAGAAGTTTATGTGTGTCAACCACCAGGCTTTGAGGATAATAAGCACCCAGAATGGGTATATAAGCTTGATAAAGCTCTTTATGGGTTGAAACAAGCACCTAGAGCCTGGTATGAGACCTTATCAAACTTTCTTCTACAGAATAATTTCACTAGAGGCTCCATAGATAAAACTTTATTTATTAAGAAGGTGGATCAGCATAAGCTACTTGTTCAAATTTATGTTGATGATATTATATTTGCATCCTCTGATCCCCAATTGTGTGAGGAATTCCAAAACTTAATGCAACAGAAGTTTGAAATGAGTGCAATGGGAGAATTACAGTTCTTTCTAGGTTTGCAAATCAAACAAAAAGCTGATGGAATTTTCATTCATCAGTCTAAATACACAAAAGATCTTTTGAATAAGTTTGATTTACAAAACTGTAAACAACCCTGTTCTACTCCCATGTGCAACACCACACAATTGGATGTTGATCAGAAAGGTAAAGTTGTTGATGAAACTCTTTACAGATGTATGATTGGTTCCTTGATGTATTTAACAGCTTCTAGACCAGATATTATGTTTGCTACATGTGTTTGTGCTAGATTTCAGGCTGCACCTAAGGAGTCTCATCTGATTGCAGTCAAGAGGATCTTTAGATATCTGCAAGGTACACAATCTCTAGGCTTATGGTATTCCACTGGACATTCTTGCAAATTAGTTGCTTTCTCTGATAGTGACTATGCAGGGTAAGTTGACCAGGAAATCAACTTCTGGTGGATGTCAATTCCTAGGCAACTGTTTGATTTCTTGGCAGAGTAAGAAACAAACATCTGTTGCTACATCCACTGCTGAAGCCGAGTACATTGCTGCTGCAAGTTGTACATCCCAAGTACTCTGGCTTCAGAATCAACTTTTGGATTATGGCATTACAGAGACTAAGACTCCATTATTAATGGATAGTGCTTCAGCTCTTTGCATTGTCAAAAATCCAGTCCAGCACTCTAGGACCAAACATATAGAAATTAGACATCATTTTATAAGAGATTGTTTTGAAAAGGGTCTAATTAATCCTATGTTTGTGCCTAGTGCTGATGAGCTTGCAGACATTTTTACTAAGCCTTTGGATAGTTCAACTTTCCACAACCTGGTGTTAAGGCTTGGTATGCTGCAGCTAGAATAAGTGACAACTACTGATGATCTCAGTAATTACTGATGATCATGGTAACCATGTCACATATAAGTACTGATGAGTTATTTTACCCTCAGTAGTTTTTATAACTACTGAAGGCTAAATGCTTTAAGTACTGTACTTTATCTGTTCTAAACTACTGATGTAGTTACAACTACTGAAATCAGTAGAAACAGATAAGTACTGATGTCCTATGAAACAACTGAAAACAGCAAAAAGGCTGATGAGTAAGTGTTGAGGACAGTATGAAACAGCTGAAAGGCTATGATTGACGACAACTACTGATGAGTACTCTCTCTTCAGTAGTTCACAAACTGCTGTTTCTTCATAAACAACTGAAGCAATACCATGTCTTCAGTAGTTTCACAACTACTGATGACTAACACCAAGTCTTCAGTTGTTTACAACAACTGATGGCACAACCAGGGTCTTCAGTAGTTTCACAACTACTGATGACTAATACCAAGTCCTCAGTTGTTTCAACATCTGAAGTCCAACTTGTCTTCAGTAGTTTTTAAAACTACTGATGCCTGAATCAGAGACTTCAGTTGTTTCAACGTCTGATTGTAAAGACCATGTCTTCAGTTGTTTTATAACTGCTGCCACACCTATACCATCAGTCGTTTCAAACCTCTGAAAGTTAATACCACGTCATCAGCTGTTTCAAATACTGATGACTAACACCAAAACCTTCAGTCGTTTCATAACCCGTACCCTATATATATCTGATCCCTCTTTCAGAGTTTTTCATTCTTTCACGACCTAAAATTTCAAAAGCTCTGAAAACCTTCACCTTCATTAATGGCGACCATGCAACTCAAGCCTCGACACAACTGTGTCGCGTACCTCACTAATCGCCCTTCTGGACCAAATTCGATAATGCTATAGATCTTATGGTCCAATCACCACTGAAAACGGCCTTCCTCCTAAATCCAATCATTTACCGATTCGCTACATCAGTTTTGGACGAATGCAACTGTTAATGGAGAATCTATCCATTCGTCCATCAACTCTCATAAGGTGGTCATCTCTACTGCTACCATCCGCCAGATATTACTATTAGATGATGCTGCCTACCCTGTTGGATATCCTAAGCGCCAACTTGATCTTTCATTTGACAACATGGATATCAAGGGATCTTAGTGCTTCTTCGACCATCCTGAAGAAACATTTTCCAGATGCTGAACGATTGATATTTCATATGGTAAATGTTTGCCTTGCCTCGAAGACTTCTTCTTGGGATCAACTGTCTTCCAGATGGCAACAAGTACTGTTCTCTATCCTTGAACAAGAACCACTAAACTTTTCTGAAATAATTTTTCTTGAAATCAAGGATATGGCCACCAAACCACTTTCTAACCGTTGGATACTATATCCTCGGTTTATAATGGCCATAATAGAGAATCAGCTTCATGCTGAGGGACTAGTTGGTCTGGGAGTCCCTGCTTTGGCTGTATTGCCGGAGGTATACTCCCGACACAACACTGACCAACTCTTAAACAGGCTGCCAAGCTGCGCAAACCACGCAGCTGGAACCCACAGCCTCCACTTCCACATCCAAAGTCCCCTCCAAACCCACAAAGAAGAAGCCTAAGAAGGCTACTCAGGGAGTTGAGTCCCCTGAGGATGCTCCTGCTGCACCAAAGCAGGTTATCTTACTGGAAATACCCCCCAGTAGAGACTATGACTCCACCAACCGAAGCCGCTCAGGTTTCCTCTCAAAAGGAACCTGATGCAACCACTCAAAGGGAAGCCACACTGCTGGGATCCTCCTCACTTGAGGGGATTACCATTGAAGAGCACCACTCGTCCCGGGTACACACTGCTTCCACACCCTCTCCTGATGCAACCGCCCCTCAAAGCCCTACATTATTGTTGCAAAAGTGCTGACGCAGTTGCATTCCTCACCCCCCACCCAGACACCAATCACTACTGGGATAACCTCAACACCTGAGGGGGAGGATCACAATGCTTCTGTCAACCCACAGCACAGGGGTTATCATGTTCCATCTCCTGGTGTAGACAAGGAGGTGCGACCTTCTGGTGAGGCTGCCACTGCCCCTGACTCAGCAAATGACCAGGATGCAGTTGGTAACATCTCTAAGACCTCACCAGCGGCAACAGCTGATGAAGGACATAGTCCTGAGGCTGGAAGTCCCCAGAACCAAGAACAAGGGGCACATGCTATAATTGATCTACACTCAAGGCATGTTCATCCTGACTCTGTCAGGAGGTCAGGTGATTCAGTATCAACTGATGATGACCTGAGCTTCTTCTATGATGTAGTTGCTCAAAACACCATCCTAGAGGATGAGGTTAGCAGACTCAAAGAGCTGCTGGCCAAGATGTCTCAGGATGAAGTCCATCTGCCACCACAATACACCACAGATGGCACCTTCTTCTGAAGGTCCCCTAAACACTGAGCCAATATATACTTCCAAGCCACCAGCCTCTGCTTTTGGCACTGATTCTCAGGAACAGAACCATCTTGATCAATCAGTTGCTAACCTTCAAAAATCCCTACCTCTCATCACTCCCATGATCACAGATATAGTGATCAAAGCCATTGATGAGAGGCTTCCTACAATAATACAACCCCTGGTGGAGGAGTTGGTGACCAAATCACTTTCTACTGCTCAAACCCTTGCACCCAATGCAACCAAAAAGGGGGAGAGTCAGTCAGTTAAGGAAAAAGGAAGAGGACAGATGGGGAGAAGGAGAAAGAATCAGAGAAGGTGATGAGAAGGAGTTGGCTGTTATAAGTGTGGAGGAGACTGAGTTTGATCATGAGAAGGAGAAGGAGAGTGAGAAGAGAGCTGAAGTGAATGAAAGTCAAAAAGACTTTCATGTCACATATCAAAAGAGGAAAGGAGAGTCTGAGAAGGAGAAGGAGCTGAATGATATGGTGAAAGAAGCTGATGCCAACCATAACCGTTCAATGAATAAAATCATTGATCAGTTATATAGGCAGGGTTTTGACATCCAAAAACTAGACTCCGAGATCAGAAGGTTGGAGACAGAGGAGATCAACTCAAGATGGGCTAGTTATGATGCCTTAGAAAGAGAAAGGTTAGAGATAATGATTAGATTTGTAGCCAAATACTTGGGAAGATCTCTGATAGAAATAAGGGCCTGGACCAGGGACAACATCTTGGCAATAACCACCAAGATTTGTTCGTCTGAAGCATACTCCAAGGGTTTAGTGATTGAGGCATTAAATGAAGCTGGGGTTGGGAACCGAAAAGAACTGACAAAATTTACCAAAGCCTCCCTTACAGCCAAAATGCTAAAACAGTCTGAAAAGCCTCTATCCTCAAAATCACTACCTCCACAACCCCTAAAAAAACAATCCTTTACCCTCTAAACCAACCATCCAACCCACAAAACCAAATCCTTTACCCCCAAAACCCACTGCCAGTGATGTACCTAGTCAAAAGAAAAGAAAGGTACTGAGGGCTGATGAAGAAGAAGAGGAGGATGAAGACAGACTGCCACTCTCTGCAGTTATCACTTTGCCTAAGGCTAATCCAATGTCCATCACTCCTGCTTCTCAAATGCATGATGTGATGATAAAGATTGAAGAGGAACAGATGCAAAGACATGATGAGGAAATGCTGAAAAGCATTGACAAAGCATATGCCACATCCTCTTCAATGATTAGCATGAAGAAAGAAGTCTTAAGATTGTACACCCTTGCTAATACCTTTCAATACCAAAGGGAAAAAGTAAGGATATGGCCTGATCCTAGTGGCACACCGGATTGTCAAGAAAGAAATTCCTTCAAAATACAAGGGCCGAGTGAAGAGGGTTGTCGACGAAGACATCACTGTGGTTCTTGTAGTGTCCCCCTGGGAATTGTAGAAGAGTTCAAGAAAGCTTATGAAGCCAAACAACCACCCCAAAAGATGTTGGAGAATAAAATCATAAAGAAGGATTGGTTTACAAAAGACTTGAAAACTTCAAACAAGATGAGCTCAACCTGCTCTTAGAAGGGACTCATCCAGATGAGTTTGCTTACAGACAAATAACCACGGTTGAGCTCAAGAA
Organism: Flaveria trinervia; assembly: GCA_025506515.1. NCBI lineage: Eukaryota > Viridiplantae > Streptophyta > Magnoliopsida > Asterales > Asteraceae > Flaveria > Flaveria trinervia. Next base: position 75,635,713 of record CM046450.1, on the reverse strand, counting down.
TGAAAACAGGCCAAGTACATCTCTGAAGTGTATGGCCGAGAAGGATTGTTTGATGGTGTGCCCGAGGTGCTGACAATGGATGAGCAGATCATGTTTTAAGGGCTTACACCAGGGAATCCTATAGGCTGATACATGGAAGTAGATCTCATGGTTGGGGTAACAGCTCAGTGTCCAAGTCCCCAATACAGAGCTCCCAACCATATCATGCAAAACAGATCATCAGAGACTTCTTCCCAGGCCGGTGCTGAAAAAGGGTCACTTCTCATCTGATCAAGAGGATAAAAAGACCAATCTATCTGCCAAAATAAGTGGGACTCGTCAATAACTTAGAGGTTTTGGCTGCATTGGTTCAGGGGGAGTTTGTTGGACCAAAAGAACCAATGAGCCTGATCAGAGAAACCTCTAAGTCCCACAGGACATCACAACAGCTGAAGAAGACCTGATCAGCTGTTCTACAAAGTCTGAAGAATACAACTGCTGAAGTATTTCTGAAGTACTGAAGACAAAGACTGAGACAACAGCTGAAGATCTAAAGTCTGAAGACTTCAACAAGTACTGAAGACAAAGACTGAAGATCAACAGCTGAATGACAAAGTCTGATGTTCAAGTACTGAAGACATCAGCTGATGCTAACAGCTGATGACAACAGCTGAAGAGGGCTTCTTCAGTTGTTGTGATGGTTTTTCTTCATCAGTAGTTTTCTTTTCCTTTCAGTAGTTGCTTACTTTTCAGTAGTTTTGTTTCCTTTCAGTTTTTGTAAACAACTGAAGAGGTTGTTCTTCAGTTGTTGTAGTATCAGTAGTTTTATGTTTTTCAGTAGTTGTAAATAAGATGTTTAACACTTAGGAACATTTGTAAGAAGATGTCAGTTGTTGACATCTTCAGTAGTTGTTAAACATCAGTAGTTATAAAACGGTTACATGTCACTTTCAAGTGACATCAGCCTACGTCACTCTTTCCTTTATAAGGAAGATGACTCACCTGTAATCGTGCCATTGAGGCCGACAATCTTAATGCAATATTCCTTTTGTCAGATATTTCTCTCTCTATAACAAATTCTTTTATCGCTTTATATCGAATGTTCTTGCTTGAATTTGTCTAATTCTGAGCTATTCCGCTGCTATATTTGTTCAATCGATTAAACCAAGGGCTGAGATCCTAACACTATTCTTGCTCGAATTGGCTAGTTGGTACTCTATTCCGCTGCTGCTGAAATCATTCGAATCGATCAAACTAGATGCTGAGATCCTATCAAATGGTATCAACAGTTAATCTTGATCGATCTAACAATTGATCATTGAAACTGCTCATTTGCTCTAAGTTTGATTGAACTAGCAAATTCGCACAATCTGTTATAGAGATTGAAGTTCTGTCAATTTTGGCTATTTTAATTGAGGTTCTTAGTGGTTTTGAGCTAATTGTTTTGCTTATCTTGAATTTGTCTGAATTTTCTAAAATGACTACTCTTCCAATGATCCTCACAATACTGGTTCCTCAACCAAGCCTCCGATGCTGGTTAGGATGAGTATAACATTGGCAACGAAAATGCTCCATCACCTGTCTGTAAAGCTCAGGTTGTTGGACATCAGTGGTACTGGTCCACACAAGCCTATGGTGAATAACCCGGAAACCATCAAATGGTTCCAAAGAGGAGGAGCAATACTCAGATGAGGATAGAAATTGTTTGAGATTGATGCAAGCCCATGGAATTCTGGCCATGGCACTGCCCAATGAAATCTATTCTGGGCTAATACATTATGAATGGCCCATTACCTCTGGAATGCCTTGAAAGAACAATTTGGAGGAACAGATGAGGTCTTGGCAAATAAGAAGAAATCCTTCCCAACAATATGACCATTCTCTCATAGGAAGGGAGAGACACTGACTCAACAGTTTTGAGCGGTTCTCTTGTTTGATCTCTGAGTTAAATGTCAAACATGAGTACACCATAGCCAGATGAATAACAGATTTCTCAGATCACTGCCTGAGAGATAGGACACTATACTATTGTCCTACGCTCCATGCAAATTTGGACAAACTATCTCTCATCTCACCAACTCCATGGGAATTGCTCACATTTGAGAAAGAGATAGAACAGAAACGAAAACTGTCATCATCTGGAAAGCCACTCATGACTTTATACCAGAACACTGCCTTGGTTGGTCATGAGTTAGAATATGCTTCATCTGAATGCAGTATGATGAGCATATTGATTTCTCTTCAACACTTCTGATTCTGCATTTGTGAGTGTTGATAGTCATTTTACTGGGTGTAATAATGACAATCTATGCTTCATCATGGATGATCTCAAGGGATTGCTGATGATGAATTAGAAGAGATGGATATTTTGAGCCAAATAGCCTTGATAAATATCAGATCTTAGAAGTTCTACAAAAGAACTGGAAGAAAGTTCCAGGACTCTCTGGCAAACCAAAGTTGGTTTTGACAAGAGTAAGTTGAGGTGTCACAAATGCCACAGGCTTGGACACTTTGCTAGAGAATGTATATCATCTGGATCTAATTCTTCTGCACCCTTTGTGACTTTCCCTGGCAATCGTCAACAACACAGAGGGCAAATTCCTGTCAATTCTGGTCATCATTCTCAACCACAATCTACTGCATATTTTGTTCCTCAGTGACAGGATCAGTGATCACAAGTTTGATGTATCAGAATATAAAGCAGCGGAATACAAACAAAAATTAGACAAATTGTAGCAAGCAATCGATACTTGTAAGCGTTAAGATCGCATACGGTTATAGGGAGAGAATATGAATTTCTGATTTCTAGGAATGTTTATAGATGTAGAATATTTCTAATCGAATCAATCAATCATTCCATTCAATTGCTCATTTCGCTCTCTCATTACAATAGGTTGTCACTCCTTATATAGAGTGCAACAGTCACTGCTGTTATCATGGAAAGTGACAACTGGCAGATCCAATACAGAAATAACTAAATCTAACAAACTGCTGAAATGTCCACAACTTCTGAGAACATATCAGCAAGTTAAGTACAAAATATGAAACTACTGAAACTACAACGACTGAAGAACAAGCTCTTCAGTCGTTTTACAAAACTATGAAACAAAGAAATAAAACTACTGATATCACAACTACTGAAGAAGTATCTTCAGCAGTTGTGACAAACTATGAGGCTTCAGTACTTGATCTTCAGACTTTGACCTTCAGGTGTTTCATCAGCTGATGACTTCAGTAGATGTCATCAGCTGATGTCTTCAGTCTTTGTCTTCAGACTTGTACATCAGTTGTTGATCTTCAGCACTTGTGAACTCTTCAGCTGTTGTTCTTCAGTACTTTGGTCTTTCAGCTTCAGCACTGTGTTTCAGCTGTTGTACTTCAGCAATTGGTTCTTCAGCTGGTAAGGCTTCAGCACTTGCTCTTCAGCTGTTGAAGTCTTCAGCACTTGTCAAACTACTGAGAGGCTTTCAGCAGGGTTGTGATACCGTGTGGGACTTAGAGTTTTCTGATTCTTGGCACATTGGTCTTTTGGTCCAACCTCAGGATCCAATGCCATATCTTACCCTTGTTTTACATGCCACAAACCAGTCAGGTTCAAGCACCATTGCTCAACAACCACATGCTCTTCCTGAGCTCAACCATCTCAATCTCATCAACCTCCTCAATCTCAACAACACAGCTTCTTCACCCCTGGAGTTGTTGACTGGAGCAGTTTACCAGATGACATGTCTGGTCAGAACAACACTGTTCACAGGTGCTGGTCAACATGGTGGGACAGTTTTTTGGGAATCTGGCACTTATGGCTCTGGAGTCTGCAGATGGATCATCCTCAAATGCCTCTTCATCATAGGTATCACAGGTATCCTCTGAGGCTAAGGCCAAATTATGTTCTGAAACATGCATAGCAGCATTTGCCCTATTAGAGAAGCAAATGTAGCTTAATAATAAGAACATAAGCTAGAAAAGATCATTTCCAAAAGAAAAGCTGAGTTTGAGTCTATGCTTAAAGAGAAAAATGATGAGATTTATAAACTGAAATGCCAAATCACTGATGATAAGGCTAGGGAAGAGGTACTTTTAGAAAAGTACAAGACCTCAAAGAAACCCTTGCAGTCACCCAAGTAGAGTGTGATCGATGGGTACAATCATGCAAAGGTTTTGAAATGCTTCTTAGTAAGCAATCTGCTTCCAATGTGAAGTTTGGCATTGGTTAATCACACTGCTCCTCCTACAGATTTTGCTTCAAGAGCAGAAGTGAAATCTGATGGAGAAAGCAATAACCAATCCACCTCATCATGTGATTCACTTTCTGATAGAGCACCATCAGAAGTTGAAGTTAGTATTATTCCCTCGTTGAACCTATCAGCTGATCTTGATGGTTCAAATACTAACACTCACATGATCAAAGAGTTGATCAACTCAGGAGTTATTTCTGGAAGTCCTGAAAGGACCGGAGAGCAAGATTTAACACCTGAAGTTCAAACTCCAACTACTGTCGGCACTGAAGAGAAGAAAACTGTCAGTAGAAAGGGTTTGAAGACTACTAAAGAGGAAGTCAAGAAAGCAAATAGTGCTTCCAAAGACTGAAGAACAAGTCTTCAGTAGTTTCATTCTCTTTAGTTGATGATCAACATAAGATGAAGAAGAAACCATGTGAAATATGTGGTTTGTTCAATCATCTTACAGATGATTGTTGGTACAAAAGAGGATCCAAACTCAAACATAAAGAGGAAATTAAAGAGAAAATGGTTAAAATGAAAATTGAGTTTGAAGCCACATTTGTACCAGCAACATCAAATCCTGTAACCCTTAAGTCCAAAAAGAAATCCAAAAAGGAAGGGGTTAAACAGGTAACAGCTGAGATTGCTCAAAAGAAGAAGGTGCAACATAGGAACTTATCAAACTCCAATGCCAATGTGTCTAGAGAGCTAAAGCTTTATCACAAAATCAGACACTGAGCTGTTTATGATGGTTCAACATCTATGGGAAGAGTTAACCAATTAGATGTTCCTATGTTGAAACCACAGAAAAGGAGATCCAAGCCAAAGGATTCCTCTTCTTCACCATCTTCTTCCTCTCAGGCTGTTGTTTCCAACAAACCTGTTAGTTTACCATTTGTTGATGAGAACAGGCCCAAAACCAAAAAGGTTTGGGTCTCAAAATATAACTAATTTGTTGTGTTTTGCAGGGTTCTTCAACATGCCACAGGGCATCTGGTATGTAGACAGTGGAGGATCCATGCATATGACAGGAAACAGATCATTCTTAATGACTACTCTCAAGGAAGAAGGGTTTTGTGTCATTTGGCAATGATGCAAAGGGTTACATCATCGGAAAAGGCTTTGTTTCCAATGGGGAAATAAGTTTGATGATGTTAACCATGTGGAAAATCTCAAGTACAACCTCTTGAGTGTCAGTCAAATGTGTGACAAAGGCCATGTTGCTCTTTTCACCAGTCAGAACTGTCGGATTCTGACATCCAAAGTTCTAAGTTTGATTGATAAGGTGTTGGATGAATACACTCTCCTGAAGGCCAACAGGACAGGAAGAGTGTATGCCTTAGATCTTTCCAAGAAAATAGATCTCAAAGGCCATCCTTGCCTATTTTCCAAGGCTTCCCCTCAAGAATCTACTCTATGGCATAGAAGGCTGGGTCATGTTAATATCAAAAACATAAATCAGCTGATAAACCATGGTTTAGTAAGGGGACTGCCTATGAAGGAGTTCAAATGTGAAGATAACTGCACTGCTTGTTTAAAAGGAAAACAACACAAAGCTTCATTTCCCTCCATAGAAGAACCTAAGTCACACTGCCTGCTTACAGCTTCTTCACATGGATCTCTTTGGTCCTGTGAGAGTGATGAGTATGGCTAAGAAGAAATACTTTCTGGTAATTGTGGATGATTACTCCAGATTTGTATGGACTTTCTTCTTGCATTCAAAGGATGAGGCAGCTCAAATGATTATCAACTTTGTGTTGTATGTGAGAAGCAGTATTCCCTCTCAGTCAAGTGTATTAGAAGTGATAATGGAACAGAATTCAGAAACAATACACTTGATGAGTTCTACCTCTCAAAGGGAATCAAGAGGCAGTTTAGCATTCCAAGAACTCCTTAACAAAATGGAGTAGTGGAGAGAAAGAACAGGACCCTTATTGAAGCTGCAAGGCCTGTTGGCTGATTCTGGACTGCCAATGACTTTTTGGGCTGAAGCTGTTAATACAGCTTGCTATCTACAGAATAGAGTTCTAGTAAATCAGAGGTTGATGAAGACTCCATATGAAGTTCTTCATCATTTGGCCCCTCTAATTTCATTCTTCAGAGCTTTTGGGTGTCCTTGTTTCATTCTCAACACACGGGATCAACTCCAAAAATTGATCCTAAGGTGGATGCAGGGTACTTTGTTGGTTATTCATCAACTTGCAAAGCATACAGAGTCTTCAACTGCAGAACAAAGATGGTTGAAGAGACTCTACATGTTAAGTTTAATGAATCTCCAAAGGACAAGATTCCACAAAGCCCTGTGGAGCTATTGATTTGGACATACTGCAATATGTTCCTTATCAAACTCCTGCTGTTGCTCCTGTCAACAGTTCACCACCTGGTGGTACTGCTAGTGTTGATGATGATGATGATAGCAGTACTCACCTCTTTAGGTTTAGTGACCAACTGCCTGTGTCCTCTAAACCTCATGCTCCTGTAGCTTCAGTAGCTTCATCCACAACAAGTGCTGATGAGATTTCTGCATCTTCAACTTCATTTGAGTTGCCACCATCTACATGGTTTCAAGAGTCTACATCAACATCTATTGATGTTGAAGGTTCTACAAACTTGCACTGATCTCATTGTTTATCCAGAGCTGAAGAATCACCCAATGTATCAAATCATTGGTGATATCAATGCTGTAGTTTCAACCAGAAGTCAATTGTCCAATTTCTGCTTCTATGCTCTCTTCATCAGTCAGCTAGAGCCAAAGAATTATCATGTTGCACTTAGAGACAATGGTTGGGTTGAAGCAATGCAGCTTGAGCTTCTTCAGTTCAAAAGCAGCAAGTGTGGAGCTTGTTCCTCTTCCCCCAGGTAAGTGTGCAATAGGCACTAAATGGGTGTTTAGGAATAAAACAGATGAAAATGGCTTATTATTAAGAACTAGGCCAGATTGGTTGTTCAGGGGTTGCTCAAGAAGAAGGTATTGATTATGATGAAACCTTTGCCCCTGTAGCCAGACTTGAGGCAATTAGATTGTTCTTAGCCTATGCTGCACTCCACAATCTTAAAGTTTTTCAAATGGATGTTAAAAGTGCATTTTTATACGGTAAAATAAAAGAAGAAGTTTATGTGTGTCAACCACCAGGGTTTGAGGATAATAAACCCCAGAATGGGTATACAAGCTTGATAAGGCTCTTTATGGGTTGAAACAAGCTCCTAGAGCCTGGTATGAGACATTATCTAACTTTCTTCTGCAAAATAATTTCACTAGAGGCTCCATTGATAAAACTTTATTTATTAAGAAGGTGGATCAGCATAAGCTACTTGTTCAAATTTATGTTGATGATATTATATTTGCATCCTCTGATCCCCAGTTGTGTGATGATTTTACAAAATTAATGCAAATGAAGTTTGAAATGAGTGCAATGGGAGAATTACATTTCTTTCTAGGCTTTCAAATCAAACAAAAAGCTGTTGGAATTTTCATTCATCAGTCTAAATATACAAAAGATCTTTTAAATAAGTTTGATTTACAAAACAGTAAGCCCTGTTCTACTCCCATGTGCAACACCACACAATTGGATGTTGATCAGAAATGTAAAGCTATTGATCAAATGCTTTATAGATGTATGATTGGGTCCTTGATGTATTTAACAGCTTCTAGAGCAGATATTATGTTTGCTACATGTGTTTGTGCTAGATTTCAGGCTGCACCTAAAGAGTCTCATCTGATTGCAGTCAAGAGGATCTTTAGATATTTGCAAGGTACAATCTCTAGGTTTATGGTATTCCACTGGGCACTCTTGCAAATTAGTTGCTTTCTCTGATAGTCACTATGCAGGGTGTAACTTAACAAGAAATCAACTTCTGGTGGATGTCAATTCCTAGGCAACTGTTTGATTTCTTGGCAGAGTAAGAAACAAACATCTGTTGCTACATCCACTGCTGAAGCCGAGTACATTGCTGCTGCAAGTTGTACATCCCAACTACTCTGGCTTCAGAATCAACTTTTGGATTATGGCATTACAGAGACTAAGACTCCATTATTAATGGATAGTGCTTCTGCTCTTTGCATTGTCAAAAATCCAGTCCAACACTCTAGGACCAACATATAGAAATTAGACATCATTTTATAAGAGATTGTTTGAAAAGGGTCTAATTAATCCTATGTTTGTGCCTAGTGCTGATGAGCTTGCAGACATTTTTACTAAGCCTTTGGATAGTTCAACTTTCCACAACCTGGTGTTAAGGCTTGGTATGCTGCAGCTAGAATAAGTGACAACTACTGATGATCTTTTACTGATGATCATTGGTAACCATATCATATATAAGTACTGATGAGTTCTTTTACCCTCAGTGGTTTTTATAACTACTGAAGGCTAAATGCCTCACAAGTACTGAAGTACTTTATCTGTTCTAAACTACTGATGTAGTTACAACTACTAATGTAGTTACAACTACTGAAATCAGTAAAAATAGATAAGTATTGATGTCCTATGAAACACCTGAAAAGCAGATGAAAAGTCTGATGAGTAAGTGTTGAGGACAGTATGAAACAGTTGAAAAGCTAAGAATTGATGAAAACAACAAATGAGTAATTTCTCTTCAGTTGTTTCTACAACTGCTGTTTCTAAACAACTGAAGCAAGACCACAGTCTTCAGTAGTTTCACAACTACTAATGACTAATACCAAGTCTTCAGCTGTTTACAACAACTAATGGCAAAACCATTGTCTTCAGTAGTTTCACAACTACTGATGACAAATACCAAGTCCTCAGTTGTTTACATCATATGAAGTCAAAACCACGACCTTGAGTAGTTTCATAACTACTGATGGTTAACACCAAGACTTCAGCTGTTTCAACGTCTGATGGTCAAAACCAAGTCTTCAGTTGTTTTATAACAACTGATGACAACACCGTCACTGTCAGTCGTTTTAAACCTCTGAAGGTTAATACCACGTCATCAGTAGTTTCAAACAGCTGATGACCACACCAAAACCTTCAGTAGTTTTCTTTCAGCCTTTTCCTCTCCCAACCCTATAAATACCTGTTCTTCTCAAACGGTCCATTAGCCGTTCTTCTGACCTTCATACTTTCAAAAATGGCAACCATGAGTCTAAAACCCCGACATAACTGTGTCGCCTACCTCACGAAATCGGCCTTCTGGACAAAGTTTGATCACGCCATAGACCTAATGGCTAATTCTCATATATAATACAGCTCTGCTCTTAAACCCGACCATCTACCCGAGTCACTCAGTCAGTTTTGGTCCAATGCCTACATTCACAATGATGTGCCTACCGGCCAAATCTCTGTTAGGTCATTGGTTAACCAAAAACAAGTACAGGTTACACCTGAAAGCATTCGTAGAGTGCTAAATTTACAAGATGCTACTGCTGTGACTGAGTATCCGAAGGGCACAACTGATATGTCCTTCCTCAACAATGGGTACGACGGAAATCTTCGAGCTGCTACCATACTGAAGAAGAACTTCCCTGATGCTGAACGACTGATATTTCATATGGTGAATGTTTGCTTAGCCTCGAAGACCTCCTCATGGGATCAAATGTCTTCCTGGTGGCAACAGGTATTATATTCCATTCTAGAACACCAACCTTTAAATTTTTCACAAATTGTGTTTCTAGAAATCAAAGATCTGGCACAGAAACCTGCGGGAAAAAGATGGCTATTATATCCCAGGTTTCTGATGGCCATAATTTTAAATGAATTACAAACTGATGGCCTTGTTGGCCTTGGAGTCCCTGCACCAGCTGTTCTAGCTGAGGTATACTCCAGGCATAACTCCGACCAATCTCTCAAAGAAGCTGCCCGTTTGCTCAAACCCAAGCAAAGAGGAACCCACAGCATCAACTGCCAGATCCAAAGTCCCCACCAAGCCAAAATCCAAACCCAAACAAGCTAATCAGGGAGATGTCCCCTGATGATGCTCCTGTACCACCCAAACAGGATAAACCTACTGGTTCAACCCCCCAGTAGTGTTAACGACTCAACCAGCACAGCCGCACAGGTATCCTCTCAAAAGGATCCTGTTGCAACCACTTCAGGGGAACCCACATTACTGAGACCTCTCTCACTTGAGGAGGTTATCATTGAAGAGCATCCCTCTCCCCGGATGCAATCAGCTTCTATCCCCTCTCCCCATGCAAATGCCCCTCAAAGCCCAACCATTATAATTGCCAATGTGCTGACTCAGCTGCATGCCTCTCCTCCTCCCCTACATCACCAACAAAGGGGAGAACAACAGCAATTAGGAAGAGGATACACATGCTTCTGACAACCCATAGCACCGGGGTTGAAATGTTCTATCTCCTGGTGTGGATATGGAGATCAGAACATCTGGTGAGGCTGCCACCTCTTCTGAATCAGCATATGATCAGACTGAGGTTGGTAACATAACTAAGACCTCACCAGAGGCAACAGCTGATGAAGGACAAAGTCCTGAGGCTGGAAGTCCCCAGTTCCAAGACAAAGGGGCACATGCTACAACTGGTCTACACCCAGTGCATGTACATCCTGCTACAAGCAGGAGGTCAGGTGGTTTAGCATCTGTTGATGATGACCTGGGCTTCTTTTATGATGTTCTTGCCCAGAACACAATCCTAGAAGAGGAAGTCAGTAGGCTGCAAAAACTACTTGACCAACTCTCTCAAGGAGAAAGACCATCTGCCACCACATCAACCCAACAGATGGCACCTTCCTCTGAAGGTCCCTTAAACACATAGCCACTACAAAATTCTCAGCCACCTGCCTCTGTTTCTGCACCATTTCTCAGGACCAAAACCCCCCCGAGCAAATGGATGCTATCCCTCAAAATCCCCTATCTCTCATCACACCGCAGCTAACCGAATTTGTTATTAAAACTGTTGATGAGAGACTTTCTTCTGTCTTACAACCCCTGGTGGAGGATGTACTGAGCCGACAACTTTCTGCTACTCAATCCCTTGCAACCAATGCACCCAAAAAGGGGAGAGTTCAGCAGTGAAAGCTAAAAGAAAGAGGATGGAGAAGGAGAGAGAGAAAGAGAAGGATAAGAGGTGGAAAAAGAGAAGGATTGTGTGTATGAGGCCGAAAAAGAAAAGGAGAATGTGATTGAGAAGGGAGCTGAAATTGAGAAAGTACATGAAAGTCAAAAAGATTTTCATGTCACATACAAGAAAAAGAAGAGTGCTGAGAAAGAGAAGAACTTGAACGAAATTGTTAAAGAGGCTGATACTAAACACAGCAGATCAATGGACAATATCATTGATCAGCTGTTTAGGCAAGGTTTCGACACTGAAAAGCTGGATTCTGAAATAAGAAGATTAGAGATCGAAGAGATCCAACACAGATGGGCTAGCTACAGCACTATGGATAGAGAGAGACTTGAGATCATGATCAGATTTATCAGCAAATACCTTGGGAGATCATTGATCGAAGTAAAATCATGGACCATGGACAACATCTTGGCCATAACCTCCAAGATCTATTCATTTGAAGCATATACTAAGGGTTTAGTAGTCGAACCTTTGAATGAAGCAGGAGCAGGGAGCAAGACTGAGCTAGCCAAACACTCAAAAGCCACACTCACCTCCAAAATGCTAACTCAGCCTGTCAGCATTCCCTCTCCAAAACAACCATAACCACAACCCACAAAACCAACTCCCTTACCCTCAAAACCAACAGCCGATGATGCACCTAAGCAGAAGAAGAGAAGGGTGTTGAGGCTTGTGGAAGAAGAAGAAAATGATGATGAAGAAGATAGGCTGCCGATCTCAGCTGTTCTGCAGTTGCCTAAGGCCAAAGATCTCTCTCTTGCAATAACTCCTGAGCAACAAAGAGATGCAATCAAAGTGAAATTGAAAGAAGAAGAACAACACAAATTGCACGATGAAGAGTTATTGAGGAGAGTAGATAAAGCATATGCAGCCATTTCCTCCATCATCAATATGAAAAAACAAGCTCAGAGGATTATAGTCTTAGACATACTTTTCAGTATGTGAAGAAAGAGTAAGAATTTGGCCTGATCCCAGGGTGGCTCACAGAATACAAAAGAAAAATATCTCTTAGAGATACAATGGGCAAGTGAAAAAGATTGTAGATGAAGTGATCTCCTTAGCCCTTGTAGTCTCACCCTGGGAAATCCTGGAAGATTTCAAAAAGGCCTACACCTCAAACATGCCTCCATAAAAGATGCTAGAGAACAGAATGATCAAAAAGGGGCTGGTGTATAAGAGGCTGAATGAGATCAGAAAGGATGAGTTACCACTGCTGTTAGAAGGTCATCATCCTGATGAATTTGCTTATAGACAGATTACAACAGTGGTACTCAAAAATGGAAAATAGGTGAAATTCCTGTCTGAGTACTATGGGCCTGAAGGATTCTTTGATGGTGTGGCAGAGGAGCTCACCATGGAGGAACAAATTGTATTTTTGGAGGCCTACACCAGGGAATCCTACAAGCTCATAGTTGGGAAGTGAATCTCATGGATGGGGGAACAGCTCAGTGTCCAATTCCCCAATACAGAGCTCCCATACATACATTTCCAACCAAATCATCAGAGACTCATTCCCAGGCCAGTGCTTATATGGGTCATCTTCTCAACTGATCAAGAAGGAAAAAGACCAACCATTCTGCCAACAATAAGTGGGAAAATACATCAATTAGAGGTTTTGGCTGCATTGGTTCAGGGGGAGTTTATTGGACCAAAAGAACCAATGAGCCAAGATTAGAAAACCTCTAAGTCCCACATGATATCACAACAACTGCTGAAGGCTTCATCAGCAGTTTGACAAGTGCTGAAGACTTCAACAGCTGAAGATCAAGTACTGAAGACTTCAACAGCTGAAGACTAAAGTGCTGAAGCTAAAGACCAAAGTACTGAAGTACAACAGCTGAAGAGTCCACAAGTGTTGAAGATCAACAACTGATGTACAAAGTCTGAAGACAAATACTGAAGACATCAGCCGATGACATCTACTGAAGTCATGAGCTGATGAAACGTCTGAAGTTCAAGTCTGAAGACCAAGTGCTGAAGTTTCAGTAGTTTGTCACAACAGTTGAAGAGTACTTCTTCAGTAGTTGTGATATCAGTAGTTTTATGTTTTTACTTTCAGTAGTTTTGTAAAACGACTGAAGAGCTTGTTCTTCAGTTGTTGTAGTTTCAGTAGTTTCTTTTCAGTAGTTGTAGTAACTGATAACACTTAGTATTTTTGTAAGAAGATGTCAGCTGTTTTGATATCTTCAGTAGTTGTGTTTCAGTTGTTTAAATAATTCTGTTAGATGTCACTATCAAGTGACATCAGCAGACGTCACATCTCCTATATAAGGAATGTTCCAGCATGACATTCCTATATAAGGGATGATTGGCCTGATTGTATGCGTGACATTTTGCCACCACGAAAGCGTGTGATTGAATGAAATATTCTTTTTGCAGAAACTTTCTCTCTCTATAACTAATTCTGTTCATTGCAATATCTTTGGTATTCTTGCTCGAATTGTGCTAGTTGGTACTCTATTCCGCTACTGAAATCATTCGAATCGATCAAACTAGATGCTGAGATCCTATCACGGTGCTTCAACACTTGGTTTATGGTATCCTAAGAATCTTTACTTCAATCTGTATGCTTACACAGATAGTGATTATGGTGGTTGCAGCATGACTACAAAGTCTACATCTCGGGGATGTTAGTTTCTGGGTTGAGGGTTGTCTCATGGCAATGCAAGAAACAATCATGTGTCTCTACATCAACTGCTAAAGCTCGATACATTACTGCTGCAAGCTGCTGTGCTCAAGTGCTTTGGATTCAGAATCAGATGTTGGACTATGGTTTTAACTTCAAGGAGACTCCCATTCACATAGACAACAATTGTGTTATCTCAATCATAGAAAATCCTATGCAACACTCAAGGACCAAACACATCAACATCAGGTATCATTTAATAAGAGATAATTATAAAAAGGGATTAAATAAAGTAGTCAAAGTTTACACAGATGAACAATATGCTGATCTGTTTACAAAGGCTTTTGATGAACAAAGATTTAAATATCTTGTATCAGCTATTGGGATGATCAACATTGAGTAGGTTTTTCTTAAAACTAATTCTTATTATTTCTTAAATATGTGTATCCTAAGTTGTCTAGTACATTACTTTCATAGGCTCTTGTTTTTCTTTGGATGAAAATCTTTTTGAAGACTTTCCTTAGATTTATGAAAATTTTGATCCTTCGGAAGTTATGTTTTTAACTTCGGAAGAAATTTATGCTTTTAAAACAAATAACTGCTCAAATATTTTACCTTCGGAAGAAATTTCTAAAATATCTTCCGAAGCTAAAATTTTATTTGGCACTTATATGTTTTCAAAGACCTTTTTCTTCCAAAGCAAATTAACTCTCGGAAGTTTTGTTCTTGAACAAAATTTTCAAGTCTTGATTTTCTTCCGAAGTCAAAATCTTCACAACTCTTAGGAAATTATTCCGAAGTCATTTTAGCTTCGGAAGCTTTTTCATTAAAAACTTCCGAAGATAATTTACATTCGGAAGCTTTTTGACTCCAAAGAAAACTACTTTTTGAGCAAAAGTAAACTACTTTTTCAGAGGTGGGACCGACATCGGGATTTCAAAGTTTATCCTCTTTCATTTAACTTTTGTCTGAAATCCTTTTTCATATATAAACCCAACGATTCCCCCTCTTTCTATCATCTGCTTCTTCCTCCAAACCTAAGACCCTAAAATTTCTCTGTGAAATTACTTTCTCTCATCTTTCTTCATCCTTAAGCTACTTTACAATGGCCAACCCTATTCACAGAAACGACCCAAACTTTACCATGCAGTTACACAAGCAACATAACCAGGTTGCTCTATTATGCTCTGAGAAACATCCTCATTTCTTAGAGGTTTGCCGTTTTTAGCTTTGTCCAACTACTTCACCTCCCTAACCGTTGATCCTCCACTCTATGAGGATCATTTGCTCAATTTTGGAAGACCTGCCAAGAGGTCGTAATGGATGGGGAGAAGGCACTGTCTGCCACAGTGCAGGGGGAACAGTCTGCATCACTCCGGCCATCATCAACTTGCATCTTCTGCTGAATGATGAAGAAGGTGAGGTGTTCTTCCCAAAAGAAGCGGTCAATCATTCTTTTGAGCAGATAGGGTATGAGGGAGATTACTCTGTCAAGACCTTTAGGAAAGGGAAGGTCTCATCTCAGTGGAGATTCCTTCTCCATGTGGTTATCACAGCTTATCAAACAAGCATGGTGAATGGGACTAGATTCCTGAGGACCTCTCCTTCATTATCCATGGAATGATTTAGGGGGTCAAGTTTAGGTATTCTCAATTTGTTTATACTAATTTACTTGCAAATTTGGACTCCTTAGAATATTAAATGTTCCCTAGATATGTCTAGTACATTCTTAACTGTGAACTGGGCTCACAATTAGTGGGAACAGGTAACATTCTTAAACTGGGACAGATGAAGCCCGACATCTTTAAAATACTAAGAAAGCCCACTGTTGGCTTCTCTAGGGTAGAAACAGCCCTGGTCCTAAAAATGTTAGAGCTCATTGCTCAAAGTGACAACCTAGCAGCACCAGCTAGTGTTGAACCCACACCTGTTACATCCCAACCACCTACACAACCACAAATCACCCTTACCTACTAAAGAAAATCCAAACGAAACCCTGCAGATACTATTCAGTCTGTGGAGGCGTATACACTCATCCATACAACATGAAGTGGATACTGGAGCTCCTACTTCTCCTGAGGAGCAGACCGCTCTCCTCTCTTCAAGGATCGATGCTGAGGTTCCACATGCTCAGCCTAATGAGCTCATAAGTCAAACTGCCTTAAGCCATCACACTGAGTCTCAACACTCAGGTGATCAACCTTCAGGGGATAGTTACCATCCCCAGCCTTTAGATCTCAACCAACCAATCCCCAACCTTGATTTGTACATTGATGAAGATCTAGGTTTCAGTGAATACCATGATTCTCTCTTCTTTTCCCTTACTCAAAGAAAGATGAGTGCTTCTGAGGCGTCTATTTCTAGCCCCCATCAGTCACTTACTACTGAGGTGGACACTTCGGAACATGTTTAGGATGTCCATATAGAAGTGGCTCTCACTTTAGAAAGTGATTACATCATTAAGACCTCAACCATGGAAACTCAGCCCATTGACATCTCAACTGAGATTGCTAGTGAGTAGAGGAAATCCTGCAACCAAGAACCTGAAGCTGGTGGTGAGAGTGAGGACTTTGGTGTAATCATCAAATCCCCCGATGATTCTTCTGATGAAGATGAGGGGAACTTGAGACTAAAGGTGAAAAATTGTCTCAAACATGTACCTATTTACTCTCCAAGGTTAGTCACCTTGAATCTCAAGTGTCTACCTTGATCCTGTCTTGGATTCTTTTAGCCAGTCTGTCAGCTTGTCTTGATTAGCTTGGGTTGACAAGTGGCATGTTGACTAGATCCAGACCTTCATAGTAGTCCAAGTTCTGAAAATTAAAGACTTCTTGCTGTCCTTGAACTCTTATGATAATAAGAGCTTTCCTGTTGTTGTCATACCTCCACCCAATAATGTGATTGAAGGATGATGAAGGTGACATAGCCCTTGGTATCCCATCCTCAAAGAGACTCCGTATGAAAGAGTCTGTGTAGTCCACATCAATGTGAACTAGAGGAGGTTGCTGAGAATGCATAGTTGCAAGTGAGGATGGTGAGTCCTCAATGTCCATTCTCTCGGAGGAACTCCTAGGTTCTATGGCTGGAATGACTTTCTCCCCCTTTTTGGTAGCATCACCCACTTGCAGAGGTGAGCTGGAGGATAGGTCAATCACATCCACAGGTTCTTGTGTTCCTGGTTGATCTCTCCTTAAGGGTCTCCCAGCTAGTTTTTCCTTAAGATATGAAATCTCAAGTTGCTGATCATTGATCCTGTTTTGTAAGGTAGTCACCTGAGATTCAAGGTGACTGACCTTTGAGACTAGGTAAGTGCATGTTTTAGACAGTTTTTGAACTTTTAGTCTCAGATCCTCCTCATCTTCATCAGAATCACTGGGGGTGGAGAAGATTGGACCAGAGTCCTTTCTCTCATGACCAGTTCTAAGTTCTTGGCTACTGGACTTCCTTGCTCAATGGCAGTCTTAGTTGAGATGTCAGTGGGTTGAGTTGCCATGGTTGAGGTCTTAATGATATAATCACTTTCAGAAGTGAGAGCCTCTTCCATATGGACATCCTGAACAGGTTCAGTAGTGTCCACGTCAGTTGTAGGTGACTGATGTGGGATAAATGTAGGAGACTCAGTAGCACTCATCTCTCTTTGAGTAGAGGGAAAGAAGAGAGATTCATTATACTCACTGAAACTTATATCTTCATCAGCATAAAAGTCGAGGTTAGGAATGGGTTGGTTAAGATCTATAGGCTGGGGATGGTAACTATCCCCTGAAGGTTGATCACTTGAGTGTTATGACTCAGAGTGATGGCTTAAGGCAGTAGGGCTAATGAGCTCATCAGGCTGAGCATGAGGAACCTCAACACTGATTCTTGAAGAGATGGGAGTGGTCTGCTCCTCATGAGAAATGGGAGCTCCAGTGTCCATTTCTTCCTATATGGGTAAGTATATTGGGACCTCCACAGACTGAATAGTCTGAGTAGGGGTTCGTTTGTATTTTCTTTGGTAGGTGATGGATATTTGAGGTTGTGTGGGAGGTTGGGAAGTAGCAGGTGTGGGTTCAACACTAGCTTGTACTGTTAGGTTGTCACTTTGAGCAATGAGCTCTAACATTTTTGGAACTAGGGCTGTTTCTACCCCAGAGAATCCAACAGTGGACTTTCTCAATATTTTAAAGATGTCGGGCTTCATCTATCCCAATTTAAGAATGTTACCTGTTTCTCTTAACTGTGAGCCCGGTTCACAGTTAAGAATGTACTGGACATATGTAGGAAACATGTAATATTCTAAGGAGTCTAAATTAACAAGCAAATTTGTATAAACAAACTGTGAGTACCTGAATTTGACCCCTTGAACCATTCCATGGACTATGAAGGAGAGATCTTCAGGAATCTAGTCCCATCCACCATGCTTGTTTGATAAGCTATGGATGACAACATGGAGCAGGAATCTCCATTGGGATGAGACTTTCCCTTTCCTGAAGGTCTTTACAGAGAAATCTCCCTCATACCCCATCTGCCCAAAGGAATTATTAACAGCTTCCTTTGGGAAGAACACCTCACCTTCTTCATCATCTAGCTGAAGATGTCTGTTGATGATGGCCGGAGTGATGAAGATTGTTCTCCCCTGCACTGTGGTAGACAGTGCCTTCTCCCCATCCATAATGACCTCTTGGAAGGTCTTCCTGAATTCAAGCGACTGATCCTCATAGAGTGGAGGATCAATGGTGAGGGAGGTGAAGTAGTTCGACAGAGACAAGAAACGGCAAACCTCTGAGAAATGAGGATCTTTCTCAGATCGTAATATAGCAAAATTGATTGTGTTGTCTGTGTAGTTGCATGGTAAAGTTGGGATCATTTCTGTGAGCAAGGTTGGCCATTTTGAAGTAGCTTAAGAACGAAGGAAGAAGAAAGAAAAAAATTTCAGAGAGAAATTTGGGTTTTTAGATTTGGAGGAAGAACAGATGATAGAAAGAGGGGGAAACCGTTAGGTTTATATGTGAGAGGGATTTCAGATAAAGTTTAATGAAAGAGGATACACTTTGAAATATGGATGTTGGTCCCACCTCTGAAAAAGTAGTTTACTTTTTGCTCAAAAAGTAGTTTTCTTGGAAGTCAAAAAGCTTCCGAAGGTTAATTATCTTCGGAAGTTTTAATTAAAAAGCTTCCGAAGCTAAAATGACTTCGGAAGAATTTCCTGAGAGATTTGAAAATTTTGCTTCGGAAGAAAAATTAAAGCTTGAGTGCTTTGTGTGTAAACAGACAAAGCTTCCGAGAGTTAATTTTGCTTCGGAAGTAAATGGTCCTTAAAATTTAGTAAGTGTCTGAGACAAATATTTAAGCTTCGGAAGATAAAGTTTGAAAACTCTTCCGAAGGTAAACTTCTTAGACAGTTATTTAATTTAAAGTCATGATTTACTTCCGAAGTTAAAAACAAAACTTCCGAAGTATGAGAAATTTTTAAAAAATCTAAGGAAAGTCTTTAAAAAGAAATTTCATCCAAAGAAAACATGAGCTTATGAAAGTGATGAACTAGACAACTTAGGACACACATATTTTAAGAAGTAATAAGAATTAGTTTTAAGAAAAGCTTACTCAAGGTTTATCATCCCAATAGCTGATATAAGATATTTAAATCTCTATTCATCAAAAGCCTTTGGAAACAGATCAACATATTGTTCATCTGTGTGAACCTTGACTAGTTTAACTAATCCCTTTTCATAGTAATCTCTTATTAAATGATACCTGATATTGATGTGCTTTGTCCTTAAGTGCTGCATAGGGTTTTCTGTGATTGAGATAGCACTGTTGTTGTCTATGTGAATGGGAGTCTCCTTGAAATTTAACCCATAATCCAGCATCTGATTTTGAATCCAAAGTACTTGAGCATAGCAGCTTGCAGCAGCAATGTATTCAGCTTCAACAGTTGATGCGGAGACACATGATTGTTTATTGCATTGCCATGAGACAACCCTTCCACCAAGAAATTGACATCCCCCAGATGTAGACTTTGCAGTCATGTTACAACCACCATAATCACTATCTGTATAGGCATACAGATTAAGGTCAGAATTCTTGGGATACCATAAGCCAAGTGTTGATGCACCCTTGAGGTATCTTAGAATCCTCTTGACAGTGATAAGGTGAGACATCTTAAGGTTGGCTTGATATCTTGCACAAATACATGTAGCAAACATGATATCAGGCCTGCTAGCAGTAAGATACATAAGAGACCCAATCATAGCCCTGTATAAATGCTCATCTACACACTCCCCCTCAAGATCAGGACCAAGAGAGTGGTTTCTGGCTATGGGTGTGTTAGCAATTTTACAGTCAGTCATATTAAACCTCTTGCGTATGTCCTGAACATACTTTGACTGACTTATGAAGATGCCATCTTCATCTTGCTTCACTTGAATTCCCAGAAAGAAATTGAGTTCCCCCATGGCACTCATTTCAAATCTGTCTTTCATCAGCTTCTCAAAGTCTTTGCGGAGCTTTGGATTAGTTGAACCAAAGATGATGTCATCCACATATACCTGAACTAGCAATATGTCTTTTCCTTGTCCTTTGATGAAGAGAGTTCCATCTATAGTACCCCTCCTGTATCCATGTTTACAGAGATACTCAGACAGTGTCTCATACCACTTCCTGGGTGCTTAATGTAGCGCATAGAGAACTTTGTCAAGCTTGTAGACATGATTAGGATGATCACGATCTACAAAACCAGGTGGCTGTTTAACATAAACCTCTTCATCTATCACTCCATACAAAAAGGCACACTTCACATCAAGTTGAAAAACCTTGATGTTCTTGGATGCAGCAAATGCCAGGAATATCCTAACAGCTTCTAATCTTGCCACTGGATCAAAGACATTAGTGTAGTCGATCCATTCTTCTTATGTGTATCCTTAAACAACCAGTCTAGCTTTGTTCTTGATGATGATGCCTCTATCATCTTTCTTGTTCCTAAACACCCATTTGGTTCCAATGGTAGTCTTCCCAGAAGGAAGAGGACAAAGGTTCCAAACTTTCTGCCTTTTGAATTGAAGCAGCTCTTGTTGCATACCTTCAACCTAACTTCTATCCTTTAGAGCTTCATCAACTTTCTTTGGCTCTATCTGGGATAGAAAACAAGAGTGAAGAGAAACATTTGCTTCGTGGTTTGTCCTCTTGTCTTTACCCTTGAGATAACATCTCCAATGATGTTATGGTAAGGTGAGACTTGTGGATCCTAAGCTGAGGGATGACAGCAAGTTATTGAGAAAGATCTAAATTTGAGAAATTTAGATCTAGCATAGATGTTTCTCCCACCACATCAGCACACTTTTCAAGTGAAACTTGATCCAAGCAGTGTGTGACATCATTGATGTTCTCATCCACGGTGTGGTTAGTGGCATCAATAAATTCTTGGTCACTGTCACCGTCACCATTGTTGTCTTCCACAGTTGAGGTGTTCTTATCTGGTTGTAGAACCTCTGAGCTGAAATTTGAAGGCATACCAGATGTGTCAGCTGAATTTGTCATTATAGGGCTGATAGAAACCTCATTTGCAGAAGTGGTTCCAACTGGAGCTGAAGATATGTGTCGTGAAGATCTTCCTAGCTCAAATCTTGGATGAGGATCATCTGTATTCAAATTTTCTGCAGATCCTGAAACATTCTCATAAGATTTGTTAAAACAGTTGGTAACCAAATCAAGATCAAACAGCCAATCCAGACCAGAACCAGTAACACAAGGTCTGTGTTCATTGAAAGTCATATTGGCTGACTCCTCAACAATTCTAGTTTTGAGATTGTATACTCTATAAGCCTTAGCTTGTGAAGAGTATCCAATAAAGTGCCTATCATCTGATTTCTCAGCAAACTTGGTGTTGGACCAAAAGAACCAATGAGCTTGAACAGAAAAACCTCTAAGTCCCATAGACATTACAACTGCTGAAGAAGATCACAACAGCTGAAGACATCAGCTGATTACAAGGTCTGAAGACAAAGTCTGAAAGTAAAGTACTGAAGAACAAAGACTGAAGACAAAGTCTGAAGCCATCAGCTGAAGACAAAGTCTGAAGCCATCAGCTAAAGACAAAGTCTGAAGCCATCAGCTGAAGACAAAGTCTGAAAGTAAAGTACTGAAGACAAAGACTGAAGACCAAAGTGATCAGTAGTTGTCACAACAGCTGAAGTAATTAACTTCAGTAGTTGTGATGGTTTCCTTTCAGTACTTGTAATTTACTTTTCAGTAGTTATAGTTTCAGTAGTTGTAGTTTAGTAGTTTTATGTTTTTGTACTTAAGCATTTTCTATGATGTAATCAGTAGTTGAGAACATTCTCAGTAGTTTGTATAGTTTCAGTAGTTTGAATAATGTTGTTAGATGTCACTATCAAGTGATATCAGCAGACGCCACATATCCTATATAAGGAAAGTTGACCTAGTTGTAAAGTGTGACATTGAGCCACCACGAAAGCATATGAATGAAATATTTCTTTTGCAGAATTCTCTCTTTCTATATCCGTGTATTGTTACATTGAATATCAATTGTGTTCTTGTGAATTATTTAATTCATTGTTCGAATTCCGCTGCAATACTCTCTAATTAATCAAACTTAGATCACTGATCCTAACAAATGGTATCAGAGCAAGGTTAATCATTGATTGATCTAACAATTGATCATTGAAACTGCTATTCGATATCTAAGTTTGATTGAATTAGCATATTTCCAAGAATTGGTTATAGATCATTGAATTTCTACAGCTTTCGTTTATCTGCTTTGAGTTTTCTCTTGGTTCATATTGAGTTTGTTGTGTTTTGCACTAAATCAGTTAATACTTAATTGAATTTGGTTGAATCTGAGAATGACTACTCCTTCTAATGACCCTCACAATACCGGTTCCTCACCAAGCCTCTGATGCTGGTTAGGACTGAGTATAACATATGGAAACGAAGAATGCTTCATCACCTGTCTGTTAACAGTTCAGGTTGTTGGACATCTATGGTACATGGTCCACACAAGCCTATGGTGAAAAATCCGGAAACCGACCAAATGGTTCCGAAGAAGAAGGAACAATACTCAGATGAGGATCGAAAATTGTTTGAGATTGATGCTAAAGCGCATGGAATTCTGGCCATGGCACTGTCGAATGAAATCTATTTTGGGCTTATGCATCATGAAACTGCTCATGACCTCTGGAATGCATTGAAGGAACAATTTGGTGGAATAGATGAGGTCTTAGCAAACAGTAGAGAAATCCTTGCCCAACAATACGAGACATTCTCTCATAGGAAGGGTGAGTCACTGACTCAATAGTTTGAGCGTTTTTCCTGTTTGATCTCTGAGCTAAAAATGGTCAAACATGAATACACTAATAGTCAGATGAACAACAGATTCCTCAGATCATTGCCTGAGAGATGGGACACATATACCATTGTCCTACGCTCCAGTGCAAATCTGAATAGTCTATCTCTCACCCAACTCCATGGGAAACTACTTACATTTGAAAGAGAGATAGAGCTGAAAAGGAAACTGGCATCATCAGGAAAGCTCACTGATGATTTTGTACCAGGGAACACTGCCTTGGTGGTCATGAGTCAGAATATGCTGCATCAGAAAGCAATTATGATGAGCGTATAGATTTCTCCTCAAACGGTTCAGATCATGCATTTGTTAGTGTTCACAGTCAGTCAGGCTGTAATAGTGACAATTTGTGTTTCATTATGGATGATTTAAAGGGTATTGCTGATGATGACTTAGAAGAGATGGATATTCTGAGCCAAATGGCCTTGATTAATATCAGATCTCAAAAGTTCTACAAGAGAACTGGTAGGAAATTTCCAGGACTCTCTGGCAAAACCAAAGTTGGTTTTGACAAGAGTAAGTTGAGGTGTCACAAATGCCACAGGCTTGGACACTTTGCAAGAGATTGTAGATCATCTGGATCTAACTCCTCTACACCCTTTGTGACTTTTCCAAGCAATAGTCCACAAAACAGAGGGTAACATCCTGCTAGTTCTGGTCATCATTCACAACCTATATCTCCTGCATATTTTGTCCCTCAGGGTCCAATGTCATATCCATATCCCTGCTATTACATGCCACACCCAAATCCGGTTCAAGTTCCTATTGCACAACAACCTCAAGCCCTACCTGAGCCTCTACCATCTTAATCATCTTAATCACAACCTCATCACAGCTTCTTCACCCCTGGTGTTGTTGACTGGAGCAGTTTACCAGATGATCTCTCTGGTAATGAGCAATTATTTCCTGGTGATGGTCAACATGGTGGTGAACATCCTTTTGGGAATCTAGCTCTCATGGCCCTGGAATCTACTGATAGTTCATGCTCCAATGCATCTTCATCACAGGTAACCCATGTATCCTTTGAGGCTAAGGCCAAGCTATGTTCTGAATCTTGCATAGCTGCATTTATCTCTATTAGAGAGGCAAACGTAGCTTTAATAAATCAAAATCTGGAGCTTGAGCAAACCCTTTCCAAAAGAAAAGCTAAATACGAGTCTGTCCTTAAGGATAAAGATGATGAGATTTATAAGCTTAAATGCCAATTAAATGATGAAAAGGCTAAGCTAGAGGTCATTCTTGAGAACCATAGAGATCTCAAAGAAAAACTTGCAGTTACCCAGTTGAGTGTGACCACTGGGTATCATCCTGCAAGGGATTTGAAATGCTGCTCAGCAAGCAATCTGCTTCGAATGTGAAGTTTGGAATAGGTTACAACCACATTGCACCACCTACAGATTTTACTCCAAAACCAATAGTAAAGTCTGAAGGTGAAAGTAATTTCCAAACCACATCATGATGTGCATCATCCTCAACAGATCACCCAAAATCACAAGATGAAATCAGTGTTGATACCTCAGCAAATCAATTGGCTGATGGGTTAACTACTGATAAGCACATGAAGCTGAGTACTTCAGATGTTATCCCTCAAAGTACCTCAAGTACTGAAGGGCAAGTCATAACATCTGAAAAGCATTTCAAATCAGCTAAAATAAAAGGATTAACAACTGCTGATAGAGAACAGCTGAAGAACAAGTCTTGAGTTGTTACAGATCCTTCAGTACTAAACAAAAGTACTGAAAGGAGGAAAGTACTAAAGAGCACACCTTTAGTAGTTTCCACATCAGCAGTTGATCAATTCTAGATGAAGAATAAGCCATGTGAAATATGTGGCAAATTCAATCATCTTTCTGATGAATGTTGGTACAGAAAGTGTTCCCAACTCAACAGAGATAAGCTCATTAAAATCCAGATGGATGAAATGAAAAATGAGTTTGAGACCAAGTTTGTACCACAGTCATCCCAATGTGATAAACCCAAGCCTTCATCCAAATCCAAAAAGAAGGATAGGGTTTATCATAAAACAGCTGATAGTGCTCCTCATGATAAACATCAGACTAAGTCTGTGAATTTTAAGGAGGAAATGGTGGGTCACAGGAACTCATCAAACACAAGTACTAATATGTCACAAGAGCTGAAAGCTTTAGCTACAAATCAGACACAACTTGTTATGATGGTTCAGCATTTGTTGGGGAGAGTTAACCAACTAGATGCACCTGTGATCAAACCACTAAAAAGGCATTCCAAGCCCAAATCCAAGGAATCCATTTGAGCACCATCTCCTTCTTGATTAGCTGTTAATCATAAGAAACAAGTTATGGTTAAATCTGTTGATGAAAACAGACCCAAAACCAAAAAGGTTTGGGTGTCAAAACCTAACTAGTTCTTTATGATGAATGCATGGTTCTTTAGCATGCCAAAGGAGCATCTGGTATGTAGACAATGGAGGATCTATGCATATGACTGGAGCAGTTCTCTTCTTAATGACTACTCTCAAGAAAGAAGGGATTTGTTTCATTTGGAAATGATGCCAAGGGTTACATCATCGGGAAAGGATATGTGCCTAATGGACAAATCAGGTTTGATGATGTTAACCATGTGGAGAATCTCAAGTATAATCTGCTGAGTGTCAGTCAGATGTGTGATAAAGGGCATGTTGCACTTTTCACAAGCCAGAACTGCAGGATTCTGTCTTCCCAAGTTCTGAGCCTGATTGACAAGTATTGGATGAACATACTCTCCTGAAGGCCAACAGGATTGGAAGAGTGTATGCCTTGGATTTGTCAAAGAAGATTGATTTGAAGAGTCATCCTTGCCTGTTCTCCAAAGCCTTCCTCAGGAATCTAAACTGTGGCATAAAAGGCTGGGTCATGTTAATCTCAAAAACATGAATCAGCTGATCCACAATAGTTTAGTGAGAGGTCTACCAATAAAGGAGTTCCACTGTGATGAAACCTGCACTACTTGTTTGAAAGGAAAACAACACAAAGTCTCATTTCCTCCTATTGAAGAACCTAAGTCCACTGCCTGCTTGCAGTTACTGCACATGGATCTATTTGGTCCTGTGAGAGTGATGAGCATGGCAAAGAATAAATACTGTCTCGTAATTATGGATGATTACTTTAGATTTGTATGGACTTTCTTCTTGCATTCAAAGGATGAGGTTGTTCAGACGATTATAAACTTTGTGTTGTATGTTGAGAAGCAGTATTCCCTATCAATCAAGTGTATAAGGAGTGATAATGGAACTGAATTCAGAAACCATACACTTGATGATTTTTATCTATCAAAAGGAATCAAGAGGCAGTTTAGCATCCCAAGGACTCCAGAACAAAATGGAGTAGTGGAGAGAAAGAACAGGACCCTAATTGAAGCTGCAAGGTCTATGTTAGCTGACTCTGGTTTGCCATTGACCTTTTGGGCTGAAGCTGTTAACACAGCTTGCTATGTGCAGAATAGAGTATTAGTAAATCAGAGGTTGATGAAGACTCCATATGAAGTTCTACATCATTTGGCTCCTCTAATTTCATTCCTCAAAACCTTGGGTGTCCTTGTTTCATTCTAAACACAAAGGATCAACTCCATAAATTTGATCCTAAGGTGGATGCAGGGTATTTTGTAGGTTATTCATCCACATGCAAGGCTTACAGGGTCTTCAACTGCAGAACAAAGTTAGTTGAAGAAACCTTGCATGTGAAATTCAATGAATCTCCTAAGGATAAAATTCCACAAAAACCTGTGGAGTTGTTTGATCTGGACATACTACAATATGTTCTTTATCAATCTCCAGCTATTGCAGATCATGTGGATATATCATCTTCTGCAGCAAGTCTTCCACCTGGTGGTACTGAAGATGATGATGATATCAGTACTCACCTTTTCAAGTTTAGGACCAACTACCTGAGTCTGCTAAACTTGATGTTCCTGTAGCTTGTGTAGCTCCATCCACAACAAATGCTGATGAGATTTCTGACTCCTCTACATCATTTGACTTGCCATCTAATACTTGTTTCAAGAATCTGGATCTCCATCTGCTGCTGCTGAACCAGCTACAAACACTTGCACTGATCTTATAGTATAACAAGAGCTGATGAATCACCCCATGTCTCAAATCATTGGTGATATCAATGCTGGTGTTTCAACCAAAAGTCAATTGTCTAACTTTTGCTTCTATGCTCTCTTCATCAGTCAGCTAGAGCCAAAGTACTATCATGTTTCTTTGAGAGACAATGGATGGTTGAAGCCATGCAGCTTGAGCTACTTCAGTTTAAAAAGCAGCAAGTGTGGGCACTGGTTCCTCTACCCCCAGGTAAGTGTGCAATAGGCACTAAATGGGGGTTTAGGAATAAAACTGATGAAAATGGGCTTATTGTCAAGAACAAGGCTAGACTGGTTGTACAAGGGTTTTCACAAGAAGAAGGTATTGATTATGATGAAACCTTTGCCCCTGTAGCCAGACTAGAGGCAATTAGATTTTTCTTAGCCTATGCTACATTCCATAATCTTAAAGTTTTTCAAATGGATGTCAAAAGTGTATTTTTATATGGTAAAATAAAAGAAGAGGTTTATGCATGTCAATCACCAGGTTTTGAGGACAATAAACATCCTAATTGGGTGTATCAACTTGATAAGGCTCTTTATGGTTGAAGCAAGTTCCTAGAGCCTGGTATGAAACACTTTCAAATTTTCTACTTAAAAATAATTTCACTAGAGGTTCCATAGATAAAACTTTGTTTATTAAGAAAGTGGATCAGCATAAGCTACTTGTTCAAATTTATGTTGATGATATTTTTTTGCATCCTTTGATCCCCAGTTGTGTGATGATTTTACAAGTCTAATGAAACAAAAGTTTGAAATGAGTGCAATGAGAGAATTACAGTTCTTCTAGGCTTCCAAATCAAACAAAAGGTTGATGGAACCTTTATTCATCAATCAAAATATACAAAAGAACTTTTGAATAAGTTTGATTTACAAAATTGTAAGCCCTGTTCTACTCCCATGTGCAACACCACACAACTGGCATTACAGAGACTAAGACTCCATTATTAATGGATAGTGCTTCAGCTTTGTGCATTGTCAAGAATCCAGTCAAGCACTCTAGGACCAAACATATAGAGATCAGACACCATTTTATTAGGGATTGTTTTAAAAAAGGTCTGATTGATCCAAAGTTTGTGCCTAGTGCTGTTGAGCTTGCACATATATTTACTAAGCCTTTGGATAGTTCAACTTTCCAAAACCTTGTGTTAAGGCTTGGTATGCTGCAGCTAGAATAAGTGATAACTACTAATGATCTCAGTAAACAAGTACTGATGATCATTAGTAAACATGTCACAAATATGTACTAATTCTGTTAAAAGAAACTGATGCAGTTACAACTACTGATGTAGTAATAACTCCTCATGTCAGTAAAAACAGATAAGTACTGATGTCCTATGAACAACTGAAATCAGTTAAAAAGTCTGATGAGTAAGTGTTGAGGACAGTATGAAACAACTGAAAAGCTAAGAATTGACAAAAACTACCGATGAGAATTTTCACTTCAGTCGTTTCCACAAATTGTTGTTTAATTCTAAACAGCTGATGATAAAACCATGTTTTTAGTAGTTTCACAACCACTGATGACTAAAACCAAGTGCTCAGTTGTTTACAACAGCTGAAGGCAAAACCAAGGTTTTCAGTAGTTTCACAACTACTGATGACTAAAACCAAGTCTTCAGTTGTTTTCATAACAACTGATGCCAACACCAACACTTTCAGTCGTTTTCTTTTCTGCCTTTTCTTAACCTATAAATATCTGCACTTATAGCCAAACTTTCCATTAGCCGTTTTCAAACCTTTCTCTCTCAACAATGGCGACCATGAAACTCAAACCCCGACACAACTGTGTTGCCTACCATTCGAAATCGGCCTTCTGGAACAAGTTTGACACTGCCATCGATCTTATGGTGGATTCCCCATACAGAACAGCCTTTCTTCTGAATCCTACCATATATCCTAACTCCTTATCCTAGTTCTGGACCAACGTCTATGTAATAACTGGTGAGAATGATAGACAAATCACTCTCCAGTCGTTGGTGAACCAGAAACAGGTGCTCATCACCCCCGACATCATTCGCAAAACCCTAAATTTGCATGATGGCACCTATCCTAAAGAATACCCAAAAGGCACCACTGATATGTCTTATTTCCATAACGGGTATGAAGGCGACTTAAGTGCTACAACCATACTTAAAAAGCACTTTCATGATGCTGAAAGACTTATCTTTCATATGGTGAATGTCTGCCTTGCATCAAAGACATCTTCTTGGGATTAGATGTCTTTCCGATGGCAACAGGTATTGTACTCTATCCTTGAACGCCAAAGTCTAAATTTTTCTGAGATAGTGTTCATGGAACTAAAGGATATGGCTCAGAAACCTATGGCAAATAGATGGCAACTTTATCCCAGGTTTCTGATGGCCATAATTTTGAATCAATTAAAATCTGATGGCCTTGTTGGTCTTGGAGTCCCTGCTCCAGCTGTTTTAGCTGAGATATACTCCAGACATAACTAAGACCCTACTCTAAAAGGGGTTGCCCAGATGCTAAAACCCAAGCAGAGGGAACCCACAGCCTCCACTTCCAGATCCAAAGTCCCCACCAAACCCAAAACCCAAAAATCCAAAAGGCTACTCAGGTAGATGAGTCCCCTTAGGATGCCCCTGTACCACAAACACAGGAAATACATACTCGTTATAACCCCCCAGTTATGTCCAAGACTCAACCTACTGAAGCCACACAGGTATCCTCTCAACAGGATCCTACTGCAACCACAATTGGGGATCCCACATTTCTGGAACCTATCTCAATTGAGAGGGTTACCATTGAAGAGCACCTTTCACGTCGGGTGCAATCTGCTTCAGACCAATCTCCACATGCAACCGCCCCTCAAAGCCCAACACTGATAGTTGCTAAAGTGCTGAGTCAGTTGCATTCCTCACCCCCTCCCCACAAACCACTAACCACTGGGAATACCTCAACTATTAAAGGGGAGGACCAAAATGCTTCTGATAACCCACAGCACAGGGGTTACAATGTTCAATCTCCAAGTGTAGAAACGGAGGTTAGAACATCTGGTAAGGTTGCCACTTCTACTGATTCAGCAAATGATCAGGATGAAGTTGGTAGCATCCATAAGACCTTACCAGAGGCAACTGCCAATGAAGGACACTTTCCTGAGGCAGGAAGTCCCCAGTATCAAGAACAAGGGGCACATGCTTCTACTGATCTACACTCAGAGCATGTACATCCTGATTCAATCAGGAGGTCAGGTGATTCAGCACAGACTGATGATAACCTGGGCTTTTTCTATGATGTATTAGCCCGTAATACCATCCTTGAGACTGAGGTGAGCAGACTCAAAGAGTTGTTAGCCAAAATGTCTCAGGATCAAAGTCCATCTACCTCACAAACCTCACAGATGGCACCTTCCATTGAAGGTTCCCCAAACACTGAGCCTACAAACTGAACTGAGCCACTAGCCACTACTTTTGGCACCACCTCTCAGGGACAGAACCCCTCTGAGCAGATGGTTGCTATCTTTCAAAACTCCTTACCTCTTATCACTCCCATCATCACTGACATAGTGCATAAAGCCATTGAGGAGAGGATATCCTCAAATCTAGAAACCCTCATTAATGATGCTGTTCACAAATCTCTTTCTGCCTTTCAAGCCCCTGATCCCAATGCAACCAAAAAGGGGGAGACTTCCAAGTCTAAGGCAGTGAAAGAAAAGAAAAGAAAAAGATTCGATGATGCGAAAGAACCTGGAAAAGAGAAGGAGGTGGAGAAAGAACTGATCTCAAAACAGTTGATCACAGATAAAAAGAAGGAAGATCAACTGATCACATATAAAAGAAAGAAAAGTGCTGAGTCAAAAGGTGATGAAGATAAATCCTTAGAAGATCTTGTCAAAGATGCTGATGAAGCTCACAGCAGATCCATGGATAAAATTATAGATCAGCTCTTTCGACAAGGTCATGACACAGCCACACTAGACACTAAGATCAGAAGGCTGGAAATAGAAGAGATTCAAGCTAGATGGGTTGGTTATAGTGTGTTGGAAAGGGAAAGATTGGAGATAATGATCAGATTCATTGCCAAGTACCTTGGAAGATCATTGATAGAGATAAAGGCCTGGTCCAGAGACAGTATCTTGGAGATAACCAAGAAGATCTGCTCTGCTGGAGGCTATAATAAGGGGTTGATAATTGAAGCACTGGATGAAGCAGGTGCAGGCAAGAGAACTGAAATGGCAAAGCTCTCCAAAGCCAAACTCACCACCAAAATGCTAAGTCAGTCTTCTCACACTCCCACTCAAACACAACCCTTATCTCTAAAATCTCCCAAATCTATCCCTAAACCAAAGCCACCCACAACTCAACCCACAAAACCAATCCCTTTACCTCAAAAACCACCTCAAACCTTACCAGTGATGCACCCAGAAGGAGGAGAAGGGTGTTGAGGGTAGAAGAAGATGAAGAAGAGGATGATGATGATGATAGTCTGCCAATCTCTACTGTTCTCAAACTCAAATCACCTGAGCACAGAAGTCAACAAGTGATTACTCCTGACTTGCAAATGCAGATGGTGAAGGTAAAGATTGAAGAAGTAGAACAGCAGAAACAACACGATGAGAAGTTTCTCAAGATGGTTGATAAGGATTTCCCTCAGTCCTCATCCATTCAAGAAATGAAGAAACAGGCTCTGAGGCTGTACACTCTTAGACATACTTTTCAACATCAAAAAGAAAGAGTGCGGATCTGGCCAGACCCCAGGGTAAGTTCTAGAATTCATAAGAAGAATATACCAAGTAGATATCATGGCCAAGTGAAGAAGACCTTCAATGCTGCAATTACATTGGCCATGGTAGTCACACCCTGGGAAATGATTGAATAATTCAAGAGCTCACAAATCCAAGACAACCCCTTAATCTATTCTTGAGAACAAAATGATCAAGAAGGGGTTGTTATACAAAAGACTTGAAGATCTTCAGAAGAGTGAACTCCAGTTGTTGCTTGAAGGCTCTCACCCTGATGAATTTGCTTATAGAGAGATAACAACTGTTGAGTTGAAAAATAGAAAGACAGTGAGATACCTGTCTGAGTATTATGGCCCAGAGTTCTTCTTCGAGGGAGAAGCAGAAGAACTCACCAAGGAGGAACAAGTTGTTCTCCTTGAGGCCTATGCTAGTAAGTCTTAGAGACTCATTAATGGGAATTAGGTTTCATGGTTGGGACAAGACTCTATATCTAGTTTCCCAAGACAGAGTTCCCTTCCATACTTAGCCAATCAAAAGATTAGAAACCTTTTCCCGGCCTGTGCTTAACTGATTACCTCTGAAGCTGATCAAGAGGGTGTTTCTGCCAAGAATAAGTGGGATCATCAATAAGTTTAGAGGTTTTGGCTGCATTGGTTCAGGGGGAGTTTGTTGGACCAAAAGAACCAATGAGCCTGATCAGAAAAACCTCTTAGTCCCACAGACATTACAACTACTGAAGAAGATCACAACAACTGAAGACATCAGCTGATTACAAGGTCTGAAGACAAAGTCTAAAAGTAAAGTACTGAAGAACAAAGACTGAAGACAAAGTCTCAAGCCATTAGCTGAAGACAAAGTCTGAAGCCATCAGCTGAAGACAAAGTCTGAAAGTAATGTACTGAAGACAAAGACTGAAGACCAAAGTGATTAGTAGTTGTCACAACAGCTGAAGTAATTAACTTTAGTAGTTATGATGGTTTCCTTTCAGTACTTTTAATTTACTTTTCAGTAGTTATAGTTTCAGTAGTTGTAGTTCAGTAGTTTTATGTTTTTGTACTTAAGCATTCTTTGTGATGTAATCAGTAGTTGATAACATTCTCAGTAGTTTGCATAGTTTCAGTAGTTTGAATAATTCTGTTAGATGTCACTATCAAGTGACATCAGCAGACGTCACATATCCTATATAAGGAATGTTGACCTAGTTGTAAAGTGTGACATTGAGCCACCACAAAAGCATATGAATGAAATATTTCTTTTGCAGAATTCTCTCTTTCTATATCCGTGTATTGTTACATTGAATATCAATTGTGTTCTTGTGAATTGTTTAAATCGTTGTTCGAATTCTGCTGCAATACTCTCTAATTAATCAAACTTAGATCACTGATCCTAACACTTGGCAATTTGATTTTTGGTATTCAAGATGGTGCAAGAACATCCAAATGACCTGAGAAAACCAATGAATGGTCTCCTTTTGTGCCAATGTTCAAATGGAGTCTTGCCATGAGTCTTAACTACTAAAACTCTGTTCTACACATAGCAGGCAGTGTTGACTACCTCTGCCCAGAAGGTGATGGGCAGTTTAGAGTCAGACAACATGGTTCTTGCATCTTCAATCAGTGTCCTGTTTCTCCTCTCAATAACACCATTTTGCCGAGGAGTCCTGGGAGCACTAAATTGTCTTGTAATACCCTTTTCATCACAAAATGTGTCAAGGATATGGTTCTTAAATTTGGTTCCTTGATCACATCTTATGATCTTGACCTTGTGATCAGATTGATTCTCAATCTTTAAGATGAAATTCTTCAGAATCTCAAGAGTCTCATCCTTAGTTATAAGGAAAAAAACCCAAGTGAATGTTATAAAGTCATCTGTGATCACTAGACAGT
Organism: Flaveria trinervia; assembly: GCA_025506515.1. Lineage (NCBI taxonomy): Eukaryota > Viridiplantae > Streptophyta > Magnoliopsida > Asterales > Asteraceae > Flaveria > Flaveria trinervia. Next base: position 75,601,814 of record CM046450.1, on the reverse strand, counting down.
ATAAGGTCCTTCCTAAAATCATTACACTGGTGGGCCAAAGAGATCCATATGTAACAAGTGTAAGGGAGTAGTGATTGAGTTCTTTTCCTTAGGCTTGTGAGATACCTTATGTTGCTTCCCTTTCAGGCATGCAACACAGTGGTCATCACTTGTAAACTCTTTCTTTGGCATTCCAGTTACGGAGTCATGCTTAATTAACTTATTCATGTTCTTAAAGTTTACATGGCACATTATTTTATGCCATAGGAAAGACTCATCACTATTGGCTTTAGACAGAAAGCATGAAACTTCTCCAAAGGGAGAGGTTTCTTGCAAATCCATCTTGTACATGTTTCCTTTCCTGGGGGCTCTAAGCAGGATATGCTCATAAGGAATGACCACACGAGGCTTAAAAACAATGCACTCATGCTCAGTAAAGAGCATGTTATGACTCTGATCACAAAATTAAGATACACTCAGAAGATTGTATCCAAGCTCCTTTACAAAGTTTACCTTTTCTATGCTGAGCTTACCATTTGTGACCTTGCCCCTACCAGAAATGTAACCACCTTCATCTCCTCCAAAAGCAATAGGTCCTCCATCAATCCTTTCAAAGATCTGGAGTAGCGACCTACTACCAGTCATGTGCCTGGAGCAGCCACTGTCTATGATCCAGACATTTCTGTCTGTCTTCAGCTGTCCCTGCACAAAAGAGAATGATTAGTTACATCTGGAAACCCAAGCCTTGCTTGTCTTGGGCTCACTTGCACAAGGTAATTTAGCAGTAATAGATCCTATGGTTGTACTAAGAGGATCTTGAGCTGTTTTTGATGGAGAAATTTCAGTCACTTGGTCTTTCTTAGACATCCACACCACCTTTGGAGTCTTGGACTTGACCTTTAAAACTTTAGAAACTTTTGGAGTCTCAGAAGTTTTGACGACTAAACCTTCGGAAGATTCTACAAACACTGCAGCAGACTTCAGTGCTTCGGAAGAACTCCTTTCTTCCGAGACCAAATATTCTTCCGAAGAGAATTTTCCACTTCCCTTCCTGTTAGATTTGGAACTTCCGAAGGAAAATTGTTTTCCTTCCGAAGCCGGAATCTTCTTAGAACTCTGTGAAGTCTTTGTTGGCCGTATGGATAGTACCTTTAGGATTGAAGGGACAATCCTTTGCAATGTGAGTGGTGGTGTCACACATTGAAAGTGATCGAGATCTAGTTTGAACAATTAGACTAAGATTTGCAGCGGAATAGCACACGAATTAGACGAAATTTAAGCAAGAATAATGTGAATATTCAATCAAACAGTAACGGTTATAGAGAGAGAAAGTTTTCTGCAAAAAGAATGATTTCATTCACGCACATACTTCCCGTACAAGGAAATTAGGTCAACATTCCTTTTATAATGGAATGTGACATCAGCTGGCATCACATGATAGTGACAGCTAACTGATTTATACAAACAACTGAAAGTAAACTAAACTACTAAAGTTATAACATCTGAAGTGTAAGAACTTTAGATGTTTTACATAATATAAAACTACTGATTACAAACTAATGAAATGTAAACCATCACAACTACTGAAGAGAACTACTTCAGCTGTTTTGACAACTTCTGAGAACTTTGTCTTCAGACTGTCTTCAGACTTTATCTTTAGACTTTGTCTTCAGACTTTGTCTTCAGCTCTTGTCTTCAGACTTTATCTTCAGAGTTTGTCTTTAGACTTTGTCTTCAACTGTTGTCTTCAGACTTTGTCTTCAGACCTTATCTTCAGACTTTGTCTTTAGCTGTTGTCTTCAGACTTTGTCTTCAGCTGTTGTCTTCAGACTTTGTCTTCAGACTTTATCTTTAGACTTTGTCTTCAAACTTTGTCTTCAAATGTTGTCTTCAGACTTTATCTTCAGACTTTGTCTTCAGCTGTTGTAGACCACTTCAGTTGTTTTGATGTTTGTGGGACTTAAAGGTTTTTCTGATCTAGCTCATTGGTTCTTTTGGTCCAACAAACCCCCCCTGAACCAATGCAGCCAAAACCTTTAAGAATATTGAAGTCCCACTTATTGGTAGAAGCATTATCTGGATCAGCTCAGCCATCTTCAAATTAAGCTCAGGCCAGGGAAGAGGTTTTAGAAGGTTTGATTGGCAAAGGATGAATGGGAACTCTGTCTTGGGGAATTGGACACAGAGCTGTTACCCCATCCATGAAACCTACTTCCTAATGATAAGTCTGTAAGACTCTTTGACATAAGCCTCAAGGAAAACAACTTGTTCTTCCATTGTGAGTTCTTCAGCTTCACTTTCAAAGAAGAACTCAGGCCCATAGTACTCTGATAAGTACTTAATATGTTTTCCATTCTTCAGCTCCATAGTAGTTATTTCTCTGTATGCAAACTCATTAGGATGAGTGCCTTCAAGCAACAACTGGAGCTCATTTCTTCTTATTTCTTCAAGCTTCTTGTAGATCAACCCCTTCTTTACCATTTTTTTTTCTAGTAAAGTTTGTGGAGTTAGCTTAGACTTGTAAGCTCTCTTGAAGTCATCAAGGATTTCCCAAGGTGACACTACAATGGCCAGCATTATCACAGCATCTACAATCTTCTTTACTTGGCCATTGTATCTACTTGGAATCTTCTTTTTATGAATTCTGTCACTTACTCTGGGGTCAGGCCAAATTCTCACTCTCTCTTTCTGATATTGAAATGTAAATTTGAGAGCATACAACCTCTGAGCATGTTTCTTCATAGCTTGTATGGATTAAGACTTAGGAAACTCTTTATCAATCATCCTTAACATCTGTTCATCATCTTGTTTGTGTTGTTCTTCTTCTTCAAGTTTGACTTTTACCATTTGCCTTTGGAGGTCAGGTGTGATTGTTGTTGGTTGACTCCTAGGCTCAGGCATCTTTATTTTAAGAACAGTAGAGATTGATAGACTATCATCCTCATCATCTTCCTCTTCTTCTTCCATCCTCAACACCCTTCTCTTCCTCTTGGGTGCATCATTGGTAGTGGGTTGAGTAGGTTTCTTGGGTAAAGGAGTTGGTTTTGAGGGTTGTGAAGTTGGTTGTTTTGGTATAGGAGATTATGTAGGCTGCTTTAGCATCTTGGTGGTGAGTGAAGCTTTGGATAACTTTGCCATATCAAACCTTTTCCCAGGACCAGCTTCATCAAGAGATTCTATGATCAATCATTTATTGAATACTTCAGAAGAACAGATTCTGGTGGTTATCTCCAAAATACTGTCTCTGGACCATGACTTCACTTCAATGATTGATCTTCCCAGATGTTTTGATATGAATCTTGTCATAGCTTCGAGCCTTTCCCTTTCTTTCTCACTCCAACTTTCCTATCTATGTTCAATCTTTTGACTCTCTATCCTTCTGATTTCAGAGTCAAGTTTGGTTGTGTCAAAACCTTATCTGAAGAGTTGATCAATAATCTTATCCATAGATCTGCTATGTTGCTCATCAGCTTCTTTGATCAGTTCTTCTAACTTTTTCTCACCTTCAGTCTTTTCAGAGCTTTTCTTTCTCTTGTAGGTGATCGTTTCCTTTTCTTTCTTATCTTTTTCTTCTTCCTCTTCAACTCTCTTTCTTTAGTCTACTTTCAATGACTTAGACTCCCTCCTTTTGGTTGCATTGGGTTCAGGGGTGTGAATTTCGGAAAGTCACTTTGAAACAGCAACATCAACTAAGGATTGAATATTTGAGGAAAGCCTCTCATCAATGGCTTGATGCACAATGTTTGTGATTATGGAAGTGATGCGAGGTAAGGATGATTGAAAGGCAGCAACCATTTGCTCAGAGGGGTTCTGTCATTGAGAAATGGTGCCTGAATCAGAGGCTGGTGGCAAAGTTATTGGGAGTGGCTTAGTGTTTGGGAGAGTTTCAGGAGAAACTGCCATCTGTGGGTGAATATGGGCAGATGGATTTGATTCTTGTGACATTTTGGCAGGCAGTTCTTGTAGCCTACATACCTCAGTCTCAAGAATGGTGTTGTGGGCTAGAACATCAAAGAAAAAGCCCAGGTCATCATCAATTTTTGCTGGAATCATCAGACCTCCTGATGAAATCAGGATGAACATGTGCTGAGTGTAGATCAGTATTCACATGAGCCCCTATTTCTTGGAACTGGGGACTTCCTGCCTCAGGATTATGTCCTTCATTGGCAATTACCTCTAGTAAGGACTTAGAAATGATACTATCTTCATCCTGGTCATGTGCTGAAACAGGAGAAGAGGCAGGCTCACCAGATGTTCAAATCTCCTCCTCTACACATGGAGATTGAAATCTGTAATCCCTGTGCTGTGGGTTATCAGCCATATTATAATCCTCTCCCTCAACTGTTGAGGTTTTCCCAGTGGTAATAGGTTTCTGGGGAGGGGTAGAGGAACGTAGTTGAGTCAGCACTTATGCAATAACCATAGTTGGGCTTGTAGGGGTGGCTTTAGTGGGAGATAAGTATGAAGAGGATTGCACCTGGGGTGAATGGTGCTCTTCAATGGCAATCTTCTCAAGTGAGAGATATTCCAGTAATGTGGTTTCCCCATTTTTGATTGCATGAGGATCCTGTTGAGAGGATACCTGAGCGGTTTCAGCTAGTAGAGTCTTTGAAACTACAGGGGGATTACTACCCATAGTTTCATCCTGCCTTTGTGTTGTAGGGGCATCATCAGGGGACTCAACTCCCTGAGTAGCCTTTTTGGTTTGTTTGGAATGTGGTTTGGAGGGGACTTTGGATGTGGAGGATGAGGCTGTGGGTTCCTTCTGCTTGGGTTTTAGCAGCTTGGCAGCTTCTTTGAGGTGTGGGTCAGAGTTGTGCCTAGAGTATACCTCTGGCAAAACTACCACAGCAGGGACTCCAAGGCCAACAGGGCCATCAGATTTTAACTGATTCATGATTATGGCCATAAGAAACCTTGGATATAATAGCCATCTGTTAGCCATAGGTTTCATTGCCAGATCTTTTAATTCTAAAAATATAATTTCAGAAAAATTTATGCTTTAGCGTTCAAGGATAGAATACAATACCTGCTGCCACCTAGATGACATTTAATCCCATGAAGAGGATTTGGGGGCAAGGAAAACATTGATCATGTGGAAGATTAGGCGTTCAGCATCATGGAAGTGCTTCTTTAGAATGGTTGTAGCACTTAGGTCGCCCTCATATCCATGGTTGATGAATGATAGATCAATGGTTCCCTTCGAGTATTTGGTGACAAAGGTGGCATCATTCAGATCTAGCGTTTGGCGAATGATAGCAGGAGTGACAACCACCTTTTTCTGGTTTACAAATGACTGGAGAGTGATCGCGACATCATTCTCACCAGTATGGATAGTGACATTTGTCCAGAATTGGCGAAGGGTATCAGGATAGATGGTTGGATTCAGAAGAAAAGCAGTTTGATACGGGGAATCAACCATCAGATCAATGGCAGCATCAAACTTAGTCCAAAAAGCTGATTTTGTGAAGTAGGCAACACAGTTGTGTCGTGGTTTGATTTGCATGGTCGCCATTAATGGAAGATGAACGTTTGGAAAATGATTTATGAAAAGTTTGAAGTTAGGTTTAGGTATTTATAGGTTATGAAACGACTAAAAGAAAACAACTGAAAGTTTTGGTGTTAGTCATCAGTTGTTAGAAAACGTCTAAAGACATGGTTTTAACTTTCAGATGTTGTAAACTACTGAAGACTTGGTGTTTGTCATCAGTAGTTGGAAACTACTGAAGACTTGGTTTTGGCTTCAGTTGTTTTGAAATGAACCAGCAATTGTTTAAACAATTGAATAATAAAATTACTCATCAGTTGTTGTCGTCAGTTCACATATCTCAGTTGTTTCATTTGACCTTAACACTTACTCAGCAGATTATCTGATTTTCAGATGTTTCATTGGTCATCAGTACTTATCTGTTAGAACAGACATCAGTGGTTGTAACCACATCAGTACTTCGCAACAAATAAAGTACCTCAGTACTTTTAAGTAGTTTAGCCTTCAGTAGTTAGGAAAACTGCTGAAGATAAAATAACTTATTAGTACTTATTTTTGACAGCTGTATACTAATGCTCATCAGTACTTGTGAGCTGAGATCATCAGTACTTGTCAAATCATTCAAGCTGCAGCATACCAAGCCTTAGCACTAGATTTTGGAAAGTTGCATTGTCCAAAGGCTTAGTAAATATATCTGCAAGCTCATCAGCACTAGGAACAAACTTTGGATCAATCAGACCCTTTTCATAACAATCCCTGATAAAATGATGTCTGATCTCAATATGTTTTGTCCTAGAATGCTGGACAAGATTCATGACAATACAAAGAGCTGAAGCACTGTCCACATACCAGATGCTTCTATGGCATGCTGAAGAACCCTGCATTTGTCACAACAAACTAGTTAGCTTTTGAGACCCAAACCATTTTGGTTTTGGATCTGTTCTCATCAACAGATTTTATACTAACTGATTTGTCATGATTAACAGCCTTTGAAGGGGGAGATGGTGCTGAAAAGGATTCCTTTGATTTTGGCTTAGTTTTCCTTTTCAGTGGTTTAATCACAGGTACATCTATTTGATTAACTCTCCCCAACAGATGTTGAACCATCATAACAAGTTGTGTCTGATTGGTTGTTAAAGCCTTCAGTTCAGCAGACACATCAGTGCTTGTTTTTTATTGCTTCCTATGACTCACCATGTTCTCCTTTTTGAAAGACACCGACTTAGAATGGTGTTTTGATACTCCTTGAGGAATATTTTCAGCTGTTTTATGATAAACCCCTTCCTTCTTTTTAGATTTTTGTGAAAACTTTGGGTTATCAGTTTAAGATGTTTGTGGCACAAATTTGGTTTCAAATTCATCTTTCATTTTATTAATTTTCTTTTTAGTGATTTTATCTTTGTTAAATTTGGAACCCTTTCTGTACCAACATTCATTAGTGAGATGATTGAATAGACCACATATTTCACATGGCTTTTTCTTCATCTTCTGTTGTTCAACAGCTGAAGAAGATGAAACTACTGAAAGTGTGTTCTTCAGTACTTTCTTCCTCTCAGTACATATGTGAAGTACTGAAGGATTTGTAACAACTGAAGACTTGTTCTTCAGAAGTTTTCTATCAGTACATTTGGATTTCCTGATAAACTCTTCAACAGTTGTCAAACCATGTTTGTTTTCATTTGGTTTGAAATGTTCTTCAGGTGTTGTTACTTGCTCTTCAGTACTTTGAATACTTTGTGAGACAACACCTGAAGTACTCAGCTTTTCTTTGATCATGTGTTTATCAGCAGTAAGACCATCATCCTCTGATTTTACATTATCACTTGAGGATGAGACACATGATGATGTGGTTTGGGAATTGACTTCACCTTCAGATTTTACTTCTGTCTTGGAAGTAAAATCTGTAGGAGGTACAGTGTGATTATTCCCAATCCCAAACTTCACATTTGAAGCTGTTTGCTTACTGAGAAGCATTTCAAACCCCTTGCAGGATGTTACCCAGCGTTTACACTCTACCTGAGTAGCTGCAAGTGTTTCTTTGAGATTCTTATGATTTTCTAAAATGACCTCTACCTTTGCCTTTTCATCAGTGATTTGGCATATTAATTTGTAAATCTCATCATCTTTTTCCTTTAAAACAGACTCAAACTCAGCTTTTGTTTTGGAAATCACTTTCTGTAGGTCAAGATTTTGATTAATTAAAGCTACATTTGCTTCTCTAATTGAGGCAAAAGCAGCTATGCATGACTCAGAACACAACTTGGCCTTAGCCTCAGAAGAGACTTGTGGTACCTGTGATGATGAAGCATTTGAACATGAACCATCAATAGACTCCAGGGCCATAAGAGCAAGATTTCCAAAAGGATTTTCACCACCGTGTTGACTAGCACCAGAAAACACTTGTTCAGAATAACCAGAAAGATCATCTGGTATGCTACTCCAGTCAACAACTCCAGGAGTGAAAAAGCTTTGATGTGATTGAGATTGAGATTGTTGACTTGATTGAGATGGTTCAGGCTCAGGTAGGGCATGTGGTTGTTGAGCTATGGGTATTGGAACCTGATTGGACTGAGGCATGTAAAAACAGGGATAAGGATATGGCATTTGACCTTGAGGGACAAAATATGCAGGAGATGATTGAATTTGTGAATGATGGCCAGAACTGGTAGAATGTTGCCCTTTGTTTTGTGAACTATTTCCTGGAAAGGTCACAAGGGGTGCCGAAGAGTTAGATCCAGATGATCTACACTCTCTTGCAAAATGTCCAAGTCTGTGGCACTTGTGACACCTCAACTTGCTCTTGTCAAAACCAACTTTGGTTTTTCCAGAGAGACCAGGAAATTTTCTACCTGTCCTTTTGTAAAATTTTTGAGATCTGATATTGACTAATGCCATTTGGCTCAAAATATCCATCTCTTCCAAATCATCATCAGCAATTCCTTTCAAATCATCCATCAAAAAGCACAAATTATCACTATTACATCCTAAATTACTATCAACACTAACAAAAGCAGGATCTCCATTGTTTGAAGAGAAATCTATATGCTCATCATAAGAACTTTCTGATGCAGCATATTCTGACTCATGACCAACCAGAGCAGTATTCCCTGGTACAAAATCATCAATGAGCTTCCTAGATGAAGCCAGTTTCCTTTTCTGTTCTATCTCTCTTTCAAATGTTAACAGTTTCCCATGAAGTTGGGTGAGAGATAGATTGTCCAGATTTGCACTGGAGCGTAGGACAATAGTATATGTGTCCCATCTCTCAGGCAGGGATCTGAGGAATCTGTTGTTCATCTGACTGTTTGTATATTCATGTTTAACCATTTTCAGCTCCAATATCAAACAGGAGAATCGCTCAAACTGTTGAGTCAATGACTCACCCTTTCTATGAGGAAATGTCTCATATTGTTGGGCAAGGATCTCTCTATTGTTTTCCAAGACCTCATCAGTTCCTCCAAATTGTTCTTTCAGAGCAACCCAGAGGTCATGAGCAGTTTCATGATGCATAAGTCCACAATAGATTTCATTAGGCAGTGCCATGGCCAGAATTCCATGGGCTTTAGCATCAATTTCAAACAGTTTCAGATCTTCATCTGAGTATTGTTCTTTCTTCTTCGGGACCATCTCATTGGTTTCTGGATTACTCACCATAGCCTTATATGGTCCATGAACCACAGATTTCCAACAACCTGAACTGTTGACACACAGGTGATGGAGCTTTCGGTGTTGCCATATGTTATACTCACTCCTAACAAGCATCGGAGGCTTTGTTGAGGAGTCAGTATTGTGAGGATCATTGATTGATGTAGCCATTTTTACCAGTTCAAACAGGTTCATTGAGATTTTAACAGATCTAGCTCAAAAACTCAACAACACAGTTTAAAACAAGACAAATCTCAAATTAATTCACCGGAAGCAACAGAAAAAGAAACTCTATAACCAATTCTTGTAAATTTGCTAATTCGATCAAACTTAGATATCAAAAGAGTAGTTTCAATGATCAATTGTTAAATCGATCAATGATTAACCAGCTCTGATACCATTTGAAAGGGATTGAGATCTAGTTTGAACAATTAGATTAAGATTTGCAACAGAATAGCACACGAATTAAATGAAATTTTAGCAAGAATAATGTGAATATTCAATCAAACACTAACGGTTATAGAGAGAGAATGTTTTCAGCAAAAAGAATGTTTTCATTCATGCACATGCTTCCCGTACAAGGAAATTAGGTCAACATTCCTTTTATAAAGGAATGTGACATCAGCTGACATCACATGATAGTGACGGCTAACTGATTTTTACAAACAACTGAAAGTAAACTAAACTACTGAAGTTATAACATCTGAACTGTAAGAACTTCAAATGTTTTACATAATATAAAACTATTGATTACAAACTACTGAAATGTAAACCATCACAACTACTGAAGAGAACTACTTCAGCTGTTTTGACAACTTCTAAGAACTTTGTCTTCAGACTGACTTCAGACTTTATCTTCAGACTTTGTCTTCAGCTGTTGTCTTCAGACTTTGTCTTCAGATTTTGTCTTCAGACTTTGTCTTCAGACTTTGTCTTCAGACTTTGTCTTCAGTTGTTGTCTTCAGACTTTGTCTTCAGACTTTATCTTCAGACTTTGTCTTCAGCTGTTGTCATCAGACTTTGTCTTCAGACTTTATCTTCAGACTTTGTCTTCAGACTTTGTCTTCAGACTTTGTCTTCAGACTTTGTCTTCAGACTTTGTCTTCAGACTTTGTCTTCAGACTTTGTCTTCAGACTTTGTCTTCAGCTGTTGTCTTCAGACTTTGTCTTCAGCTGTTGTCTTCGGACTTTGTCTTCAGACTTTATCTTCAGACTTTGTCTTCAGCTGTTGTAGACCACTTCAGTTGTTTTGATGTCTGTGGGATTTAAAGGTTTTTATGATCTGGCTCATTGGTTCTTTTGGTCCAACACACATAACATAATTCATTTTCTTCTTCAAAAGAGCCTTGTCTTGAGAGTAAGACTGTCTTTGGTCACTTCCCTTCTCCACCTTCATCTTTGCGGATGCTGAGACAGTCCTCTTGTGCTGAGAACTGTGCTTGGAGTTTGATGGACCAAGTTGTGCAGCAGTGGTACACAACATATCAGTCTTCTTCTTGCTGCTAAGATGAGTTGAGCAAAAACCACAACTCTTAGTAGAGTTTTGGTTGATGTCTTCAGTCCCTACCACTTTAAACCCTGCAGAAATAAAAACTTGTTTTTGCTTAGAGTCGAAAGTAGCCTTAATCTCTTGAGCCTTCCTTACATTTCTTTTGCTCTTTCTGATCAAGTTCTTTCTCCTGGACTTGGTCATCACAGTCTTCACTTTCTCCTCAGAAAGATAGTGGCCCTTCTTGGAATCCTCCTATTCACTCTTTGTAGATGGATTCTTCACTATCTCTTCTTCATCCTCCTCACTTATAGGATCTATGAGAGGAAGCTCATCTTCACAAGTTCCACACCTAGGAGATCTTACTGACAAGATTGTGTGTGGAGGAGCTATCTCATTGGATCCCAGTCCCTATCTGTTTTGATAGCACACTTTCTTGTGCAGGGATGAGGATATCATGTTCTGGAAGGTCTCTTCTTCAAGAACACTCTTTTCTGCCCTGGCTTTGCTGATCACAAGCCCAGCCTGTCACTCAGTTAACTTGGTTATGAGATCTTTAATTTGAGTCCTAAAATCTATGTGTTCATGTTTTAGAACTGAAATGGTTTTCTCTAAGTCCTCTATTTTTAGCTTATAATCATTTTCAGACTTTCTAAAATCAGATTTTAAAATGTTTAAGGACTCAATATCAGATCTCAGTTCCAAGTTATAGGACCTGTACCTGTTAACTTTAGCAATGCATTTAGGAGTACAAAGATGTTCCAATACCTTGGCTTCATCATGATCTGCCATCAGTGCTTGGTTTGGAGAAGCATCTTCTACCTGAAAGCTCCAGTCAAAGCCTCCTTCTTCAACAGCAACAGCAACTTGCTGCTTTGACTTCCTATTATTGAGAGCTTTGTCAGTGTAGTTTGGTCTGGATTGTGTTTGGCCACCATTTGTTCTGGGTGCCTTTCACTCTCTGTCAAAGTGGCCCATTAGGTTACAGTTGTAATACTTGACTTTGCCTTTGTCTGGTCCAAACTTTCCACTGGTTGCATTGCTTGGAAACTTCCTTCCACTCCTCTTGTAGAACTTCTTGGCTTTGTGAGTGAGAATAGCCATCTGCTGGACTATTTCCTTGTATTCCAGATCATCTGGATGGATACAGTCTAGGTCTTCAAGAGTGAAAAGAGAGTTGCCACAGCTTTCATCAGAAGACACAAAAGCTTGAGAAGAGCTTGTCTCTTGGAATGGGCTTCCTTGAGTGTAGTTCTCCTTTGGTGTCTCTAGAAAGGTGATAAAGGACCCTTGGGTGAGTTGTCAGGGTAGCATAAGAGATGATGTTTGGGTTCTATGCTATCCCTTTCAACCATATGTAGGGCTAAACCCATTTGATTATTGGAGTTTCTAGATGAACCTTGCATGTTCATCTCCATCTGGTATCCACTAAGAATCCTATATAACTTTGTCAGAGTAAGAGTTTTGAGATTTTTAGTTCTCTTGATCACCACACAGTAGTATGTCCACTGCCTAGGAAGTGAGGACATGAACTTCCTTACAATGTCTCTGTTTTCAAGAGAAACTCCTCCATCCACTAGGGTATCCACAATCTCAACATACCTGAAGTATTGCTGAGTCATGGTTTCACCTGTTTTGAAGGTGAAGTTTGCAAACTGCTGCTTTAGGAGATCCTTCTTGTTCTCCTTGGCTTCAGAAGAACCCTCATACATCAGTTTCGGTGCATCCCACAACTGCTTGGCTATTTTGCACTTCTTGAAACCTCTGTACACAGAGTTTGGAAGGGCAGTTTGAAGAACTATCGTGGCTTTTCTATCTATCTCTACTCTCTTCCTATCTTCATCAGGGTAGTTAGCCACATCTTTGGGGATCATACCAGCACTAGTAGTAGAAGGTGTGCTAGGTATGAAAGGTCCATTCTCAATAGACTCCTACATTCTTGAATCAAGAGACCTGATGAAACCTTCCATTCTTAAACACCAGGTGTCAAACTCATCAAGAGTGACCAGTGGGGACTTGTTCATGGTTCTAGTGTCCATATCAGTTTTGGAAATGGCTGCCATTTGAAAAGTTTAGTATTTGTGTGTGTGAGGGATCTAAAGATGGTGTGATCTTATATCAAGAGCCTGAATGCTCTCATACCAAATGCAGGATGGTTGAAGGGTGAAGAGTTACAACACAACAACACAAAGAGGAGATAAACTAAACTTAGATCAAACAATAAACTGGATTAACCAAGTGGTGACACTAAGAACACAAGTAATATATAAGATAGAACACAAAGAACACAAGTATTTGGTTTTCAAGAATGCAGTATATTGCCTTCTCTATGTTCTATTACAAGTGTTACAAAAGCATATTCGAAAGATACAAGAACATGAGATACTTATACAACATCCTACAGCCGACTATACTTTGAAAGCCAGTTGGATACAATTGACTAGACACACACAAAATCAATTGTAGAGTCAAAAGGCAGATTGCCTTTTGACTAGTGACTATGACATGCCATAGCTCACATCCTTATCTATTACAAAAAGGATAAAGTACAAAAAGTAGAAAGTTACAGACTCAAGACCTCAATGTACAGTTACCAAAAGCATGGACCTTTTCACCAAACCATGTTAGTTGGTGACTTGCAGAGTTGCAGCGGAAAGGTGTCCAGCTTTATGGAACAGTACATCAGATAAAGCACGTTACTAAAAGTCTTCGGAAGAAATCTGTCTTCATGAACTTGAAGCTTTGGAAGACTTTGTCTCTCAGACTTCGGAAGACTTCATCCTTGGCTTCGGAAGATGTTGGTCTTGGCTTCGGAAGATTTCGCACTTCGAGTATTTCTGTTGCTCATGTGAAACTTCTGAAGCATTCTACTTCAATGCACTTGTGCAGCATCCAGGAAAGACTAAAGATGTTTAGGTTGCATCAGCCTCTTCATTAATCTCTACATCCATCATCTCTCATTCCAATAGCTCCTTTTGCATCAGAAAGACCCATCCAATCCTTCACATACACTACAAATCCAGAAAGGTGGCATGTCATCAGAGATCATGGAATTGAGAATGTCTACACTTGGCAAGACATGTTTCAGTTGTCTCTCATGATCTCTTTGACATGAGAAGACACCTTGATAGTCTGAAGGATCCTGATCATCTTATGAAGAAAAGGCTGGTTATCATCCTCATGAGGACTGTTGATATCTGAAGTCTTCAAGAGTTTTGGTAGCATCAGCCAAGGGGGAGTTTGTAGAGAATATGTATAGAGGCTGAAGCAACCAAAGTCTTTCTGCATGCATGCTGCACAAGTACTGAAGAAGATGTTTCGGAAGTTTCACACATGCAACCGAAATATTCTAAGTGTGAAATCTTCCGAAGCCAAGACCAATATCTTTCGAAGCCAAAGATGAAGTCTTCCGAAGCTTCAAGGACAAAGTCTTTTGAAGCTCCACACTTGAAGACAAATTTCTTCCAAAGACTTTTAGTAACATGCTTTATCAGATGTACTTTTTCATAAAGCTGGACCCCTTTCCGCTGCAACTCTATAAAGTGACCAACTTACATGAGTTAGTGAAAAGGTCCATGCTTTTGGTAACTCTACATTGAGGTCTTGAGTTTGTAGCTTTCTACTTCATGTACTTGATCCTTTTTGTAATAGATAAGCATGTGAGCTATGGCATGTCATAGTCACTGGTCAAAAGACAATCTGCCTTTTGACTCTACAATTGATTTTGTGTTGAGTCTAGTCAATTGTATCCAGCTGGCTTTCATAGTATGGCCGGCTGTAGGATGTAGTATAAGTATCTCATGTTCTTGTAACTTTATCTTTATGCTATGTAACACTTGTAATAGAACTTGAGAAAGCAATATACTGTAATCTTGAAAACCATACACTTGTGTATCTTGTTCTGTCTCTTACTATATTACTTGTGTTCTTAGTGTCTTATTATGGTTAATCCAGTTTGTTGTTTGTTTAAGTTAAGTTGCTCTCCTCTTTGTGTTGTTGTGTTGTAAGTGACCCCCTTCACCGGTCCTGCATATTGTATAAACTTACATAATTCGTAACCATTGACATGAATTGCTACTTGTAAACTTTTGTATATATATGTATTCTTAACCCATGAGAACTCATTAACTTTCATAGTTGACCCTTTTATTTTTAACATATTCCAAGAAATGCACAAGGTTGATCTTATCTTTGAAGCATGTTCACACCTAGGATTTGGACCTAGGAAATACTAAATTATCTTGAAATTTTGGAATGTTGAACTTTTGTTTGCTTTGTTTCATTAAGACTTATGGTTGTAACGTTTATATGAAATTATGATAATAATATTTATATTTAATGGTAGCGTTGTGTGTATATCTCGACGATTTTGCCATTATGGTTGGGGTGTGACAGATAATTCCTGCATTGCAACCAAATCCTCTTAGAAGTTATACTTATATCATGAGGATTAGAATGGTGCAATTCAAACACAGGAATATCATCAATGTTAGGATTTTCACTCATCGGTGCCCATTCACCATGTTCTAGACTTATCTCATTTTGATCAACTAGGCAACATGCACTTCTCATACTCCTCATTGATTTTGAGACACAGTCAAACCATCTAAAGTACTAATCTTTCACCATCTACACCATAGACATGAAAATATGGGTGTTTTTCATTTACTGTCATGTGAAGGAACCTTGGATACATCAATTACTTGTTCCTTTTCCCTTTCTTCAGATTAAATATGAATCCATTCATGATCCATTTGGCCATATTGAACCTTCTGTTGGTAGCCAATGCAACAATTAGAGAAGCAATATCAACTGGAAATGAGTTCCAACTCGCACTTCTCTTTGACATGCAATGTTGGAAAATATAACATAGAAGCTTCCAGTGATTGTACAACTCTTGCTTTAAAAAATTGTTTCTTAGGGAAGTTGTCTAGATGAACCATCATTATGAATGTCTCCCTACATTCATTGAAAGTATATTAAGATAAATCTTGGGCCTCAATATCACCAAGTCTTAGAGCATCTCTGATTGATTGCTTAGACACCTCAATCATTCTATCTCCTATGACAAACCCTCTTAGAACTTTCTTCATTTCATCATCTATCTCTATCTCTGCATTTCTCCAGAATCTCTTAATCAAACGTGTATATATGGCTGCACGTGCACACATAGCATATACATATCTGGTTCTCAAAATGAATCTAATCATCTCCTCATAACGAGCTACATCTCTGACATCTTCATCTAGAAAAGCTACTACACTATGCTTGGTTCAAACTTGAGGTCAACCATCTGTCATTCACACTTAAAAAATGTATAAGAATGAATGTATTATATTTATGTAAATCTCATAATGGTTTATCAATTTTTATCCAATAACACTTAGAAAATTTTTCTAAGTGTTTTATAAACTCAATTACTCAATTGTATTGGATATAAAATTAATTATTATTCTGAGATCAAATGAAGTAACATGTAACAAATTATGTACATTAATCAATTTTCAAATTTACTTAATACATTTTAAAGTTTTAAAACTTGATCAATTTTTTTTATTCAAAAACTTTCTAAGTGTTTGAACACTTACAGTTAGGGCTGCAAACAAACCGAACGAACACGAACAAGGTCTTGTTTATGTTCGTTCATTAAGAAATAAACTTGTTCATGAACTATTAACGAACACTTATTGAACGAGATTTCTTGTTCGTGTTCATTCATTAAGAAAATAAACATGTTCATGAACTATTGACCAACACTTACCGAACGTAAATGAACACAAACAACTGTTCATGAACATGATGAACATAAAAAAATTCATAAAACAAACGAACACAAATTATTATAGATTTATTTTTGCATAAAATTTATATTTTTATAACAAAGATTACACAAAATTAATAAAAAATAATAAGTAGTTAACATATATATCAGAAAATACTTGATATAATAGTCACAAAAATAACTGACACAATAATTAAAAATATAAACGAACATAAAGGAACATAAATGAACATAAATGAACACTTTATCGAACGTTCACGAACAAACACTAACGAACATAAACGAACACATTATCTAACATTTGTGAACATAAATGAATGAACACGAGTTGCGTTCATGTTTGTTCGTTTAACTAAACGAACGGAATTTTGGTGTTCATGTTCGTTCATTTACTAAACGAATGAACATAAACAAACTTCCCGCCGATTGATTCATGAACTATTCACTGAACGTTTAGTTCGTTTGCAGCCCTAGTTACTATTTTATAGCAAATCAAGGTTTAGAAATTTATAATGAGTCTAGTAATTTGTTTCTTTTAGATTTATGAAAATTAAGAGAATTTTGATGATTGACATTTGAAAATTAATTGAGAATTCATGTTGTCGATAAATTTCATATCTTAAATTTTTAATTATTATATTTGACTGAGGAACATAATGATGATAAAGAAATTTTTATGATAAAAATAAAGTTTTGATGACGTCAATCCGGTCGAAATCATGTGTTAACAACAAATTCAGATTCAATTTTTGACATTTTATCACATTTAATCAACAAATTTCAAAATTTTCTAACCCTTAGGGTTCAAACACCCAAAATAGCGTTTATACGGCCAAACAAATATGAGTTTAATGTTCTGTAATTAGATGAGTTGCACTCAATATGATGTTTAAAATCAATGATTATACCTCAATACAATAAATATTTCAGTAAATGAGAATAAACAAATTAAATTGATGATCTTCGGTTACGTATGAATAAAAACAGAGAGTTTAGAGAGTGTGAAAGAACGAGTGAAATGAAATTTTGTCAAGTGTTGAATTTATATAAGTGTAAAAACCCTTAGACGCATGACCACTATGTAGACGCATGACCACTATGTAGACGCATGACCATTATTGAGACTCATGAGACTTAGGTGCATGACTATTGTATAGGCGTATGACTCCTGATTAGACGCATGAGACCTAGGCTCATAGCTCACTTGGTCAAATTTCATCAAATGACTTAGGTGCATGGGCACTGTTTAGGCGCATGGGCATTATTTTAGGCGCATGACCTAGCCTGAAACACCTAACACTTGGACACTTTTTGTAACACCCGGTTATTCTTTAAAAAGAAAAGAAAAGTAAAAAATGAAGAATAAAGGAAGGAAACATTAATAAACCTAAGTTGAGGGGTTAAATGTTTAAAAAGGACAAAAGTACAAATAAGTTGGTGTAAAGGTGGGCATGGCTGCCCGCCCTCATTTCCCATCACCTTTTCATCGGGTTTTAGAGAGAGAAAGAAAGGAAGATAGAAAAAACTCTCAGTTGAAGAAAAAGAAGAAGAAGATTGAATTCAAGGTAAGAATTCAGGGTTTTAAGTGTTCGTGTAGGGTTTTTGTCTCAGTTATATGCTTATATGCTTATGTGTTTGTGTGTGTGTGTGTGTGTGTGTGTTCGTGTGTGTGTATTTGGTGTGTTTTTAGGTGTTTGAACTCATTTGCAAACGGGTTAGAAGGAAGAAACACCCAAAGTTGCACTAGGTGAGTTTCTAGACCCCGCTTTTACTTGTTTTAAACTTTTCTTAGGGCTGAAAATGTATTAAAACGATTTTCAAATGTTTATGTATGTATACCCGTATGTATTATGCATGTTTAATGATGATTCTTAGATACTTATAGGTTGTTCATGCTTAGAATATCCTTGGTAAGCTTAGAATAGATAGGCTTGATGTTTGGATTCGAAATTATCCTAGAAACATGTTGAACAGAAGGTTCATGCATCTAAATAAGACTCATGCGCCTGGAATTGCCTTAGAAATGATTAAGTGTATCTCATGCGCCTGAATAGTGCCCTTATGCACCTAGAAAATTAGTCAGACGACTAAGTGTAGGGCCATGCGCCCTAATAGTACCCATGCGTCTGAATAACCCCATGCGCCTAAGTTTCCATACGCCCGAATAGCCCATGCGTCTAAGTGTCCATGCGTCCGAATAGACCATATGCCCGAATAGTGTCCATGCGCCTGAATGGTTCCTGCGCCTAAGTGTTAAAGCAGTTAAGTGTTGGCGGATGCGCCTGTATAGTGATCAAGTGCCCAAATAGTGTCAAAGCGCCTAAGACTTAGAATTTATTTCTGAATTTTTGGGTGTCTGGGCTTTTAGGGTTTTGACCGAGGTTTGACTAGGGTTTATTAATGATGGGCTTCATACATGATTATGATTGTTTTATGATTGTTCCTTATTATTAATAATAATAATAATAATAATAATATATTAGTATGTGACTTTACGTGGTGTGTTTATAATCGTAACGTAAAGTATTACTAATAATAAAGTGGAAGAGTAATGAAGAAGAGAAGTGGAACTTAATTTAAATGTTAACAAGTTTTGCAAGCTTACAGGATGTACACGGCTATGAGGTCGTAAGCTCAATTGTGATGCAGGTTAGCTACCTTCAGATGCTCATGGGGTAAGTTAATTGAGAGTGGCGGACCTTTGCAGCATACCCTAGGTGTCTGGGCCAGCCTTGTATACAATATGTAGAGCCCCTTGTGGGAAACAAAAGAGGGCCCAACACCATTTCCCCCACGCACATAGTTTAGGGTATTGCTCATTGGTCCACACAGACAGTGAAAGATAAATATAAAAGACGACAGAGTAAACAAGGCATATAGAAAAGAGATAAAAGCATTACCTGATTGTATAGTTAATGTGTGCTCACGTATAAAGAGATGAAGTCTTCATAAAAAGAGTATTTTCATATGTATATCTACAGAAAGTATTTTATTACTTTTAAAACTAGAACTCACTCAGCAACGCTGACTTTGATACCTTTTCAGTTTGCATGTAATATTGCTAAGGATGGCACGAGGGTGGAGCTACTCGGCAGGGAAAGACTGACATCCATTCATACTTATTATTGCTTTTGTTTTGTAATGAAATTAAATAATTCTTTTGTAATCGATTAAACAATAGTGTATTCAACAATAGGGTTTTAATGAAATGAATGGTTTTTGTTAAAATGATTCCGCTGCTTAAGTTTGTAAATTTATAACGTTTAATGTATTTAATGCTGTGAATGACCAACTATGAGGTCTCCGGGAACGGGGCCTTACAAGTTGGTTACAGAGCCAAAGTTTAAGAGAATTGGGTTAAATGAAATTTTAAAACCTAAACATAAACTGAAATTTGGGACAATTGGGGGATGTCAGCCTAAGTAGCTACGTGCTATCACGTATGTCTTTTCTTAATGTTAACCGGTATTATGTGCGCATGCTATTTGATTTATGTGCTCTTAGTAGATTTAGATACTGATTAAATCAGGATAGGAAATGCTTGTGGTATAAAGAGTAAAGTAAGTAGCTAATCACAACTAGCAACTATAATTAGGGACTTACTATACTTGACATAAACTGAGTTGTTACCTTGAATGACCGTGTTAGTGTTTGAATCTTATAGCGTGTTAGACGATGGCTAGAAGGAAATCTTCCAAGACTCCTAAAGGCAGAGGCCGTCCACGAGTGACTAGGAATAGTTCTAAGGCTCTTGAGACGACCCATGAGAACCCTGAGGTTCATGGCCAAAGCGAAGAGAATGAGAATGCTAGCTTGAATGCCTCAGCTAGGGAGGCGATTGCTGATGAAGTCCACCTAGTCATGCAGATAGTCTTACCGTCTATGGTGACTAAAGTCATCAGGGCTGTGAGAAGCGAGGAGAGGAAGGAGAAGGAGAATAGAAAGGGATCTACAGGCAATGGAAGCAGAAGGAAGGAGGAACAACCAAAGCCTGAGACTGGGTTATCCAAGGAGGAGAGGATGATGTAGTGGGGGTAGCAACCGGAGGGTGCAGTTATGGGGTGTTCCAATTGTGTAAGCCCCTGACTTTCGATGGCAATGACAATGCTACTGCCGCTCGCCATTGGGTGAGGGAGATGGAGACAGTTTTGGAAATCAGTGAGTGTCGCGAGGACCAGAAGGTGAAGTTCGCGACTCACTCCTTCGTCGATTCAGCGTGGTGTTGGTCGGACAATATTGTCCAAGCTGAGGGTGCCAGAGCCATCAGGAAAATGCAATGGAAGGAGTTTAAGCAGTTGGTGATCGAGGAATTCTATCCTCACAGGGAACTCGATAAAATCGAGAGGGAGTTCTTGCAACTTGAAGCAGGAACCATGACCCACCAGCAATACACCACTAAATTCAACGAGATGGCGAGGTTGGTGCCGGATCAGGTGACGCTGGTGTCAAGAAAGATCAAGAGGTACATCCAGGGACTGTCGGCTAACATTCGCAGGCACCTGATTGCTGCTCAGCCAGGTACCTTTCGATCGTTGGTGGATTTGGTGGTTAGATTGTATGATGAGTGAGAGGAGACCGTGGTGGAGGTGAAGAAGATGAGTGGGGATGGTATGAACTGGAATAGGAAGAGGTTTGGACGTGTGGTTTCACTCCAAACAACAAGAAGATGAAGGTGTATGACTGTGGGGTGTCGTCAAAATCAGGGCAAAATAAGTGTGGTAATTGTGGAAGGGAGCATATTGGTGAGTGCAGGATGAGAATGAATGTATGCTTCAGATGTGGCAAGACTGGCCATATCGCTAAAGACTGTAGGGTGCTGAAGTGCTATAACTGTGGTGAAGAGGGCCACGCGACCGAAGACTGTAAGAAGCCGAGGGTGGAGAGCTCTAGATCAAAGAAGAAGCCGGAGGAAGGAGGGCAGAGGGCAAGTGCTAGAGCTTAGACCATGACCCAGAAGGAAGCCAGAGTTGATCCGGATGTTGTGTCAGGTATGTTTCTCGTAAACCAAACTTGTGCCTCTATATTGTTTGATTCCGGAGCTAGTAGGAGTTTTATTTCCACTACTTCTGTGCTAAGTTGCCTATTAGTAGTAGAAATGTCAGTGAACCATTCGATGTAGAAACCGCTATTGGCAAGTCCACGAGAATTATTGATGTGATAGAGGACTGTGCTATAGAACTAGAAGGTCATAGGTTTGCTTCTAGGCTACACGTGATGCCCCTAGGTGGATTTGATGTAGTACTAGGGATGGACTGGATAGCAACTTATGAAGCAGACATCGTATGTCGCAAGAAGATGATTCGATTAGTTGCGCCCGATGGGAGTTTGGTTACGATTTATGAAGATCGCATTACAATGATCCCGAAGATGATTCCAATGGCGGTGGCGGGGAAGTGCATGAAATGTGGATGTAGTGCCTACTTGGCATATGTAAAAGATGTCGGTGCGTCGGTACCGCAATCATCTGAGGTACCAGTGGTGTGTGACTTTCCGAACGTATTCCCGAAAGACTTACCCGACGTGCCACCGGATCGTGAGATTGAGTTCCAAATTGATTTAATACCCGGTGCTCAACCCATTGCCAAAGAACCATATTCTTTAGCTCTGACTGAGATGAAGGAACTCATGAGCTAATTGCAGGAGTTAATGGATAAGGGATACATTCAACCGAGTATCTCTCCGTGGGGTTCTCCGGTATTGTTTGTAAACAAAAAGGATGGAAATATGCGAATGTGCATTGACTATCGAGAGTTGAACAAGTAGACGGTGAAGAATCGGTACCCGATACCAAGGATTGATGACTTGTTCGACCAGCTCCAAGGTGCCAGTTGGTTCTCGAGAATAGATCTACGATCTGGCTACCATCAATTGAAGGTGAAGGAACAAGACATTTCTAAGACAACTTTCTGTACGCGTTATGGACACTACGAGTTCCTCGTTATGTCTTTTGGTCTAACTAACATGCGAGCTGCCTTTATGGATTTGATGAATGGAGTGTGCCGGCCGATGTTAGATAGATCAGTGATTGTGTTCATTGATGATATCCTGATCTACTCAAAGAGCGAAGAAGAGCATGCCAGTCACATTCTGGAGGTGTTGAAGACATTAAGAAGGGAGAAGTTGTATGCCAAATTCTCGAAATGCGTGTTCTAGTTGCGTGAAGTTCAACTTTTAGGTCACGTGGTAAATCTCGAGGGGATTATGGTAGACCCCGCAAAGGTGGAGGCAGTGATGCAATGGAAGTCTCCAAAGACGCCATCCGAGATTCGTAGTTTCTTGGGATTAGCGGGATATTATCGAAGGTTCATTCAGGACTTCTCCAATATAGCCTCCCCGATGACTAAGCTGACCTGAAAGGACATAAAGTTTATATGGGGTCAAGCTCAAGAGAAAGAATTCGAGGAGTTAAAGGCAAGGTTGACTCAAGCTCATGTTCTGTCATTACCCGAAGGAAGCAAGGATTTGGTAGTCTATTCAGACATTGGAAGACATGCTTCGGGCATGTGTGATTTAATTTGGGGGAAGTTGGGATGACCACTTACCGCTAGCTGAATTCTCATACATCAACAGCTATCATGCCAGCATTGGTATGCCACCATATGAGATGCTATACAGTAGGAGATGCAGAACACCCATTTGTTGGGGTGATATTGGTCAGAAGGAATTAGGGAGCGTCGAGGTAATTGAGGCTACGACTAAGAAGCTTGAGAAGATTAAAGCCTTCAAGAAGGCAGCCAAAGATAGACAGAAGTCGTATGCTGATAAACGACGCAGGCCGATTGAATTCCAGGTGGGTGACCGGTTATGTTGAAGGTCTCACCTTGGAAGAGTATTATCCAATTTAGGAAACCTGGTAAGCTAAGCCCGAGATACGTAGGACCTTTCTAAATCATTGCTCGAGTAGGAGAGGTGGCCTATATATTGGAGTTACGAGAGGAGTTAAGTGGAATTCACCCGACATTCCATGTATCTCATCTAAGAAAATGCTCAGGTGATGAAGACATGATTGTTCCACTGGAGGACATCGAAATAGACGAAAAACTCACTTATGTGGAGCAACCAGTGGCAATCATTGATCGAAAAGAGAAGAAGCTGACAAATAAAGTGGTTCTCTTATGCGTGTACAGTGGAAGCACAAGAAGGGATCCGAATCTACATGGGAGACTGAGGAGGAGATGAGGCAGCATTACCCTCGTCTGTTTGAGGAATAACAGGTTTTGGGGACGAAACCTATTTAAGGGGGGTGGACTTGTAACACCTGGTTATTCTTTAAAAAGAAAAGAAAAGTAAGAAATAAAGAATAAAGGAAGGAAACATCAAGAAACCCAAGTTGAGGGGTTAAATGTGTAAAAAGGACAAAAGTACAAATAAGTTGGTGTAAAGGTGGGCATGGCCGCCCACCCTCATTTCCCATCACCTTTTCATCGGGTTTTAGAGAGAAAGAGAAAGGAAGAGAGCAGAAACTCTCGGTTGAAGAAAAAAAAGAAGAAGATTGAATTCAAGGTTTGAAGTGTTCATGTTGGGTTTTTGTCTCGGTTATATGCTTATATGCTAATGTGTTTATGTGTGTCTTCGTGTGTGTGTATTTGGTGTGTTTTTAGGTGTTTGAACTCATCTGCAAACGGGTTAGAAGAAAGAAACACCCAAAGTTGCACCAGGTGAGTTTCTAGACCCCGGTTTTACTTGTTTTAAACTTTTCTTGGGGCTGAAAATGTATTAAAATGATTTTCAGATGTTTATGTATGTATACCATATGTATTATGCATGTTTGATGATGATTCTTAGATGCTTATAGTTTGTTCATGCTTTGAATAGCCTTGGTAAGCTTAGAAAAGTTAGGCTTGATGTTTGGATTCGAAATTATCCTAGAAACATGTTGAATAGAAGGCTCATGCGTCTAAATAAGGCACATGCGCCTGGAATTTCCTTAGAAATGATTAAGTGTATCTCATGCCCTTGAACAGTGCTCTCATGTGCCTTGAAAATTAGTGAGACGACTAAGTGTAGGGCCATGTGCCCCAATATTACCCATGCGTCTGAAGAACCCCATTCTCCTAAGTTTCCATACACCCGATAGCCCATGCATCTAAGTGTCCATGCGTCTGAATGGACCATACGCCCGAATAGTGTCCATGCGCCTGAATGGTTCTAGCGCCTAAGTGTTAAAGCAGTTAAGTGTTAGCGGATGCGCTTGTATAGTGATCAAGCGCTCAAATAGTGTCAAAGCGCCTAACACTTGGAATTTATTTCTGAATTTTTGGGTGTCTGTGCTTTTAGGGTTTTGACCGAGGTTTGACTAAGGTTTATTAATGATAGGCTTCATGCATGATTATGATTGTTTTATGATTGTTCCTTATTATTATTATTATTATTATTATTATTATTATTAGTATGTGAGTTTACGTGGTGTGTTTATGATCGTAACGTAAAGTATTACTAATAATAAAGTGGAAGAGTAATAAAGAAGAGAAGTGGAACTTAATTAAAACGTTAACAAGTCTTGCAAGTTTACACGAGGTACACGGCCATGAGACCGTCAGCTCAACTGTGATGCGGGTTAGCTACCCTCAGATGCTCATGGGGCCAGTCAATTAAGACTGGCGAACCTTTACAGCATACCCTAGGTGTCTGGGCCAACCTTCTATATAGTATGTAGAGCCTCTTGTGGGAAAAAAAAGGCCCAACACCATTTCCCCCGTGCACATAGTTTAGGGTATTGCTCATTGGTCCACATAGACAGTGAAAGATAAATATAAAAGACTACAGAGTAAACAAGGTATATAGAAAAGAGATAAACGCATTACCTGATTGTATAGTTAATGTGTGCTCACGTATAAAGAGATGAAGTTTTCATAAAAAGAGTATTTTTATATGTATATATACATAACGTATTTTATTACTTATAAAACTAGAACTCACTCAGGAACGCTGACTTTTATACATTTTCAGTTGGCAGGTAAATATTACTGAGGATGGCACGAGGGTGGAGCTACTCAGCAGGGAAAGACTGATATCCATTCATACTTATTATTGCTATTGTTTTGTATTGCAATTAAACAGTTCTTTTGTATTCGATTAAACAATAGTGTATTGCTCAACAATAGGGTTTTAATGAAATGAATGGTTTTTGTTAAAATGATTCCGTTGCTTAAGTTTGTAAATTTATAACGTTTAATGTATCTAATGCTGTGAATGACCAACTGTGAGGTCTCCGGGAATGGGGCCTTACACTTTCATGAACCCACAGTTTGTATGAGAACTGTTTAGATGCATGGACTTTCAAAAACTACACTTGGAATATTTTCAACTTCGAAAGTTTGGTACTATTTAGTGTAAGGCCCCGTTCCAAGGATGCTTACAGCTGGTAGATTATTGCACTTAAAACATATAAATACATTTGTCTTTCACAAAACATCGCAGCGGAAATTACCAAAATATACATCTTATTTCATTATAAAAGCTTTTGAAAAATAATACACCGTTAATAAGTTACAAAATACATGTTGCATTACATCAGAAAAGCATTATAAAAATAGATGCCATACAAAAGAGCTGAGTAGCGGCCTCGTGCCATCCTCAGTAACATTACCTGCCAACTGGAAACACATAAAAGTCAGCGTTGCTGAGTGAGTTCTAGTTTTATAATAAAACATACTTTATCTTTCACTAAAACCCGTTCTTTACTTTCATACGATCATACATCATACGTACATATAGATAACGTTATTATTATCTTCATTATTCATTAACTTTCGTTAATTCTTTGTACGTCATTATCATTCTCATTCGTTCATACTTCTTACATTCACTCGTACGTTCATTACTTTCGATGGCATGTACATTACCTCGTACATTGTGCACGAAGCGGGTAACTGGGCCTGAGGTATTTCATAGACCTCGAACATTGGGCATGGAGCTGACTTAAGTACCTATGGTAAGTACATTCACCAGTTATCTTTTCTCTTTTATTCCGGATCAATGCCATATGCTATACCCCGAACATTGTGCACGAAGTGGGTAACTAGGCCTGAGGTCTTTGATAGACCTCGAACATTGCGCACCAAGCTGACTCTAGCACCTAGGGCAAGTGGCAAGGATCCCATACATATGGTCAATCATAAAGATTGGACCCCAATGTGCATCCTTTGGGGTAGCTAACCCGCACACTGTTGAGCTAACACCTTCACTGGGTGTGCCCCTCCATACATTTGCTTGCAAGTCTTTCTTACATTCATTCATTCATTAATGAACGCATTCATTCATCATGTTCCTCTTTTCATTATCTTTCACTTTACATTACAAAATACTTTTATTCATTCATTTACATTCAATATAAAGTTACGGGAAAGATAAACATACATCATAATAAGGAACATAATATACAAGGCCAATAACATCACACAGGGCATCATCATACATACATAACATGCATCATGTCTAATCATACATCATCATGCCCATCATAGCCTCTAAGGCCTCAGAGTCATTTTACATGAACTTATGGGAACCTTCCACGTCAAAACTTACATCTGCACTTTCCCCCGAAAGTCAGTACATACCCTACTTTTTCCCCGGGTACACCAGCCCTACTTGGGCGTATGGGCACCCTTCAGTCGCATAGCCTTCAGGTGTCTGAACGTCATGCGAATGGACCAATGTGGATGAACACCTATGCGAATGAACATCCATGCGAATGGACCTAATGCGGATAGACTCAATGCGGATGAGTCCCATGCGAATGGAACTAAGCAGATAGACTCAATGCGGATGAGTCCTATGTGAATCGAACTAATGTGGATGGACTCAATGCGGATGAAGTCCCAATCGTATGACTCCCCATGCGATTGACCTTCAGTCACACAACTGGCATGCGTATGGGCTCCAGTCGCACGACTCCCATACGACTGAACCTCAATCGCACGACTAGCATGCGTGTGGACTTCAGTCGCATGACTGGCATGCCATTCGGTCGCATAGCCTAACTGCATAGAATACAGCTCACTTTTGAACCCAATCTGCCATTTTCGACCTCTAAGCTCATCCAAACCTCTTCTAAGCCTAAATCAATCATCCTAAACCTTAGGAATGCATACCACAACACCATTCAAGCACGCACAAGCCCAGGAACAAACACCCAACGCATCACACGCAAGCACATACAAATGGGTCAAACACACACACATACAAAAACGGGGTTTTAGATGTGTTCCAGCCCCAAAATTGACCAAAAACGTTTAAAAGTGGGGTCCTAGACTCACACAAACCACCTCGAGAAGTAGAGCTTCGTTTGGACCCGCTACATGACGATTTTGCTCACTTGAATCCACCCGAACCAACTTTTTCTCTCTTTTCTCCCTTTCTTTTCTCCTCTCTTTTCTTTGCTGAAATTTGGGTGTGGGGGAGAGGGTAAGGGCTACCCTCTCCCTTCAAATACTTCAATTCACCCAACTTTCTCTCGTTGGCGGGTTTGGTCCCTCGACTTTGGACTTTATTTCTTTTTCTTCTTTCGTCCGCTTCAAAATACAAAAATAACCGGGTGTTACGTTAGGCTCATGAGCTTGGTTGAAACGCCCAACACTTAACCAGTTTTTCAGACTTATGACAACTGTTTAGAGGCGAGTTAAAACCAAAACACCCAACACTTGAAGAAAATATCTGAACATTGATCATACTTCTAAAATGGACTTATGACCATTGTTTGGGTGTATGAGACCTTTCCTTACGTCTAACACTTGGAATTTTTCACCAAAAACATCCAAACCCTAATTTTGAAAATCTTCACTATTCTTCATGAAATTTTCAACCCTTTGTTAAAGTTTGTCTTTTTGACTTTTTGACTAAAAAAAATCTTTGATTTTTTGATGTTTAAAATATAAAAATCTATTTCTCACTCAAACTTTTACCTTTTATTTTTCAAATAATTTTCTGTATTTTAGTCTCAAAAATTTTGAAGTTTTCAAAAATTAAAAATTATCTCAATTATTTTATTTTTAATTGCAAGAAGCTTTTCCATATTTGAAATTCTTTTAAAATCTTTTCAGGCTCATTTTTGTATTATATCAAACACACACATGCTTGTAAACTTTTTAGCATTATCCTTTTCATTCAAACATTTATTTTGTTTTCCTTTTTCAATCTTTACTCCCCCTAAATTTTTAAGTTCACAAACTTAGAAGTTTATTTGATTGATGAAAAATAAAAACAAACCAATTATTATCAACATGCCTACACATAGAAAATCAAGCAAAAATCAAAATAAAGCAGAATAAAACATTACTATATACAAATAAATCATATGCCTATAGTGAGATCACATCAGTTAAAAATCAGCATATTAAAATAAAAAAATGATGGATAGTCATAAATAGTGATTAAATCCTCATCAGGTGTGTTATAAGGCAGCGTTCTCGCAACAAAAAAGACACTAGATCTAAGGACAGACAGTGAATGCTTTGGCAAAAGTAACAACACACTAACTTTTTCAATTCTTGGATTGATTAAGGTTTAATTAGATATGACATTATGTAATCCACACTTAGACTTAGAGAGTCCGACCCTCGTCAAGGTATGCAAGCAAGCATTTTTACTCAAATTAAAAACCTAACAATATGTATAACCACATCTCATGTTTAGGACAATAAGAGAATCATCATGGTTAAACCATTTGATAATATCTAAGAAAACGACCACGGACGAATCATTAGGTAATCTTCGAATCCGTTCCATAAAGAAATAAATAGAGATGATTCATAAAGAATTATAGGGCATCCAGTTTTGACTTCTGAATGGATTTTGTACATTGGCATCTTTTGCATCAGGTGAAAATATCTAGGTCTGTAATGTCTTACAATAGAGGATACCTCGTCACTTCAGGTCTATGATGACTTATAATAGAGAAGTGAACAAATGCAGTTTACAGATCTCATGGTTATTTATATCACCAGGTGTGATGTTGTAACTTGCTAAGTAATCAATTAGATGAGTCAACATCACTCATAGGAACTAAGACAAATACACAAAAATGCATAACGATTTAGTTAAATTACAAGAATCTAATTTAAGTGTAATTGTTTTAGTTTACCCGCACATCATGTCTGATCATGACAGACTTATTAACGAGTGAAGTATGCAACTGATTAAAATTGATGTACTATCATTTCTCATATATTATAATAACAGATTCAATCCTAAAATGAAAAATGAATAACTACCAATATTTTTGTATTTTCATTAATATTTTTCTACTAGTTTTGCAATTTTCTAGTTTTGTATTTGCTTTTTCTTTTAGTACAAACACACAATATATACAATCAGGAAATCAACTTTGATAGTTTCTCTTCTAATTTGATTATAATAATAAGGGAGGGTTATTTTGATTTTTATTTTAAACTTGACTAATAAGATCAATTGACTCGACCAAAAACTCAAATTTTCCTGGTAGAAAGGCTTTGGTAAACATGCCAGCCAACTATTTTTCAGCTGATATCTAAATCAAAATAATTCAACCTTTTTTAGATTTATCTTTGAGAAAATAATATCGAATTTCAATATGCTTTGTTTTTCATGTTGGATAGGATTAGTTTTTATAAACATAGCAGTTGTGTTATCAATGTGGATAGGGCTTTTAAGAAAATTGAAACCGTAATCCAGTACGTGGTTTTGTAACCAAAAGATTTGAGAACATCCTGTTGATGCAGCTATGTACTCAGATTCTGTAGTTGAGACTGAGACATTTGTTTCTTTCTTACACTACCATGAGACTAATCTGGGACTCAAAAGCTGACAACCACCCATAGTAGATTTACGATCTTGGCAACATCCCCCATAATCACTATTAGTATATCCATGTAACTCAAAGTTTCCTTCATAAGGATACCATAACTCTAGAGCCAATTTTCCTTTGAGATATCTGAATATGTATTTGACAACGATAAGATGAGATTCCTTCGGGTCTGATTGATACCTTGCATAGACACAAACAACATACAGGATATCAGGTCTAGATACAGTAAGATACATCAAAGATACAATCATAGATGTGCATAAATTTTGGTCAATTGATTTTCCTTTTGTAGCATGATCAATGTTAGTATTAATGTTAGTTGAAGTTTTGATAGATTGATAATCTTGCAGTTTAAACTTTTTCAAGAGCTTGTCAACATATTTCTTTTGATTGATAAAAATTCCATCTATAGACTATTTCACTTGTAATCAAAGGAAAAAAATTATTTCTCCTATAGAACTCATTTGGAAACGAGATTTCATGATCTGTTCAAATTATGAGCACAATTTCTGACTTGTAGAACCGAATATGATATCATCCACATACACTTGAACACATAAGAGAACATCAGCATCTTTTTTATGAATAAAGTCGAATCAATTTTCCCTCTTGTGTATCCATGTTGGATCAAATGTTGTGACAATGTTTCATACTAGATTCTAGGAGCTTGATATAGACGATATAAAGCTTTGCTCAACATGTACACACGATGAGGGAATTCAGCATTTTCAAAACCTTAAGGTTTCTGGACATACACATCATCTGTGATTGGTCCATACAAAAAGGAACCTTTGACATCCATTTGGTACACTTTGAATTTGATATAAGAAGCTTATGCTTGGAAGACACAAATTGCTTCAAGTCTTGGAACTGGAGCAAACACTTCATCATAATCAATTCCTTGCTCTTGGGTGTAACCTTGTGCTACTAGTCTTGTCTTGTTACGAACAACAATTCCTCGATCATCTGATTTGATTTCGAACAACCATTTTGTGTCAATAGAATTTTCTCCTTCAGGCAAATCCACAAGCTTCCACATTACCTGTTTGTGGAACTATAGTAACTCTTCTTACATAGCCTCAATCCAACTATGGTCCTATAACGCTTCAATGATGTTGTTAGGAGCAATTTGAGATAGAAAACATGAGTATAAGCAAATGTTTGTTTTCTTTGAATGACTTCTCATTTCTCTAATTCAATGGATCAAAAAATTATGATGTAGGATGTTTCTTGTGAATACGAGACGTTGGAATCTCATCTTCTAGAACATTTACATCAAGATTAGTATGGTTCAAGTCGAAGAGCTGATGCAATACGTTTGAAAAATGTGGAGTGAAATTCGGAACTTGAGTCGGTGAGTTGATAAAATAATCAAGCTTATCATTAACATCTACATCTCAAATACAAATGAAATTCCAAACTCACGTTGTAGAATTTCTATTCCATAATTAGGAATAGGTTGTTGAACGTTTGAATATTGAGAAATAGGATGCTTTTCTCGAGCTTGTTGATCATGAGATTAGAAACTAAATACATGATCTTTAACAAATAAGAAAAATGGATAGCCTAGGCTTGAATCATCCATATCATTAGAATCTGAATCACCACTAAAAGATCAAAGATCTCCTACCCGTTTCCTATTGACAGAAGAAGATTCAAACAAGTTAGAAGTGAATGAGTTTGACAAAGAATTTAATCAAGTAACCAAGCTGGACCATTTGCAACTAATGGAAATGAATTTTCAAGGAATTTAACATTGAAAGTTTCAATGATAACATTCTTCCTAGAGTTATAAACACTAAATGCTTTTGAAACTGATGTATATTCAAGAAAAAAAATCCATCATCTGATTTTTCTTCAAATTTTCCAAGATGATCATCTGAGTTCAAAATCAAAACCGAACAACCAAAGGATTTACGAAAATCTATGTTTGCTTTCCTACCAAACATCAACTCATAAGGAGTAACTGTTTATCTTTCACCAATATTGTACAATTCTGAATGAAACATGCAGTTGATATGGCTTCATCCCAAAAAGTGATTAAAATCATTACATCTACTAACATTGCACGAGCTGCCTCAATCAAAGCTATGTTCTTCCATTCTACAACTCCATTTGTTGTGGAGCACTAAACTAATGATCGATCCCTTTTCTTGTACAGAACATGTCAACATTGGTGTTCTTAAATTCTGTTCCATTATCACTCTTTTAATAATTTAGCCATTTTAGATTTAGCGTGCAAAAAGAAAACCCAAGAAAATTTGTAAAGGCATCAATGATAACTAAAGAATAAGATTTCTTTCCAATACTTTGCACGTTTACTAGACCGAATTGATCCATGTGCAACATCTGTAGAGGCTTGGAATTTGAGTTTATCATCTTGGACATATAAGATTCTCTTTGTTGCTTCCTTTTCAAACATGCTTTATAGAGATCTCATGTAGCAAACTTCTTTGTTGGAATGCTTACTACATGATTTTTTGTAGCAAGTTTGTTCATGTTTTTGAAGTTGGAATGCCTAAGACGTCTATGCCAAAGTTAGCTTTCATCATTTGAGGCGTGAGCAATTAGGGAAGTTTTTTCTATTGAAGGATCAACTTGAGACATATCTAGCTTGTAGACATCTCGATCACAAATACTTAAACAACCACCCATTCCATGCTAATATGAAAATCTGGCTTTAAAATATAACAATAAGAGTCATCAAATAAAGTATAATATGATTGTAACGCCTATTTATTTAACCAAAGAAAGAAGAAAAAGAAAGAAAAGAAATAAAGCCCAAGTGGAGGGACCAATCTTGCCAAAAAGAAGAAAAGTTTGGATGGGTGGGTGTAAAGGGGGCATGGCAACCCATTCTCCCCTTTTTCATTCTGCTAGAGAGAGAAAGAGAAAGGAGAAAACCGCAAGTTTCGGGTTTTTGAAGGATTCAAGGTGCAATAGTCGAAGTCAAGCGGGTTTGTAAGAAGCTCTACTCGAGAGGCTGTCAATGTGAGTTCTAGGACCCCTCTTTTACATGTTTTTGACTGATTTGGGGCTGGAACACATAGAAAATTGTTTTCGGTGTGTTAGGGTGTGGAACCTGTTTATGTGTATGTTTGTGTGGGGTGCGACCGGGTGGGGCTCGTGTTTGGGCTTGTGATGCTTGAATGATACTGTGGTTATGTTTCTAGGGCTTAGGATGGTTTGTTTAATCCTAGAGCAGGTTAGAAAGGGGTTGGAGGCCAAAATCTACAGTTCAAGTTTGAAGAAGACTGCATTTTGCACCCAGCTAGGGCTCATGCGATCGGAAGCCATGAGACCGAATGGCATGCGACTGGAGGCCATACGGCCGAAAGGCATGCGACTGAAGGTCATGCGCCTGAATAGTCATGCTATTGTAGGAAATGCGGCTGAAGGCCATGCGACTGTAGGAAATAAGGCTGAAGTTCATGCGACTGAAGCCCATACGCCCGAATGCACTGGTGTCTTCACAACGAGGGTACTTGAATGGTGGAAAAGTGAAAGGAGCACTCGTGGGAATGAGTTCGCCTTCTCCCTACCATGGGAAGAACTGAAGCAACTTATGATAGATGAGTTTTGTCCTCCTCATGAAATGCAAAGTCTTGAAGAGGAATTCTGGAACCTCAAACAAGTTGGAGGTGACAACTTGACTTACACCATTTGCTTTAAACAACTTAGTATCCTCGTCCCTCACTTGGTAAACACCACTAACCAAGCCATAGCCAAGTACATAAAAGCCCTTCCCCCTATTATTCATGACTCCGTCATCATAGCCAAACCATTCTCAGCTAAGCGAGCCATCTGGTTGGCGGCTACCTTGTCCAACAACCAAGTGAAAGATGGATCTTTTTCTCTTAAAGGCTCCTATAAAACTACCGATGAAGCCATCTGCAAAACACCTAAGGAAACCAAAGACATAAAAACACCATCCAAAAACACCCTTCATGGCAAGAAACGGAAGTTTCGAAGCCATAACTATGTCATGACGACACTAACAACCCAAGCTTCCATCAATTTGAACCAAGAACCACCTAAGAAAGCCTACACCGGTACGTTTCCCAAATGTGCCAATTGCCAATACCACCATCCACCTACCTCTCGGTGCCGTCAATGCACAACGTGTAACCGTTATGGGCACTTTCCCTCGGTATGTCAAAGTGGTTCTAGCCCACACGTTAACCCACCTTCAGCTCACAACGATACCCAAAGACCCTCGACTAATGCAAACGGTCATGCTTGCTTCAAATGTGATGATCCAAACCATCTTGCTCCTCAATGACCTCGCAACAATCAAGTTCAAGTGCAAGAGCCACATGGACACACATTTAACATAAATGCGTTTCAAGCTGAAAACAACAATGACGTCGTAAACGGTATGTTTCTAATAAATGGAATTTTTGCTTTTGTGTTATTTGATACTAGTGCGGATAAAAGTTTTGTGCGTGTAAAATTTGAACCAATGCTAAAATGTACATGTTTTAAATTGCCAAAATCATTCACTGTTGAAGTCGCTAACGGAAAATTTGTCACCATTGATTCCATTCTCCTTGATTGTGTTTTAAGTCTTAGTGAACAAAAATTTCCTATCCAACTCATACCCATGCAATTGGGTAGTTTTGATGTCATAGTAGGCATGGATTGGCTTTCCAAGTTTCGGCCGAAGTCGTTTGCTTTAGAAAATATATTGTTTTCGGCTTCCTTCCAGCGACACCTTACAAATCTATAGAGAGAAACCCTAAAACGGACTCAAACTCGTCTCTTGTACGGAGTCACGAAAGTGCTTACGTCAGGAATGTATTGTCTTTTTAGCTCATGTCATGATAGAAAAAGAAAATGGAAAGAATGTGAAAGAAATTCCAATCATTTGTGACCTTCCTAACGTGTTCCCTGAAGATCTACCCGGTCTTCCTCCGGCTCTTTCCATTGATTTTCGGATTGATCTCATACCTGGTGTTACACTTGTTGCTAAATCTACCTACAGACTCGCACCCTCGGAATTGCAAGAGTTAGCTAGTCAACTTCAAGAGTTGGTTAATAAAGGATTCATACATCCTAGCTCATCCCCTTGGGGTGCTCCAATCCTTTTTGTAATGAAGAAGGATGGTTTGTTCCTCATGTGCATTGATTATCGTGAGCTCAATAAACTTACTGTCAAAAACCATTATCCTCTTCCTCGTATCGATGACCTCTTTGACCAACTCCAAGGAGCAACTTGTTTCTCAAAAATCGACTTACGATCCGGTTATCATCAACTTCGAATCCATGAAGAAGATATTCCAAAAACCACTTACCGCATAAGGTATGGTCATTACGAGTTCATGGTTATGCCTTTTGGTTTGACCAATGCACTGCAGCCTTTATGGACTTGATGAATCGTGTGTGTAGACCTTACTTGGATCATTTTGTAGTTGTGTTCATTGATGATATTCTAATCTATTCTAAGATTGAATCCAAACATGAACGACACTTACGTTTGATCTTGGAACTTCTTCGAGCCGAATGACTTTACGCCAAATTCTCCAAATGTGAATTTTGGTTGAAAGAAGTTCAATTCCTTGGTCACATCGTAAGCAAAAAAGGCATTCATGTTGATCCTACCAAAATTGATGTTGTCAAAGGGTGGATTGCTCCAAAATCCCCTACCGAAGTACGTTCTTTTCTCAGATTAGCGGGTTACTACCGTCGATTAATCTCCAACTTTTCAAAACTCACCATACCTCTCACCTCTTTGACCCAAAAAGATAAACCTTTTGTTTGGGGTCCCAAACAAGAGGAATCCTTTCAAACCCTCAAGCGTATGCTCGGTGACGCACTCATCCTAACCCTTCCCCATGGAAATGACGATTTCGTGGTTTATGTGATGCTTCTAATCAAGGTCTTGGTTGTGTCTTTATGCAACGAGGCAAGGTTATCGCTTATGCATCAAGACAACTCAAAACACACGAGAAGAACTACACTACCCATGATCTTGAACTCGAAGCTGTTGTTTTCGCTTTAAAGATTTGGAGGTTCTACCTTTATGGTACTCAATGTGTGGTCTTCACCAATCATAAGAGTCTCCAACATATCTTTAATCAAAAGGGTCTCAACATGCGTCAACGACGATGGGTTGAATTATTAAACGACTATGATTGTGAAATTCGTTACCACCCCGGAGAAGCAAATGTCATGGCCGATGCTCTTAGCTGAAAGAGTCATGTCAATACTCATAGCATTTGTGTAACCAATCGTCTTTGTTGTTTGCAAATCCAAAGCTACATTCAAACCCGTATTCATGAAGCCCAACACTCATCGGTCATCGAAAACAATTTGTATAACGAGATGCAATATGGTGTTGAAGACAAACTTGAGTCTAAAACTAATGGAATTCTCCATTACCTCGATGGTATACCGTGACAATCTTCATATTCTTGTAATGAATGAAGGACATAAATCATGATATTCCATTCACCCTGGTATAGACAAGATGTAACAAGATCTTTGTCGTACTTATTGGTGGCCTGGCATGAAAAAGGATATCGCTCTTTTCGTGGCCAAATGCCTCACTTGTTCAAAAGTAAAGGCCGAACACCAACAACCCTTTGGTTTACTTGAGCAACCTGAAATCCCGAGGTGGAAGTGGGGAAAGTATCGCAATCGATTTTATCATCAAACTTCCCCGAACATCTTCTGGGCATGATAGTATTTGGGTAATTATCAATCGATTAACTAAATCAGCTCATTTCATTCCTATTCAAGAAGACTACTGTATTGAAAAGCTAGCTCGTATGTACACTTCTGAAATCATTAACCGTCACGGTATCCCTCTCGATATCATCTCTGATCGTGATGGTCCATTCACTTCCTGTTTTTGGAGAGCTTTATAGTTAGCTTTGGGCACTCAACTCAATCTTAGTACGGGTTTTCATCCTGAAACTGATGGACAAACTTAACATACTATCTGAACTCCTGAAGATATGCTTCGATCTTGTGTTATCAATTTTGCTAGCAACTGGGATGTACACCTACCATTGGTCGAATTTTCGTACAATAACAGTTATCACTCTAGTATTGAAATGGCACCATTTGAAGCTTTATGGGTGCAAATGTCGTTCACCTATTTGTTGGCATGAGATCGGTGAGGCACAAGTCACTGGTCCCAAAATCATTCAAGAGACAACGGATAAAATCTTGCAAGTTCGCGACAACTTACTTGCTGCAAGAATCCAACAAAAGAGTTACGCCGATAAATGGCGTAAGAGATTGGAGTTCAACGTTGGTGATCTTCTTCATCTCAAGGTATCTCCTTGGAAAGGAGTAGTACGCTTTGGTAAGAAAAGAAACTTGCTCCATGATATGTAGGTCTTTTCAAGATTCTCGAAAGAATTGGTAAGGTGGCATACTGACTTGATCTACCATAAGAACTAAGCAACGTTCACCTAACTTTCCATGTCTATAATCTTAAAAAAGTGCCTAGCCGAAAGAGTCATGTCAATACTCATAGCATTTGTGTAACCAATCGTCTTTGTTGTTTGCAAATCCAAAGCAACATTCAAACCCGTATTGTGAAGCCCAACACTAATCGGTCGTCGAAAAAAATTTGTATAACAAGATGCAATATGGTGTTGAACACCAACTTGAGTCTAAATCTAATGGAATTCTCCATTACCTCGATCGTATACCGTGACAACCTTCATACTCTTGTAATGAATGAAGCACATAAATCATGATATTCCATTCACCCTGGTGCAAACAAGATGTATCAAGACTTCGTCGTACTTATTGGTGGCCTGGCATGAAAAAGGATATCGCTCTTTTCGTGGCCAAATGCCTCACTAGTTCAAAAGTAAAGGCCGAACACCAACGACCCTCTGGTTTACTTGAGCAACCTGAAATCCTGAGGTGGAAGTGGGAAAGTATCGCAATGGATTTTATCACCAAACTTCCCCGAACATCTTCTAGGCATGACAGTATTTGGTTGATTATCGATCGATTAACCAAATCAGCTCATTTCCTTCCCATTCATGAAGTCTACTCTACTGAAAAGCTAGCTCGTATGTACACTTCTGAATCATTAACCGTCACGGAATCCCTCTTGATATCATCTCTGATCGTGATGGTCGATTCACTTCCCATTTTTTGTGAACATTTCAGTTAGCTTTGGGCACTCAACTCAATCTGAGTACGGGTTTTCATCCTGAAACTGATGGACAAACTGAACATACTATCCGAACTCTCAAAGATATGCTTCGATCTTGTGTTATAGATTTTGCTAGCAACTGGGATGTACACCTACCATTGGTCGAATTTTCGTAATAACATTTATCACCCTAGTATTGAAATGGCACCATTTGGAGCTCTTTATGGTCGCAAATGTCGTTCACCTATTTGTTGGCACGAGATCGGCGAGGCAGAAGTCACTGGTCCCAAAATCATTCAAGATACAACAAATAAAATCTTGCAAGTTCGTGACAACTTACTTGCTGCAAGAAGCTGACAAAAGAGTTATGCCGATAAACGCGTAAGGCATTGGAGTTCAACGTTGGCGATCTCATACTTCTCAAGGTATCTCCTTGGAAATGAGAAGTATGCTTTGGTAAGAAAAGAAACTTGCTCCATGATATGTAGGTCCTTTCAAGATTTTCGAAAGAATTGGTAAGGTGGCATACCGACTTGATCTACCACAAGAACTAAGCAACGTTCATCCAACTTTCCATGTCTATAATCTCAAAAAAGTGTCAAGCCAACAAAGGACTTCAAATTTCACTTGACGACATACGTGTCGGCGATACCATGCATTTTGTTGAGAAACCTGCTAAAATCATGGATCATGGAATGAAGCAACTCAAACAAAGTCTATTCCAATTATTAAGCTGTGTTGGGAAGGAACACGTGTTCCAGAATTTACTTGGGAACATGAAGATCAATTCAATATCAAGTACCCGCATCTTTTCCCAGAACCCTCTTCTAAATGAATTTCGGGACGAAATTTCCTAAAGTAGGGGAGACTGTAACGTTCCGCATTTTACATTTATTTTTTTTAAGTGTAATATTACTCCTTGTAATCTTAAGACTTAATCATAGTGAAAAAAAATTTATGTAATTCTTGTTGATTATATGTTTGTGCAACGCTTAAACAATTACAAATGCGCATTTCAACGCAAAACCGAACGACTTATGTGGACTTATATATTTTTTTCAGAAAATTATTTGTATGTTTTATTTTTATGATTCATATATTAAAATACTCATTTTTAATTACTAGTTATGGTGCAAATTAATAAATAACAAGTTAAGAGGTTAACATTGAAAATTTATATTTTCACTCCACTGATCTCCCCAACTACTTACATAATGGCCACTATAATTTTTATATATAAATACTAACCCAAATCCCCCTCTAATCACTTTCATCACTCTAAACTCTCTCTAAACTCTCAAAATACATCCAACAAATTCATCTTCTTTGCAAAAAATATTCAAGAACAACTTGTGAGTTTTGATTTTATTATTTATTTATTTCTTTATACTTTTTTTCTTACTTTCTTCTTCATTTTCATTACCACTTGGAATAACCTCTAGGACATAACCACTTAGTCACCAGGTGACACAAGTATGGTAACCCCCATTTTGACATCCAAGTTGGAAATATTATACTTGATTCTTTCATACACGTTTCCTTGTTATATTTTAAAACCTTTACATACTAAACCAAGTCACCAACAACTTCAATGTAGTGGATGAAACCAAACCAAGCCTCCAACCAATATTGAAAGGCTTGTGTTATGGTATGAAATGGTGATGTTGAACCTTGGTTCTACAACTAATTTATCCACCATCACCCCACTTGAACACTTAGTCAAACTAGTTAATTTACTTTAGTATATTCATTTATATACTCATGACCATCCGAATCACCCTTAGGTGGAGATTTTGTGCAATGGTGACAATCTTGAGGTTTTTGGATATCCCTACCTCTAATACATGACTTATATGAATATAAAACTTGAGGTTTGTGGATTACCCTACCTCTAATGCATGACTTATATTTATATCTA
This sequence comes from Flaveria trinervia, assembly GCA_025506515.1. Taxonomy (NCBI): domain Eukaryota; kingdom Viridiplantae; phylum Streptophyta; class Magnoliopsida; order Asterales; family Asteraceae; genus Flaveria; species Flaveria trinervia. The sequence goes on along the minus strand of CM046450.1, from coordinate 75,561,608 downwards.
CATAATACTTAGTCAAAACCAAACCATAATATCAATCAACCATGGTTGAATGTTATGTGTTAAGGTAGAAATTATAATAATCTTATGATTCCTTATTTTGGACTTCCAATGAGTGACTAAAACTCATAAAGAACACACATAACACATGGTGTCCAAATAAGTGTCATAGTAGTATATACTTTCATGTACTCTCATATTTGTAATTTTTTATACTTTCCAATTGCTAAAATCTCAAACTTTGAATCCTAAACTTACACACTTTCATTTACCTTTTAGGGTGACTTTGGTGCATCATTTAAACTCAATCATCTATTCTTTTGGATTTTAATTTCCAAACCGTGAGTCATACTTCAACCTTTTTGTTTTAACATTATTTGGTTGTAATATGTATTAATTATCAAATACGCTTAATCATTTATTCAATCAACATCATTCTAAAATTCAATTCATACAAACATGCTTACTTGTTATACTATTTGTGAATACATTCTAGAATACATTATCTTGCAAGATATCTAAACCTCCCTTAACATGTATAGCGCTATAGGACTAGCACATCCGCCCTACTATGATGGGTCTATGTTAAATTATCAATCTCTACGGTCTTGCTCACTTTTGATGCTAAGATTACGCTAGTGGACACTTTGGTTTGATTATGGGCTTTGCATGCTAGCAATGTACAAACTTTAGTATACTTTACTCATGTTGAATTGAGATTATTCACTATTATACTATGTATTCAAACTTGTATGCTCACCAACATATTCATATGTTGACCTATATTTTATACATGTTGCAAGAAGTGCTTGAAGCTTTATCAAGAAATTTAATTAGATGGACTTAGAAACACATCAAATCTATCATTTTGTTATGCTTGTTTTAGACTTCTACTTCTCAACAGTTTTGTATGTTTATCGGAATCATTGTAACGTTATATTAATTAATGGAAATGAAATTCAATCTTAATTTATTGTCACTTTAGTTCTATGATGTCTTTGAACAATCTATCACTTCTCGCGCCTCAATGTTTCCGGCATCACACCCCAACCTAAACAGTGGAAACATTGAGATGTGAGGGTTAAGATTGTTTACAGCCACATAACACTACCAATAATTGTAAATATGGTTAACCATAAGTTTTAATGAAACATTATAACCAAAAGTCTCCAAAATATAAAATAACATAAATTCAAGATTTCAAACGCATGTCATTTATTTTCCTAGGTCCAAGTCCTAGATGTAAGCATACTTCAATATAAATCATCAACCTTGGGCATTTCCTGAAACATTAAAAAAAATAAAATCAACTTTGAAAGTTGGTGAGTTCAATGGGTTAAATATATATATATATATATAAGTTTAAAGGTAGCAATTCAAGTCATCGGTTATGAATAATGCAAGTTTATAGATAACATGAGGTTACAATCAAACCTTGACATAGATATCCATTACAAGTTATAACGATTAGCTAAGTGTAATTGGTTCCCATGATGAACAAGTCATACGTCATCAAGATCCGCTAATAACCTCGGCTTTAGCACCAAATACGCTTGTCAGACCCATAGATCTATGATGTCGCTAAGCTAGCAATAGTTAATGATTGTCAACACAAAATGTCTATCATAGAAGTCTCAATATTTCAAATAACCATGACAAGATTAAAGATGACTTGCTAGTGCATTTACAAGTATCAAGACATTTACAAGTGCAAGTTTATACGTTAACATGTTTCACCCCAAAAGGCGTAAAATAAGGTAAAAGTGGGGAATGCAAACTAATATGTTGTATAAGTTGATCTTAATAATAACAAGAATTTAAGTAGTGCTCCAACAATTCCTTTTGCAAGATACCTAAACGTATAAGTTCCAAGTATAAGTTTGCCAATAAGATTAACGACTAAACTTGAACTAGAGTTTCAATAGAAATTTGGGGTTTTGATAAATAAATAAAACTAAATAATAGAATCACTTATATTTTAATTCCATGAAAAGAATTTTACCATTTAAGTATTTTAATATAAAGAAATGAAAAAAATCATCATCATAATAATTGGTAAAGTTTAAATATAAAGTGTAAATAAATCTCTATAATTATTTGAAATAATCATGACTTAAACAATAAATAAAGGTACATATGGACAAATATAATTTATTAATTTAAACTATCATTCAAAGTCCATTTTATAGAAAATAATGTAAGGACCTGGTATTTGAATGAAATACCTAGTGATTAGCGTGTAAACCAGATCAAATAGTGCGGAATCCTGTTTGATTGGCGATTCAATCAGTGAGAACACACGAAGAATCAATAAAGAATTGAAACTAACGTTAGAAATCGATTGGGAATCGATCTAATGTGTTCTATGAACTTGGAGAATGAATTGGGAGGATTCTGGACGGCTAGGGTACATCTGGAGTCGTATAGAAAGAATTTTTTTCTCACGAATTGGATTGTATTTATAGGTTAGTATTGTTCATTCGGGCGACTGGACCATAAGTATGGTTCATCGTGCGCGATTGAACCAGGCGTTTGATCCATCCGCACGACTGAGTGTTCAGTTCTTGCGACTGAGCCAATCTTATGTGTCAATCATACGACTGATCCAGTCTCCTGGTTCAGTCGTGTGGCTGAGTCAATCGTATGAAGTTATTCATGCGTGTGGTTCATTCGCATGGGCCATTCGCATGAGAACTTCATTATGTTAAGTTGAATGTATTAATTAATAAACATTATGTGTAACCATTCAAACAATCACTAACCTAAATAACCATTCAATATCAACTCATTAATGAAATATTAGACATTACAAATCAGAAACAATCAATATCATTTCATTAATCATATCAAATTACACCGAATCAGATAAACAAGATCTATTACATTTTATATCATGATCCAGGGATATACATGTATCAACAAACTCCCCCTTGGACCTGGATCTCTCTAATGTCTTGTTTTCTTCATCACCTCCTCATATTTCTTGTACTTGTCCTCTTTTGTGACTCCCGCATGAATCTCAAACGCGAAGCAGAGTCTTATGACATTCGGAACTGGAGGGCTTGTACAATATCTTGCGTATCATAGAACAGTGGCCACTTGTATAGCGTGTAGACATCATTTGGTGACAAGTTGGTAAGACACATTGGGTCGAATACCCTGATCGTATCCATATGGGCCTCTTTGTTTAGGACTATGACTGCTTCAGCTGTTCTCCAATCGTAGTACCACCACTTAAAGTGTGGAGTGAAGTCATGTGGCATTTCCCTGAGTGGAATTCTTGACATTGTGCGCGGAGGACTCCACTTCAACACTATCTTCGGCTCTCCAGTAATTGCATCAACCTCAGACCTTCTGATATACCTTGTAGGCTGTTGGGGTCTGAAGTGAACCCACCTGGTGTGGTACTCCTTCTTTAGGGAAGCCTCGAACCAGCCTGACATCTTCCTCGGGTCAGCATACAAAAGCTTTAGTTTGGCTAGCTGGTTGAGCTCAAAACCTGGTAGAGTCTTCAGATCATGTGGGAATCTGAAGTACTCTATGCCCTTTTTCCTCTTAACTGCATATACATTAAGATCCTCAAAATATGCCCACGCTATGATCCTGCCAGTCACCTTATGATGTTTCTTGACTCTGTAGAGTTTGGTGTAGGCATCATGTTTCAGTGCAGCGTGTTGGGCTCTAACTTCTTCAAAACACGCAGCCTACTCAGCCTTTCGGATATCGACATCATCATTTGAGGATCGGGCCGTTTCCTCTACTTTCTCCGACTCTTGCTCCATCTTGTCTAACACCTCAAAAGTATCACTGACGAGGGATTCACCCAGATTGGGGACCACATTTCCCTCATTGTCAGCGTACCGAGGGTAGTGCTCGGCAGTGCATCTTCAATCTCGATTTCATCAACATCGTTGAGCTCTTTGTCACTGGTCGAGTCGCATGTCGGAGCATCCTTCACTATCTCATCTGGATTGAGCTTGAAGATCTCTGCGAGTTGCTCGTTTGATAGGTCATGAATTATTCCCCCTTCTTCAGGGGTATAAGTCACTGACCTCCTTACGATCCCTTGCAGATCAAGAATCATTGCTAGCTGAGTCTTGACCTACTGAAGGAGAGGAATATCAAACTCATCCCTTTGGTAATTTGGATCTGTTTGATTTACACATTCAACATATCAACCATTAGTAATTAATCAAAACAGAAATGCATTAACTTAATTTAAACATTGAATACATAGGTTTCAATACATGATTCAAATACAAAAGTAGTTAAATACATAAACATCTAATCTTTACTTTTGTCCTGTATCATCGTCTCGTCACTTGGTGGAGCAGAGGAAGAAGCTGGTTGGTCTTGTCTGTTCTTGGACATCCTCTCTTGACCTGAAGTAGAGGCTGATGCAGCTGCATCTCCTCCTGTTGTATCATCATCATCATCATCCTTCTCCTCTGTCCTATCTTCTTCTGTCCCCTCATCCTCCTCTGTCTCATCCTCATCATCATCTTCATCATCTCCGTCTCCCTCTTTGATCTTCAAGGGCTCCTCCTTAGATCCCTTTAGCTTTAACATGATCGTCTTCTTCGCCTCCTCCAACTCCTCTATCTCTTGTTTGATGTGACACTATGTGCTTGGAGTTGGGCTATCTCATGGCTCTGAGCAGCCATCTGTTGGGCCTGCTCCTCTATCACTCGAGCCTGCTCTTCTATGTGGTGAGACTGAGCAGCAGTAAGATCAACAAGCTAGCGGATCTGAGCCGCCTTCTCCTCATCTGCAGCTAATAGGCGCATCAACATCCTGTTGAGCGTAGACAGCTGTTCCTCTACCCCAATTGGAGGTAGAGGTGATCCATAAGTATGAGATGGATGGCTGAGGATCCAGCTTGGTGGTAGTGGTGATGGTGGTGGCTGTAGTGAAGATGGGTCTGTGAAATAGTAGAGGTGATGTGGGAGTGATAGATATGGTGGTAGATGGAATCTGTACAGTGGTGGGAGGTGTGGTGGTGGTAGTAGTAGCTGTATGTGTGGTGGCTGTGGTGGTGGATGGTGTGGCTATGGAAGGTGTAGTGGTGGTGGCAGATGGGTGGCTGTGATGGTAACGAAGGTGAGTCGCCTTTTCTTCTTCTTCTGACCATGGGGCTGAGCCATCCTTTTCCCCCTCGTTCCCGTTGAGGTGGATGCTCCCCCTACAACCCTGCTAGCTGACTCCGGTGCATAACTCGGATCAATGGTTGTCTCTCCTGAGTCTCTTGGGCGTGCACCAACCGCCCTTAGCTCATGTTCTGTGGAACAACCTTGCTTCCCATAGTACGTGTCAAGGGCTCCTCTTCTGACTTCTCTTCCTCCTCACCAGGAACAAAATCCTGATGGAAACCAGCAGACTTGGCTATGTCTCCAGCTGGGGCGGACACTGGAGGTATAACATCAGAAACCGAGCCTCTCGGTGGAGTAGGCATATCATCCCCAGCGTCCCCACTGTCGTCATCATCAGAGTCATGCTCTGGGAGCAGTAGCCTCTCATCATCAGTATCACTGTCATCATGATGCCATTTGCATCTCCCCGGCGCCACATATCTCTCGTTGGCCAAATGGCCAATCAACCTCTTCACCTGGGGCTTCACTTGCTTGCCCCTATACACCCTCATCCGACCCAAGGTCATGTCATCCATAATCTCCAAAGCAACTGCATCATGACTCTCCTTGGGAAGAAGTGGCAGCTTCCCGTTGAAGATCAACTGCAAAAACCTGGGGTACATACAAAATCCTTCCTTCCCATTTGCCTCCAGGTTCTCCACCAAATAAGAGAAGATCATACTCGAAAAGCTGAAAGGGTGGTTCAGCACCAGTGCCACGTAGGCATTCTGAATCTGGTCTGATAGATCATCGAACCCACCCCTCCTCGAATCAATGCACTTTTGGATCACATGCGCCAAGTACTTGTACTAGGGGCACAGTTGCTCTTGTTGAGCACACCCGAGTTTATGCCCCCTGTGTACTTGATCTTGAGGAAGCAGCCTCTCACAGTCAGTGGATGTAATCTGGTGGGGTGATTCGTATCGTCCCCAAACTCAAGAACTCTCTGGATATCAGCAGCAGTAACCTCGATATCATGAGCTAGAATGGAGCTCCGTATACTGTACAGCTCACGAGAGCGATCAACTGAGGCATTCTCCCAGAATGCCTGGTGTAATGACCTGTACGGCGTGCAAGGTGTAGATATAGCCTTATGTATCCGGGAACGTCTAAGCAAAGCTATAATCTCTGTGAACTCGGCCCCGTTCCGAGTAGTATGATCCAAGTGGGCACATATGTTGTGCTTTGGATTAATGGACCATGTATCAGCCATTTTCCCGAAACACAAGACACAGAACCATTAGTACATAATACATCAAAATTCAGTTCTAAGTGTAATGTTTAAATTCATTCTCATTCATCGTGCGAATGAATCATGCGACTGAAGTCAATCGGTTGTTTTTCATGCGACTAAGCTCGTTCGGGTGAATGAGACATACGACTGAGTTTAATCTGCTGACTGAGTCTGCGATTGGTTCAGTCGGCCGACTGAGCTCATTCGCATGGTTCATTCGGCCGATTGATCCAATCGCAAGTTTCAACCGTGCGATTAGAGTTCATCCGGACGACTAGTCGCCTGTCCCACTTTTCAGTCGCATGCTGTTCGAATCTTGACCAAAACAAGTGATTTAACATGGGTTACCGGTTCAATAGACTCGCCATTTAGTCACTAATAACCTATTAAACTTAATTTTAACATTTTGCATAGTTTAGGTTGGTTATTAGGTCATTTATAGTCCATTTCGTGTTTTCATTCGAATATCACCAAATTAGGGTTCCATTCCTTCTGTTTTGGTGCGATATAAATGCCATCTACCTGTATATAAGTCAACGAACGTCAGAAGATCAACAGCAATGTGAAAGCAAGGTCTAGAGAAATTTTGGCAGAGTAACGGGAAGAAATGCGATTGGGAGTGATGAGTAAAATGCGATCGACTGTGGCCCTTTAAATACTGAAACTGAGCTCAATCGGCCGACTGGCCTCATTAGCTCAGTTCTTTCGGGCGACTGAGTCTCAATCGTGCATTTGGCCCCGTCAGTCGCATGCAGTTGACCGATTGAGGTTCAGTCGGTTGACTGACTCAATCGTGCCCTTTCATTCGCACCTTCAGTTAACCGACTGAGTCTCAGTCGGTCGACTCATTCATTCGCCCCCTTCCATTCGGCCCCTTCCATTCGGTCGAATGGAACATTCTGATAAGCCATTCGGATGAATGGCTCAATCTCATGTCCAGTCATGCGAATGGGAGCCATTCGCATGGTTGGTCCATACTCATGGTCCAATCGTGCAAATGGGTCCACTTAGTAATTTTCTGCCATTTTGAACATTTTACTTTTAAGACCCTTTTAACTTTTGAAATTAACATTATGAGCTTTTGATCATCTCAGACATGATCATTTTAACTTCAAATTTTTTTTAATCACCTCAGACGTGATCCTTTTAAACAATTTAGTCACCTCAGACGTGACTCTTAACACTTTGTCACCTTAGACGTGATCCTTTTAAACAATTTAGTCACCCCTAATTGTAATATTGTTGATTGTGTTAACGAGTGATAAGATGGAAGCCCACAGTCAGTTGAACAACTTAGTTTGATCTTGAGATTACCAGTCAGGTCTAATCATCTATTATGTTGAATCTACCGACATATCAATTATGGTCTAGCAACCTCTAGGTCTACTCTCGTTGTGTTACCTTAGGAGTTACAAGTTTTTCAATCATCTTCCCTTTTATATTGCTTAGACTACACAGACTTATACTTTGAATTTTTTCATCTTTTCTAAATTAAAATTTTAAAGTCCCTCTTGATTTGTTCCAGTGTACTATCATATTCCAAAGGGTTTGAATCGGTATCACAGATACGATCTACCTTATATCAGCATTCCACTCCTTCTCCTCGTTTTTTTAATGTTACTTGCTGACTTATTCTCCCCCTAAAATACTAAAATGATAACTGGATTAATTATTTTAGGATTTTAATAAACAGCAAAATAATATGAGTTTAATTTAAACAGACTAAAATAAATAAAATAAAATAAAATAAAAAATAAAAATTAACTAAACTACATCGGACTACACATGATCATCATCAGGAATAACATCACTTTTCTTTTTAATGCTATTGACCTCTAGCAAATATTGAAAACGTGGTTTATCAAAGGCTTTAGTATAGAGGTCAGCGCGTTGAAAATCAGTATTAATTTTTACCACATCAATTAAGTTCTTTTCAAGACAATCTCTTATGAAGTGGTATTTAATACCGATATGTTTGGTCTTTGGATGTTGGACTGGATTTTTAGTTACTGCAATTGCAACAGAGTTATCAACATTTGCTATTGAATCCAGATGAATTGTGAACAGAAACTTGCAGCAGCAACGTATTCGGCTTCACAGGTTGACAATGCAACTGATGTCTGCTTCTTGCACTGCCAGGTAACAAATCTTCTCCCAAAGAATTGACACCCTGCTGATGTAGACTTGTAATCCATCTTGCAGCCCCCGTAGTCCGAGTCACTATACGTCGTGAGCTCAAAGTCATCATCATGAGGATACCACAACCCAAGTGGGGTGTACCCTTCAGATAACGAAATATCCTCTTGACCCTGATCAGATGGTTGACCTTAGGCTTAGCCTGATATCTAGAACATAAACATGTAGCATACATGATATCAGGTCTTGAGGCAGTGAGATACATGAGGGATCCAATCATTCCTCGGTATATTGTGGCATCTACAAGATCTCCATTTTCATTAGGTGCTATATCGTGATTCGTAGCAAGTGGAGTCCCAGCAGCAGAAGCATTCTCCATGTCAAACCGACAGAGAATGTCTCCCACATACTTGGTCAGATGTAGAAAGATCCCATTTGGTGTCTGATCCACCTGTAACACGAGAAAGAATTTCATCTCCCCCATAGCACTCATTTCAAACTCTTTCTTCATAACTGCTTCAAACTCTTTGCATAATTCTTCGTTCTTTGACCGAAGATTATGTCATCGACATAGATTTGTACTAGCAGTAGGTCTCTATCTTTTTCTTTGATAAATAGTGTGCAGTCAATAACTCCCCTGCGAAATCCGTGTGTCACAAGATGAGTTGAGAGTTCTCATACCAGGCCCTAGGAGTTTGATGAAGCTCGTATAAGGCCTTGTCGAGTTTGTAAACTTTGTCCCGATGATAAGGATCTTCAAATCCCTCAGGTTGACTGACATAGACTGTTTCTTTGATTTCCCCATGAAGGAATGCACTCTTCACATCTAATTGGTAGACTTTAATCTTCATGTATGATGCATAGGAAAGGAAGATGCGAATGGCTTCCATCCTTGCCACGGGTGCAAACACTTCGTTGTAGTCAATTCCCTCGACTTGGCGACATCCTTGAACCACCAATCGAGCCTTGTTCCTGATAATGACCCCTTGGTCATCCTTCTTGCATTTCAAGACCCATTTGGTGCCAATGTCCTTAGCACCTTTAGGTCTATCAACCAGAGTCCAGACACCTAACTTCTTGAACTGAAGAAGTTCTTCTTGCATGGCACTCACCCACGCCTCATCATTTAGTGGATCACTGACGTATTTTGGCTCAAACTATGAGACAAAACACCGATAAGCACCATCATGAATATATCCCTTCTCCATAACTGAGGCGTAATCAGCTGAGTATAGCTGATTTCGGGTTTGTTAGGATCAGTGATCTAAGTTTGATTGATTAGATAGTATTGCACCAAAATTCGAACAATGAATTAGAAAATTCATAAGAACACAATTGATATTCAATGTAAGAGTAAACGGTTATAGAGAGAGAGAATTCTGCAAATAGAATATTTCATTCATATGCTTTCGTGGTGGCAAAATGTCACACGTACAATTAGGTCAACATCTCTTATATAAGAGATGTGACTTCTGCTGATGTCACTTGATAGTGACATTTAACAGAATTATTCAAACTACTGAAAGTTAACACAACTACTGAAGATGTCAAACAGCTGACATCTTCTTACAAAAATACCAAGTGTTAAAAATCACTACAACTACTGAAAAGAAACTACTGAAACAACGACTGAAGAACATGCTCTTCAGTCATTTTACAAGTACTGAAATAGAAAATAAAACTACTGAAAGGAAACCATCACAACAACTGAAGAATGCTTCTTCAGCTGTTGCGACAAACTCTGAAGGTTCAATACTTGGACTTCTTGAACTTCAGTTGTTGTCAACAGCTGATGTCTTCAGCTGATATCTTCAGTCTTTGTACTTCAGCTGTTGATCTTCAGTACTTTAGTCTTTAGCTATTGATCTTCAGACTTTGGTCTTCAGCTGTTGAAGTCTTCAGTACTTTAGTCTTCAGCTGTTGATCTTCAAACTTTGGTCTTCAGCTGTTGAAGTCTTCAGTACTTTAGTCTTTAGCTGTTGATCTTCAGACTTTGTCAAACAACTGATCAAGTCTTCAGCAGTTGTTGTGATGTCTTGTGGGACTTAAAGGTTCTTTTGATCTGGCTCAATGGTTCTTTTGGTCCAATAAACTCCCCCTGAACCAATGCAGCCAAAACCTTTAAGCTTATTGAAGATGTCCCACTTATTATGGCAGAAAGATTGGTCTTTTTGTCTTCTAGATCAGCTCAGAAGTGACCCTTGTAAGCACAGGCCTGGGAAGAAGTCTCAATGATCTGTTTGGCAAAGGAGGGATGGGAACTCTGTCTTGGGGAACTAGACACAGAGCTGTTACCCCATCCATGAGATCTACTTCCCAAATATGAGTTTGTAAGACTCCCTTGTATAGGCCTCAATGAAGGTTACTTGTTCCTCCATTGTAAGCTCTTCTGCTTCTCCTTCAAAGTGTGATTCTGGCCCATAGTAGTCAGAGAGGTATTTGACCTGCTTCCCATTTTTTAGCTCCACAGTTGTTATGATTCTATATGCAAATTCATCTGGGTGAATACCCTCTAAGAACAACTGGAGCTCATTCTTTCTAACTTCCTCAAGCCTCCTATACACTAACCCCTTTTTCACCACTTATTCTCCAGCATCTTTTGTGGGGTCAGTTTAGCTTTATAGGCTTTCTTGAAGTCATCTAGGATCTCCCAAGGTGATACTACAAAGGCCAGTGAGATCACTTCATCTACAATCTTCTTACTTGGCCAATGTATTTCTATGGAATATTTTTCTTTTGAATCCTATGAGACACCCTAGGATCAGGCCAAATCCTCACTCTCTCTTTTTGATATTGAAAGGTGTGTCTGAGAGTGTATAATCTCTGAGCATGTTTCTTCATATTGATGATTGAAGATGTGGTAGCATATGCTTTGTCGACTTTTCTTAACAATTCCTCATCATGTTATTTGTGAAGCTCTTCTTCTTCTAACTTCACTTTCACAATTTGCCTTTGAGATTCAGGAGTAGTTGTTAGAGGGTGACTTATGGCCTTAGGCAACTGTATAACAGCTGAGATTGGCAGCCTATCTTCATCTTCATCATTATCTTCTTCTTCCTCTTCTAGCCTCAGTACCCTTCTCTTCCTCTTCTGGGGTACATCATCGGCTATTGGTTTTGTGGGTAAGGGAATTGGTTTAGTGGTTGTGGTTGTGGTTGTTTTGGTGTGGGAATTTTGACAGGTTGTTCTAGCATTTTGGATGTAAGTGAAGCTTTAGAGTGTTGACTAGTTCAGTCCTGCTCCCAGCACCAGCTTCATTCAAGGCTTCAATGACCAGCCCTTTGGTATATACTTCAGACGAACAGATCTTGGTGGTTACTGCCAAGATGCTGTCCCTGGACCATGACTTGATTTCAATCAATGATCTTCCAACATACTTAGCTATGAACCTGATCATGTTTTCCAATCTCTCCCTTTCCAACACACTATAACCAGCCCATCATGATTGTATCTCTTCTATTTCCAGCCTTCTGATCTCAGAGTCTAATGTGGCTGTGTCATGACCATGTCTATAATTGTATCCATTGATCTGCTATGAGCTTCATCAGCATCTTCAACAAGGTCTTCTAATTATTTTTCTTCATCAGCTCTTGACTCAGCACTTTTCTTTCTTTTATATGTAATCAGCTATTCTGAGCTCAGTTCTTCTCAACCTCCTTCTCTTTCTCAGGCTCTTTCTCTTTTTCAGGCTCTTTCTCAGCATCAACTCTCTTTTTTCTTGTCTTTCACTGCCTTAGACTTTGCAGTCTCCCCTTTTTGGTTGCATTGGAATCAGGGGTTTGGAAGGCAGAAAGAGATTTATGAACAACATCATCAATGAGTGTTTGTAGATTTGAGGGAATCCTCTCATCAATGGCTTTATGCACTATGTTAGTGATGATGGGAGTGATGAGAGGTAAGGAGTTTTAAAAGATAGCAACCATTTGCTCAGAGGGGTTCTGTCCCTGAGAGGTGGTTCCAAAAGCAGAGGCTGGTGGCTCAGTTATGTGTGTAGGCTTAGTGTTGGGAAACCTTCAATGAAGGTGCCATCTGTGCGGTTTGTGGGGTAGATGGTCTTTGATCCTGAGACATTTTGGCAAGCAGCTCTTTGAGTCTACTCACCTCATTCTCTAGAATGGTATTATGGGCTAGAACATCATAGAAAAAGCCCAGGTCATCATCAGTCTGTGCTGAATCACCTGACCTCCTGATTGAATCAGGATGTACATGCTCAGAGTGTAGATCAGTAGTAGCATGTGCCCCTTGTTCTTCGTACTGGGGACTTCCTGCCTTAGGACTATGTCCTTTATTGGCAGTTGCCTCTGGTGAGGTCTTATGGATGGTACCAACTTCATCCTGATCATTTGCTAAATCAGTAGAAGTGGCAGCCTTACCAGAAGTTCGAATCTCCTTTTCTACACTTGGAGATTGAACATTGTAATCCCTGTGCTGTGGGTTATCAGAAGCACTTTGGTCCTCCCCCTCAATGGTTGAGGTATTCCCAGTTGTAATTGGTTTCTGGGGAGGGGGTGAGGAGTGCAACTCACTCAGCACTTTTGCAACAATAAGTGTTGGGCTTTGAGGGGCGGTTGCATGTGGAGAGTGATTCGAAGCAGATTGCACCTGGGGTGAGAGGTGCTCTTCAATGGTAACCCTCTCAATTGAGATAGGTTCTAGCAATGTAGGATCCCCATATTGGTTGCAACAAGATCCTGTTGAGAGGATACCTGTGCGGCATTAGCAGGTGAGTCTTTGACATAACTGGGGGGTTAGAACCAGTATGTATATCCTGTGTTGGTGGTACAGGGACATCCTCAGGGGACTCATCTCGCTGAGTAGTCTTTTTGGGTTTTTGTGTTTTGGGTTTGGTGGGGACTTTGGATCTGGAAGTGGAGGCTGTGGGTTCCCTCTGCTTGGGTTTAAGCATCCGGGCAGCTCCTTTGAGAGTAGATTCTGTGTTATGTCGGGAGTATACCTCAGCTAAAACAGCTGGAGCAGGGACTCCAAGACCAACAAGTCCATCAGATTTTAGTTGATTTAAAATAATGGCCATCAGAAACATGGGATAAAGTAGCCATCTATTTGCCATAGGTTTCTGAGCCAGATCCTTTAATTCCATGAAAACTATCTCAGAAAAATTTAGATTTTGTTGCTCAAGGATAGAATACAATACCTGTTGCCATCGGGAAGACATCTGATCTCAAGAAGATGTCTTCGAAGCTAGGCAGACTTTACCATGTGAAAAATAAGTCGTTCTGCATCATGGAAGTGTTTCTTCAGTATGGTTGTAGCACTTATGTCGCCTTCATACCCATTATTAATGAAAGACATATCAGTGGTGCCTTTCGGGTATTCTTTAGGATAGGTGCCATCATGCAAATTTAGAGTATTGCGAATGATGTCTGTAGTGATGAACACCTGTTTCTGGTTTACCAACGACTGTAGAATGATTTGGTTATCATTCTCACCAGTGATTACAAAACGTTGGTCTAGAACTGGGATAAGGAGTCTGGATATATGGTAGGATTCAGAAGAAAGGTTGTTCGATACGGGGAATCCACCATAAGATCGATGGCAGTGTCAAACTTGTTCCAGAAGGCCGATTTTGTAAGGTAGGCAACACAGTTGTGTCGGGGTTTGAGTTTCATGGTCGCCATTGTTGAGAGAGAGAGATTTGAAAACGGCTAATGAAACGTTTGGCTACAAGTACAGGTATTTATAGGTTAAGAAAAGGCTAAAAAGAAAACGACTGAAAGTATTGGTGTTGTCATCAGTTGTTATGAAAACAACTGAAGACTTGGTTTTAACTATCAGACATTTGAAAACAACTGAAGACTTGGTGGTAGTCATCAGTAGTTGTGAAACTACTGAAAACCTTGGTTTTGACATCAGATGTTGTAAACAACTGATAACTTGGTGTTAGTCATCAGTAGTTGTAAAACTACTGAAGACATGGTTTTGTCATCAGTTATTTAAGGTGAAACAGCAGTTTTAGAAACAACTGAAGAGAAAATTCTCATTAGTAGTTTTCATCAATTCTTAGCTTTTCAGCTGTTTCATACTGTCCTCAACACTTACTTATCAGTCTTTTTGGCTGTTTTCAGTTGTTTCATAGGACATGAGTACTTATCTGTTTTTACTAACATCAGTAGTTATAACTACATCAGTAGTTTGTAACAGAATCGGTACTTATTTGTGACATGTTTACTAATAATCATCGGTACTTGTTTAATGAGATCATCAATAGTTGTCACTTATTCTAGCTGCAGCATACCAAGCCTTAACACAAGGTTTTGGAAAGTTGAACTATCCAAAGGCTTAGTAAAAATGTCTGTCAGCTCATCAGCACTAGGCACAAACTTTGGATCAATCAGACCTTTTTCAAAAAAGTCCCTAATAAAATGGTGTCTGATCTCTATATGTTTGGTCCTAGAGTGCTGGACAGAATTCTTGACAATGTAAAGAGCTGAAGCACTGTCCATTAAAAATGGAGTCTTAGTCTCTGTAATGCCATAATCCAAAAGTTGGTTCTCAAGCCAGAGTACCTGAGATGTACAACTTGCAGCAGCAATGTACTCTGCTTCAGCAGTGGATGTAGCAACAGATGTTTGTTTCTTACTCTGCCAAGAAATAAAACAGTTGCCTAGGAATTGACATCCACTAGAAGTTGACTTTCTTGTTAACTTACACCCTGCATAGTCACTATCAGAAAAGGCAACTAATTTGCAAGAGTGTCCAGTGGAATACCATAAACCTAGAGATTGTGTACCTTGCAGATATCTAAAGATCCTCTTGACTGCAATCAAATGAGACTCTTTAGGAGTAGCCTGAAATCTAGCACAAACACAAGTTGCAAACATGATATCTGGTCTAGAAGCTGTTAAGTACATCAAGGACCCAATCATACATCTGTAAAGTGTTTCATCAACAGCTTTACCTTTCTGATCGGCATCCAGTTGTGTGGTGTTGCACATGGGAGTAGAACAGGGCTTACAGTTTTGTAAATCAAACTTATTCAAAAGATCTTTTGTATATTTTGACTGATGAATAAAGGTTCCATCAGCCTTTTGTTTGATTTGCAAGCCTAGAAAGAACTGTAATTCTCCCATTGCACTCATTTCAAACTTTTGTTTCATTAAACATGTAAAATCATCACACAACTGGGGATCAGAGGATGCAAAAATAATATCATCAAAATAATTTTGAACAAGTAGCTTATGCTGATCCACCTTCTTAATGAACAAAGTTTTATATATGGAGCCTCTAGTGAAATTATTTTGAAGAAGAAAATTTGATAATGTTTCATACCAGGCTCTAGGTGCTTGTTTCAACACAGAAAGTGACGGGTTTTTATAGAACACAAAACATAGTTTAACCTTTTATACTTTCAGAAAACGCAGCGGAGTTAAGGATTATAACATGTTTATAATAAAAAAAACGTGTTCTATAAGCTGTTTTATGATGGAAAACGAAAACCCAAACCAATAGGATCTTTGATATGTGAATGAACAAGCTATTAGCAAATCTAAAACAACATAAAATCACAGCTTCAATGAGCTGTGATAACTACCTTCTTCCAATAGCAAAATGACCAAGGAAGATAGTGTTTGGATGCTCAAATCGTGGCCAAGACTTCAAGGAAGAAGACCTCAAGTGTGTTTACCCCAAGCTCTTCACAAGACACCTTCTTGTTAGGAAGAACACCACCAAATTTCAACACAAAATCGATCTCCAAGATCTTCAAATCTGCTGCCCAGTTCCGAAACTTGAGAGAGAAAGAGAGGAGAGAGCCTTTTTGTTTTGCATGTCTTGGAAGAGTGTGTTTGAATTGAGTGTCTTGCTAGTTAATGTATGTGTGTGTTTTCAAGACACATTTGGTCCTATCAAATTAAAAGGGGCGGCCAAAACAAAACAAGTTTGAAAAGGTTCCCTCTTTTAATTTTGTAACACATAACATGTTGTCACTAGACATATGTCACACAATAAAAGGTTACTCCCTAGACATTATTTATAAGTGTGACATATGTGCTCTTTAATTAAGAATTTAATTAAAGTACACTCATGTGTTATTAGTGTTATTTAAACCCCTTTTAAATGACAAGAATAACAATAAGCACATCAACAAATTATCCTTATAATTTGTTCCATCTCTTATGCAATTTATTTAGAAAACCTATTTTCTAAATTGGTGTAAATATTTAATTGCATGATCATATCATCAATTAAATATAAATTGGTGTTTGCTAAGCTTGTTATTGGGTATAACCCGACTTGGATCATAACGTATTAACCACATCCATCTTCTAAGTGTCTTGGGCACACAGAATCCTTCAATCTCCCACTTGCCCAAGATTCATAGAAGATTGATGCAAGCAGTAAATACCGCCTAACAACGGTTTACTACCCTTAATACGCACGACTTATAGCCATTCAATAACATCATCCCTTTCAAGTGCCCTACTTGAAAAGATTTAGGTGAATTAATCATTTATCCTTTTGTTACAGATGTCATGTTAAATCCAAGGACACAGAATGATCATTCCTTGTTGATTTAACTTAATCAGGCCTTAGACATCTAACTCTCAACGAATAAGAGGAACAAATTCCATCTTGACTACATACGTTTCTCACAAACACCTCGTGTTATACCTGAACATATCCTTATGTACTGTCCACTATTTCAGGACAGTGAAGAAAAGGCTCAAGGTGTAATACTTGGTGAATATCAAAACCCAATATATATCTCAGGTCGGAGGATACCAAATGATATTCGCCTTTATTCAAAATTACTTATGATCAATCAATAAGATTCCATGTAGTAAAATTTGAGATGCGGGTTAGTCCAATATTTGTATCCCACAAATATCTATGAACCTTGGTAGCAATCCATTGCTCTATATTATCCTTATGAATATCAACCAATCCAAGTTCATAATAGTCTTACCTTCAAACTTGTTCCCACAAGTGTGAACGACTATGGACATTTAGAGTAAACATTTTACTCATGGATTAAACATGCTAAATTGGAATATTATTTGAAACATTATAACCAAATAATTTTATTCAAATAATAGAAAGTTCCACATATCCAAATACAAAATTTATAGATCAAATCCAATCACTAGAATATCGAAGTCCCATGGCACAAGTATGACATTCATGCTTTGCCTTTTCAAGGAGCTTCGTGAGAGGATCCGCAACGTTTTGATCCGTGTGAACTTTGCGAATACATATCTTTCCTTTTTCAACTTCATCTCGTATGTAGTTGAATCTCCGCTCAATATGCCTAGTCTTTTGATGAGCACGGGGTTCCTTGATTTGTGCAATCGCACCCTCGTTATCACAAAAGATCTCTAGGGGGTCCTGAATGGAGGGGACAACCCCTAGATCGGCAATGAATTTCTTTAACCATGCAGCTTCTTGAGCTGCCAATGAGGCGGCGACATATTCTGATTCTGTAGTTGATAGAGCCACCACATCCTGCTTGGAGCTCTTCCAAGAGACAGCTCCTCCATTCAGAATGAAAATGTATCCCGATTGTGATCGTGAATCGTCACGATCGGTTTGGAAACTTGCATCCGTGTAACCTTTTACAACGAGTTCCTCGTCACCAGATCCATAGATCAGGAACATATCTCTTGTCCTCCTTAGGTACTTAAGTATGTTCTTAACAGCCATCCAATGACTGTTTCCAGGATTCTGCTGGTAACGGCTTGTCATGCTTAAGGCGCATGATACGTCCGGTCGAGTGCATATCATTGCATACATGATGGATCCTATAGCAGATGCGTATGGGATTGCCTTCATTTTATCTTGCTCTTCCTTTGAGCTTGGACATTGAGCCGTACTCAATATTGTTCCTCTTTGAATAGGTACGGTACCTTTCTTAGAATTCTCCATCTTGAACCTTTTCAAGATTTTATCAATATATGCACTTTGATTCAAACCAATCAACCGCCTTGATCTATCCCTATAGATCTTTATTCCCAGAATATAGGCGGCTTCACCAAGATCCTTAATGGAAAAACAACTTCCAAGCCAGGTTTTTACACCTTCCAAGGTTGGAATGTCATTTCCAAATAGTAGTATGTCATCAACATACAATACTAGGAAAGTTATTGTGCTCCCACTAGCCTTCTTATACACACAAGCCTCATCAGCGTTTTTGATGAAACCAAATTTCTTTACTTCCTCATCAAAACGGTGATTCCAGCTTCTCGATGCTTGTTTTAATCCATAGATTGATTTCTTTAACTTGCATACTTTATTAGGATGTATTGGATCGACAAAACCTTCAGGCTGAACCATATAGACATCTTCCTCAAGATATCCATTTAGGAAAGCGGTTTTGACATCCATTTGCCAATCTCATAATCATAATGAGCAGCTATGGCAAACAATATCCTTATAGACTTTAGCATCGCAACAGGTGAGAAGGTTTCATCATAATCAACCCCTTGAGTTTGAGTGAAACCTTTTGCTACAAGTCTAGCTTTATAAGTATCCAAGTTTCCATGCATATCGGTTTTCTTCTTGAAAACCCACTTACTTCCAACTATCTTGGAGTTAAGAGGTGGTACAACCAAGTCCCATACTTGATTGTCATGCATGGATTGCATCTCAACGTTCATGGCTTCTAGCCATTTGTCACAATCCGAATTGGACATTGCATTATGGTATGTGGTTGGTTCATCAGAATCTACCACATAGCATCCATCCATGAAAAATCCATATCTTTCAGGTGGATTACTAGTTCTACCACTTCTGCGAACGTGTTGTGTGTATTGATCAACCACTTGATCATCCTCAACATCCTTATGTTGAGTGCTAGTTTCAACCAAACGTGCATCGGGCTGTGGTTCTTGATCTTCCTCAAGATCCACTGTTCTACTGCTAGCTCCTTCCATAAGGAACTTTGCTTCTAAGAACTCACCCTTTCTGGCAACAAACACCTTTTGTTCCATTGGATCATAGAAATAATATCCCATAGAATCTCTAGGATATCCAATAAAGATACACTTGGTGGATCGGACATCCAATTTGTTTAGGGTGGGAGTCTTAACATAAGCCTCACATCCCCAAACCCTTAAGTACGATAGGGATGGAACTCTTCCATGCCATATCTCAAAAGGTGTCCTTTCTACCTTTTTGGTTGGGGCCATATTTAGAATACGGGCCGCGGAGAGCAGAGCGAAACCCCAAAATGATAGAGGTAATGTGCTTCTAGCCATCATAGATCGAACCATATCCAATAAAGTTCGATTCCTCCTCTCAGACACACCATTATGTTGTGGTGTTCCAGGTGGAGTGAGCTGTGAGACAATCCCACAACTCCTAAGATGATCTTGAAAGGCTTCACTTAGGTATTCACCTCCTCTATCGGTACGGAAATTTTAATTGACTTATTGAGTTGATTTTCTACTTCATTCTTGAAGATTTTGAACATTTCAAAAGCTTCATCTTTGTGCCTTAATAAGTACACATACCCATAGCGACTATAATCGTCGGTAAAGGTAATGAAGTATCTTTCACCATTCCTAGTCATTGGCTTAAAAGGACCACATACATCCGAATGTATGATTCCTAATAGATCTTTTGCCCTTTCGTTAGTTCCACTAAAGGGTGCCTTAGTCATCTTACCTTGTAAACAAGACTCACAAACATCAAATGAATCACATTCATTTGTTTTTAAAAGACCATTCTTTTGAAGTGTTTGCAAACGTTTCTTGTTTATATGACCAAGACGACAATGCCAAAGATAGGTATCACTTAAGTCCAACTTGAGTTTCTTGGTGTTAGTTTGGTACAATGAACTATTTAAAGTATTTTCATGAACCAATTCATAAATCCCATTAATTGGAATAGCTTTAAAATAGAACATACCATTTAAAGAAACATGAATATCATTTTCAATAAAAGATAATACATAATCATAATGTCTCAATTGGAATACAGAAATAATGTTCCTAGTCAAACTAGGAGCATACAAAACATTCTTCAAAATAACTTCCAAACCACTTGGAAGTCTCAGGATGTAGTCTCCACGAGCTTCAACTAAGACTTTAGTTCCATTTCCCATGAAGAGGCTAACATCCCCTTGTTTGAAGTCCCTACTTCTTGTGAACCCCTGCAACAAATTGCAAATGTGAGTTCCACATCCGGTATCCAATACCCATGTGTTAGAAGATGTAACATTAAGATCAATATGAATCATGTATATTGTACCTGAGGTCTGCCCGGCATCCCTCTTGGCTTTCAACTCTTGGAGATGGACAGGACAATTCCTTGCCCAATGTCCAATCTCCCCACACTTGAAGCATGGGTCATTTGTAGCAACCTTTTGCTTCTTCTCTTGCGGTTTGGGTGGCACCCTTGCCACCCCTTTCCTTTTTCCCCAAGCAGGTCCCTTACCCTTGGCAACCTTTGCCTTGGGTGCGGGACGAGGCCTTTTGTTGTTCCCACCTTCATTAATGGTGAGAACGGGTAAAACCCTTTTACCCATGGCCGCCTCGGCCGTTTTGAGCATTGAGTGAAGCTCACCAATGCTTTTATCCCAAGCATTCATGTTGTAGTTCAACACGAATGTCTCGAACCTTTTGGTAAGGCCATTGAGGATCAAATCCGTGGCCAATTCCTTCGAGACGGGACAATTAAGCCTCTCGAGGCGGTCAATGTGACTTTTCATCTTAAGTACATAAGACGAAACAGATTGATTGTCGTCCATACGACATGCATGGAGCGCTCGAACCGTTTCGAACCGCTCAACCCTTGCTTGCTGTTGGAACGTTTCCTTTAGCTGGGTTATCATGTCGTAAGCTCCGTGATGTTCATACTCCTTTTGGAGATCCGGAGTCATGCTCGCTAGCATGAGACAAGACACTTGGACGGAGTCCTCAGTGTATTTCAGCCAATCGTTAAAGGCCTCCTCATCATCCTCGTTAGGTTGATCGGGGACAGGGTCGTCTAAAACATACGATCGTCTCTCTTGCTTGAGAACAATTCTCAAGTTTCGATACCAATCGATGAAGTTGTTATGGTTTAGACGTTCCTTTTGGAGGATCGCTCGTAGGGATTGGTTGGACGCGGATGAGTTATCGGAATTATCATTATTAGAGGCCATCTACAAAATTTAACAAAGTTTTATTTAGTATTTTCGATATTGTAATTTTAATAACAAATGTCTTACAAGACTTTTCATATTAAAATCTAGAACCCAATATTACATTTAAATTGTGGTTAGGTGACCTTTATCCCACGTTTTAAATTAATAAGGTGGTCAACGTTTGACGATTGCAACCATTTGCAACTTCTAGAGGTATGGGATCGACTCTTGAACATCATATGTAAAGTCGGCATGAAAATCCCATCAACACCATTTGGAAACCACATTGTAGGTGATCCATTTAACATGGTTTGCAAATCAAGACATCCTACTTACACCCACGTGTGAGTTTGCCAAAACAAATGGTTAGGTGACCTTTATCCCATAAGTGAGGCATTCTCACCTCAAATCACAAGTTCCCTCAAAATGGTTGGGTGACCTTTATCCCACTAAGAGTTCCCAAGTGACTCAAGTGTTGTGTAAAAGGACGATGTTGATCTCGTTTAAAAAATTAGAGATTTCTTAATTCTAGTTTAGAAAACTCTATGTACTTGTACTTGTATGCTTTCAAATACAAGATACCCTATGGTCCTTTGATTAAAACCAATTTTAATCTTTAAAATCATTAAACCATTTTAATAACTTTTATTAACTTTAAAGAACCAATATTTTCAGCTTGTTAAGATTGTTAGTAAGTTGCTTAGAATATCCAAATATCAACCAAGCATAAACATTAACAATAATATGTGCATAACCATAGCCCTTATGTTGACAACACTTGTTTGCCATCACAAGTGTTGTCTATGGTCTTTCTAAGGGTCAAACATATCACAAAGGTTCCAAGAACCTCCCACTAGAAACCACATCCAAATGCTCCATGTTTCTTGTGTCTTTGTGTCCATCTTTGGGTCTTGATCTTGTACATCTTCCTTTTACAAAATTGTATCCTAATACATTTTTCTAGTAAAGGAAATGAACCTAATCTATTATTACATTACCAAATGAATGAATAATTACAACCCAAATGAATAAACACAAATATTACAACCAAATTGAATGAATGAATACAACCATTACAAACATCCAAACAACCACAAGGTCAATGGCTAGGTTATGCACTAAAACAAGCATCTATCATATCATCCAAAACATAATGAAAACCCCTCTTAAAACCACGAAATTTCAGCCAACATAAACTGAAATTTCGGGTTTTATTTTGTCCATACAAAACAAACAACAAACATGTATATCTTTCAAAGTTTAATCACAAGCATGTGTGATATGACTTTGAAAGATTGGGGTTTCATATCATATGAACTTAGCAGCCCAAATCCAGCCTATACTAAGCTTATAAACATTCCTTAAAACCAATTTTAAAGACAAAACAAGCAAGTCATCCACATAACCGGCTCTTGATGCCATTGACGGGTTTTTATAGAACACAAAACATAGTTTAACCTTTTATACTTTCAGAAAACGCAGCGGAGTTAAGGATTATAACATGTTTATAATCAAAAAACGTGTTCTATAAGCTGTTTTATGATGGAAAACGAAAACCCAAACCAATAGGATCTTTGATATGTGAATGAACAAGCTATTAGCAAATCTAAAACAACATAAAATCACAGCTTCAATGAGCTGTGATAACTACCTTCTTCCAGTAGCAAAATGACCAAGGAAGATAGTGTTTGGATGCTCAAATCGTGGCCAAGACTTCAAGGAAGAAGACCTCAAGTGTGTTTACCCCAAGCTCTTCACAAGACACCTTCTTGTTAGGAAGAACACCACCAAATTTCAACACAAAATCGATCTCCAAGATCTTCAAATCTGCTGCCCAGTTCCGAAACTTGAGAGAGAAAGAGAGGAGAGAGCCTTTTTGTTTTGCATGTCTTGGAAGAGTGTGTTTGAATTGAGTGTCTTGCTAGTTAATGTATGTGTGTGTTTTCAAGACACATTTGGTCCTATCAAATTAAAAGGGGCGGCCAAAACAAAACAAGTTTGAAAAGGTTCCCTCTTTTAATTTTGTAACACATAACATGTTGTCACTAGACATATGTCACACAATAAAAGGTTACTCCCTAGACATTATTTATAAGTGTGACATATGTGCTCTTTAATTAAAGAATTTAATTAAAGTACACTCATGTGTTATTAGTGTTATTTAAACCCCTTTTAAATGACAAGAATAACAATAAGCACATCAACAAATTATCCTTATAATTTGTTCCATCTCTTATGCAATTATTTAGAAAACCTATTTTCTAAATTGGTGTAAATATTTAATTGCATGATCATATCATCAATTAAATATAAATTGGTGTTTGCTAAGCTTGTTATTGGGTATAACCCGACTTGGATCATAACGTATTAACCACATCCATCTTCTAAGTGTCTTGGGCACACAGAATCCTTCAGAAAGAGCCTTATCAAGCTTGTAAACCCAATCTGGATGTTTATTATCCTTAAAACTTGGTGGTTGACACACATAAACCTTTTCTTTTATTTTACCATATAAAAATGCACTTTTGACATCCATTTGAAAATCTTTAAGATTGTGAAATGCAGCATAGGCTAAGAACAATCTAATTGCCTCTAGTCTGGCTACTAGGGCAAAGGTTTCATCATATCAATACCTTCTTCTTGTGAAAACCCTTGTACAACCAGTCTAGCCTTGTTCTTGACAATAAGCCGTTTTCATCAGTTTTATTCCTAAACACCCATTTAGTGCCTATTGCACACTTACCTGGGGGTAGAGGAACCAGTTCCCACACTTGTTGCTTTTTGAACTGAAGTAGCTCAAGCTGCATGGCTTCAACCATCCATTGTCTCTCAAAGCATCATGATAGTTCTTTGGCTCTAGCTGACTGGTGAAGAGAGCATAGAAGCAGAAGTTAGACAATTGACTTCTAGTTGAGACCCCAACATTGATATCACCAATGATTTGAGACATGGGGTGATTCTTTAGGTCTTGGTACACTATGAGATCAGTGCAAGTGTTTGTAGCAGGCTCAGCAGCAGCAGATGTTGATCCAGATTCTTGAAACCAAGTATTAGATGGCAAGTCAAATGAAGTAGAGGAATCAAAAATCTCATCAGCATTGTTGTGGATGGAGCTACTGAAGCTACAGGAACATCAAGTTTAGCAGACTCAGGCAGTTGGTCATTAAACTTGAAAAGGTGAGTACTGATATCATCATCATCTTCAGTACCACCAGGTGGAAGACATGCTGCAGAAGAGGATTTATCCACATGATCTGCAACAGCTGGAGGTTGATAAGGAACATATTGCAGTATGTCCAAATCAAATAACTCCACAGGGTTTTGTGGAATCTTGTCCTTTGAAGATTCATTAAACTTCACATGCAGAGTCTCTTCAACTATCTTTGTTCTGCAATTGAAGACTCTGTATGCCTTGCAAGTAGATGAATAACCAACAAAATACCCTGCATCCACCTTAGGATCAAACTTGTGGAGCTGATCCTTTGTGTTGAGAATGAAACAAGGATACCCAAAGGCTTTGAAGAATGAAATCAAAGGAGCCAAATGATGTAGAACTTTATATGGAGTCTTCATCAACCTCTGATTTACTAACACTCTATTTTGCACATAGCAAGCTGTATTGATAGCTTCAGCCCAAAAGGTCAATGGCAAACCAGAGTCAGCCAACATAGACCTTGCAGCTTCAATTATGGTCATGTTCTTTCTCTCCACTGCTACATTTTGTTCTAGAGTCCTTGGGATGCTAAACTGCCTCTTGATTCCCTTTGAGAGATAAAAATCATCAAGTGTATGGTTTCTAAAGTCTGTTCCATTGTCACTCCTTATACACTTGACTGATAGGGAATACTGCTTCTCAACATACAACACAAAGTTTATAATCTTCTGAGCAACCTCATCCTTTGAATGCAAAAAGAAAGTCCATACAAATCTGGAGTAATCATTCACAATTACAAACAGTATTTCTTCTTTGCCATGCTCATCACTCTCACAGTACCAAATAGATCCATGTGCAGTAAATGCAAGCAGGCAGTGGACTTAGGTTCTTCAATAGGAGGGAGTGAGACTTTGTGATGTTTTCCTTTTAAACAAGCAATGCAGGTTTCATCATAGTGGAACTCCTTTATTGGTAGACCTCTCACTAAACTATTATGGATCAGTTGATTCATGTTTTTGAGATTAACATGGCCTAGCCTTCTGTGCCACAGTTTAGATTCCTCAGGAGAGGCTTTGGAGAACAAGCATGGATGACCCTTCAAATCAATCTTCTTTGACAAATCCAAGGCATATACTCTTCCAATCATGTTGGCCTTCAGGAGAGTATGTGCATCCAATACCTTGTCAATTAGCCTCAGAACTTGGGAAGACAGAATCTTGCAGTTTTGGCTTGTGAAAAGTGCAACATGCCCTTTATCACACATCTGACTGACACTCAGCAGATTATACTTGAAATTCTCCACATGGTTAACATCATCAAACCGGATTTGTCCATTAGACACAAATCCTTTCCCAATGATGTAACCCTTGACATCATTTCCAAATGAAACAAATCCCTTCTTTCCTTGAGAGTAGTCATTAAGAAGACAACTGCTCCCAGTCATATGCATAGATCCTCCACTGTCCACATACCAGATGCTCCTTTGGCATGCTGAAGAACCCTGCATTCATCAAAAGTAACAAGTTAGGTTTAGAGACCCAAACCTTTTTCGTTTTGGGTCTGTTTTCATCAAAAGATGTAACCATAACTTGTTTCTTATGATTAACAGCTGATGAAGAAGGAGATGGTACTGAAATGGATTCCTTGGATTTGGGCTTGGAATGCCTTTTCAGTGGTTTGATCACAGGTGCATCTAGTTGGTTAACTCTCCACAAATGCTGAACCATCATAACAAGTTGTGTCTGATTTGTAGCCAAAGCTTTCAGCTCTTGTGACATATCAGTACTTGTGTTTGATGAGTTCTTGTGACCCACCATTTCCTCCTTAAAATTCACAGACTTAGCCTGATGTTTATCATTAGGAGCACTATCAGCTGTTTTGTGATGAACCCTATCCTTCTTTTTCGATTTAGTTGAAGTCTTAGGTTTATAATATTGGGATGATTGTGGTACAAACTTGGTCTCAAACTCAGTTTTCGTTTCATCCATCTGGATTTTAATGAGCTTATCTCTGTTGAATTTGGAACCCTTTTTGTACCAACATTCATCAGAAAGATGATTGAATTTACCACATATTTCACATGGCTTATTCTTCATCTTGGATTGATCAACTGCTGATGTGGAAACTACTGAAGGTGTGCTCTTCAGTATTTTCCTCCTTTCAGTACTTTTGTTTAGTACTAAAGGATCTGTAACAACTGAAGACTTCTTCTTCAGCTGTTCTTTATTAGCAGTTGTTAATCTTTTTATTTCAGCTGATTTGAAATGATTTTCAGTTGTTGTAACTTGCCCTGTACTTTGAGGGACAACATCTGAAGTACTCAGCTTCATGTGCTTATCAGTAGTTAACCCATCAGCTAATTGATTTGTTGAGGTATCAACACTGATTTCATCTTGTGATTTTGGGAGATCACTTGAGGATGATGCACATGATGATGTGGTTTGGAAATTGCTTTCACCTTCAGATTTTACTATTGGTTTTGGAGTAAAATCTGTTGGTGGTGCAATGTGATTGTAACCAATTCCAAACTTCATGTTCGAAGCAGATTGCTTGCTGAGCAGCATTTCAAATCCCTTGCATGATGACACCCAGCGGTCACACTCAACTTGGGTAACTGCAAGTTTTTCTTTGAGTTCTCTATGGTCCTCAAGAATGACCTCTAGCTTAGCCTTTTCATCATTTAATTGGCATCTAAGCTTATAAATCTCATCATCTTTATCCTTAATAACAGACTCATATTCAGCTTTTCTTTTGGAAAGCTTTTGCTCAAGTTCTAAATTTTGATTTATTAAAGCTACATTTGCCTCTCTAATAGAGATAAATGCATCTATGCAAGATTCAGAACAAAGCTTGGCCTTAGCCTCAGAGGATACCTGGGTTACCTGTGAAGAAGATGCATTGGAGCATGAACTCTCAGTAGATTCTAGGGCCATGAGAGCTAGATTCCCAAAAGGATGTTCACTACTATGTTGACCATCACCAGTAAATAAATGCTCATTACCAGAGTGATCATCTAGTAAACTGCTCCAGTCAACAATGCCAGGGGTGAAGAAGCTGTGATGAGGTTGTGATTGAGATGATTGAGATGGTAGAGGCTCAAGTAATGCTTGTGATTGTTGTGCAATAGGAGCTTGAACTAGATTTGGCTGAGGCATGTAATAGCAGGGATATGGATATGACATTGGACCCCGAGGGACAAAATATGCAGGAGATATAGGTTGTGAATGATGACCAGAACTAGCAGGATGTTACCCTCTGTTTTGTTGAATATTACTTGGAAAGGTCACAAAGGGTGCAGAAGAGTTAGATCCAGATGATCTACACTCTATTGCAAAGTGCTCAAGCCTGTGGCATTTGTGACACCTCAACTTACTCTTGTCAAAACCAACTTTGGTTTTGCCAGAATCCAGGGAATTTCCTACCGGTTCTCTTGTAGAATTCTTGAGATCTGATATTAACCAAGGCCATTTGGCTTAGAATATCCATCTCTTCTAAGTTTTCATCATCAATACCCTTCAGATCATCCATGATGAAACACAAATTGTCACTATTACAGCTAGACTTACTATCAACACCAACAAATGCATGATCAGGACTGTTTGAAGAGAAATCTATGTGCTCATCAAAATTACTTTCAGATGCAGCATATTCTGACTCATGACCAACCAAGGCAGTGTTCCCTGGTACAAAGTCATCAGTGAGCTTTCCTGATGATGCCAGTTTCCTTTTCTGCTCTATCTCTCTTTCAAATGTAAGCAATTTCCCATGGAGTTGGGTAAGGGATACGCTATCCAGATTTGCACTGGAGCGTAGGACAATGGTGTATGTGTCCCATCTCTCAGGCAGTGATCTGAGGAATCTGTTGTTCATCTGGCTATTGGTGTATTCATGTTTGACCATTTTCAGCTCAGAGATCAAACAGGAAAAACGCACAAACTGTTGAGTCAGTGTCTCACCCTTCCTATGAGAGAATGTCTCATATTGTTGGGCAAGGACTTTTCTGTTGTTTGCTAAGACCTCATCAGTTCCACCGAATTGTTCCTTCAATGCATTCCAGAGGTCATGAGCAGTTTCATGATGCATAAGCCCTGAATAGATTTCATTAGGCCGAGCCATGGCCAGAATACCATGCGCTTTAGCATCAATCTCAAACAGTTTCCGATCCTCATCTGAGTATTGTTCCTTCTTCTTCGGAACCATTTGATTGGTTTCCGGATTGTTCACCATAGGCTTGTGTGGACCATGTACCATAGATGTCCAACAACCTGAACTGTTAACAGACAGGTGATGAAGCATTCTTCGTTGCCATACGTTATACTCAGTCCTAACCAGCATCGGAGGCTTGGTTGAGGAACCGGTATTGTGAGGGTCATTAGAAAGAGTAGCCATTCTCAGATTCAACCAAATTCAATTAAGTTTTAACAGATTTAGAACAAAACACAACAAACCAAATTGAACCAAAAGAGAACTCAAAGCAAATAACGAAAGCAGTAGAGATTCAATTATCTATAACCAATTCTTGCAAATATGCTAATTCAATCAAACATAGATATCGAATAGCAGTTTCAATGATCAATTGTTAGATCGATCAATGATTAACTAGCTCTGATACCATTTGTTAGGATCAGTGATCTAAGTTTGATCAGCGGAATTCGAACAATGAATTAGACAATTCATAAGAACACAATTGATATTCAATGTAAGAGTAAACGGTTCTAGAGAGAGAGAATTCTGCAAATAGAATATTTCATTCATATGCTTTCGTGGTGGCAAAACGTCACACGTACAATTAGGTCAACATCTCTTATATAGGAGATGTGACGCCTGCTGATGTCACTTGATAGTGACATTTAACAGAATTATTCAAACTACTGAAAGTTAACACAACTACTGAAGATGTCAAACAGCTGACATCTTCTTATAAAAATACCAAGTGTTAACAATCACTACAACTACTGAAAAGAAACTACTAAAACAACAATGACCGAAGAACATGCTCTTCAGTCGTTTTACAAGTACTGAAATAGAAAATAAAACTACTGAAAGGAAACCATCACAACAACTGAAGAATGCTTCTTCAGCTGTTATGACAAACTCTGAAGGCTTCAGTACTTGGACTTCTTGAACCTCAGTTGTTGTCATCAGCTGATGTCTTCAGCTCATATATTTAGACTTTCTACTTCAACTGTTGATCTTCAGTACTTTAGTCTTCAGCTATTGATCTTCAGACTTTGGTCTTCAGCTGTTGAAGTCTTCAGTACTTTAGTCTTCAGCTGTTGATCTTGAGACTTTGGTCTTCAGCTGTTGAAGTCTTTAGTACTTTAGTCTTCAGCTGTTGATCTTCAGACGTTGTCAAACAGCTGATCAAGTCTTCAGCAGTTGTTGTGATGTCTTTTGGGACTTAAAGGTTTTTCTGTTCTGGCTCATTGGTTATTTTGGTCCAACAAGGTTCGTACTCCTGATCTGACATCCCCAATGACATTGTCTAAGGGATGATAGACGTTTAGTCGTGATCCTGGAGTAGTAGGAACAGCTACCTCAGAGCCAAGATTATGAACATTTGGTTCTGCATCTAAGGTAGTTGGAGTTTGAGGCTCCGAAGTCGAAGGTGCATCACTGGTAGATGCTTGTGGACTTTCAGGAACTGGAACCTGTTCCTCCTGACTGTGCTGGTCATCTTCTTCAGCTTCATCTTCAGAGGAGGAGTCACTGTCGTCGACTACTCCCCCTGACTGAGTAGATGATTCTCCCTGTGAGCTAGATGTTGGTGTATTCAAGATATCATAAATCATCTGGTAGCTAACTCATCATCCGAGGGAGAGAGAGGGATGTTGAAGGACTTGAAGAATCCATCATAGTCGAAAAAGTAGGTGGGTCCTTTGCCAATAGGCGGTTCCTTTGCGAGTAGGTGGTGTAGTATATCTCTGAACGTCAACATTACACCACACTTCTACTAGACCTGTTGAGTTGTTGTAAAATCTCTTGTTTGGTATGTTGTATCCTAGAAAGATTCCTTCATCCGCCTTCTCGCTGAATTTACCTTATTGTGTTTTCTTCAGAAGTGTGCACGGCGCGCCAAATGGTTCGAGATACTCCAAATTCGGTTTGCGTCTTTGTAGTAGCTCGTAACATGTCTTTCTGTGGCACTTGACAATCAGAACTCGATTCAGTGTATAACATGCATTAGCAACTGCCTTATTCCAAAATTGGATAGGCAGTTTCGAGTCTGCCAGCTAGCCCGTGCAGTCTCTATCAAGCTTTTATTTTTTCTCTCAGCAACGCCATTCATCTGAGGCGTGTAGGTAGAAGTGAATTGATGTACAATTCCCTTTTCCTTGCAGTAAGCCTCCATCCACTGGTTCTTGAATTCCGTCCCGTTGTCTGAGCGCACTTGTGTAACCTTCAGCTTGTAGAGAGATTCCAGTGTGGTTACTAACTCCTTGAATGACTCAAATGTTTCTGATTTGGACTTCTGAAACATTACCCAAGAGAACCTTGAGTAGTCATCAGTAACCACAAAACAGTACAAGTCGCCTGCTATGCTCTTTGTACTGACTGGACCAAACAGATCCATGTGAAGAAGTTCAAGAGGAATTCTATTGAATGAACTTTCTTTTCCTTATGAGACTTCTTCATCTGTTTGCCTTTCTTGCAAGCTATAGAAAAATCAGGAAGCTAGAAGTTCTTGGCATTAACTCCTCTCACCAGATCCTTCTGAATCAAGTGATTCATCTTCCTTTGACTAATGTGTCCCATTCTCCTATGCCAGGAGATGGAATCCTTCTCTATAGCTTTAGATAGAAAACACTGAACCTCATGATCCGTTGTAGCAGCTGTTGACAGATCCAAAACATAAAGGTCTTTATATCTTGAAGCAGTCATCAAAACATGGTCTTGTGGGATCACGTAATCTTTCTTGAGCACGTAACACTTCTTGTTGTCGAAGATGACTTTAAATCCCTTATCGCAGATTTGGGAGACAGAAAGTAAGTTATTTTGAAGTTGTTGAACGTATTTGACCTTATCAAACTTAACTTTCTGATTTCCCACTTCTCCCTGAGCTGTGATATATCCTCCTTTGTTTCCAGCAAACGAAACATGCCCTCCTTTTATTTGCTTGATGTTAGATAAAAGAGCCCTATTTCCTGTCATGTGCCTGGATGCTCTGCTGTCTACAATCCACGTGTTAGTTTCTGCACTGTAGCGAACACCCTGCACATACAATGTAAACGATTAGTTTAGGTTAGGAACCCAAGCCTTTACTGGCTTGGGTTTCCTAGAGGCATCACACATTAGAAATTCAACCCATTGACCCTTAGAAGGTGAGGGTAGCTCAGGTTCCTTCTTGTCATCATTATCAGACATAGAGGTTGACTTCTCTTTCCATAAGCCAGATTTGTGCAATGCTTGTTTGTGATAAACAGTCGACTGGCTAACGGGTTGAACTTTATGTTCACTAGTTCTTCTAGGTGGAGTTAAAGAACTCCTCTTAGAAGACCTAGGTTTTGAGTCCTGAAGTTCAATCTTTTTCCTAGGTGTCTGAAAATAAGGACAATAGGAAGCAATGTGTCCACATTCTCCACAGTTGTAGCACGACCTGCTATCAACTTTATCATTAAACTTTCTTTGTGGAGACGTGTGTGACACTCTAGTAACATCACTCACTTTAGGTTTTGACTCTGGTTCTTTTGATATTTTCTCTTGTTTGATAAAGTTATCTGTTTTAACATGTTTAACATCTTTTTCCTTTTGGTTAACTGGTTTTTGACTTAAAACATGTGAAAGATTAACATTAGAAGTCTTTTTAGGTTCTGATTTGACTCTGTTTGACCCTGACTTTAAGTTAACCTTTTCAAATTCTTTTTCCAGATTAACACAAGGCAATTACCCTTTGCCTTTGATGTGGCCTCCTTTTGTTTGTTTCCAGATTCAATAGATGAACATGAGGAATCTGGATCACTAACAAGTGGAGTAGACACCACATGATCCTTGATGGGGTATTATTTACTGGTCTACTCTTAGTGTTCATCAAGGTCTCAGGTGGTGGTGGAACAACTTTGTAACCCAAACCCTCCCCGTTGTTTCATTCTCTCACTAAGTGTTGGACCATGTGTGATGAACTTGTCCAACTGTACAGTTTCTATTTTAATGAGTTTACTTCTACTTCTAGAACTGCCTTTTGCTTCTTAGTGTCTTCTAGGGAGTTTAGATAGTACCTAATGTCATTAGCTTGGCTAAATGCAACTACTTCGGTTTCCCTAAGCTGTTAAGTCAAAAGGTCTATCTTTCCTTTGTAACTATGCTCATTTTGTTTTAATACTCTATTAGCCTCAGTGCACAGTTGCAGATCTTTTACTAAGTAATCATTATGATCTAATAACCTAGAAAATTTCTCATCTATGCTATTTCTAAACGTATTACAATCAGAACAAGCATGATTATCAAACATTTGGTCAGTGGTACTTACCTGAGTTGGTTCAGAAGAGTTAGCCATCAACGCAGCATCAGATGTCTCTGGTTCTGGTGATTCTGTCTTTTCTGTCTTTGCTATGGTAGTCTCCTCTTTAGGCTTGTAGTTGACCTCAGTTGCAGTTGTCTCTTCAATATTTGTCATCGCTATCTCAACTGCTAGATCTCCTTCACTCGCGGAATCATCGTCAATGTCTTCTACACTTGCAATGTTTGATTCACCTGGAGAGACAAACCTAAAGCTCCAGTGTTGTCCTTCATCATCATGAGCAGTCAAGGCTTTTGGATCCTTGCTTAATGAAGTAGAACTAGTAGCTTGCTTGTCTTGATGAGTGAAGGACGAAAATGGGTTCCCGTTACCCGTCTTCTTTGGTTTAACACATTCTCTCTTGAAGTGCCCCTTCTCTCCACAGTTAAAGCAGGTTACTTTGCTCTTGTCAAAGCCAAATGTGGTATCCTTAGTAGCTACCAAGTTTTGTCCGGTCTTTTTCACAAACTTCTTCGCCCTCCGGACAGCACTGGCTAAGGCCCACATTATGTCCATTCTCTCAAGCTCCATTTCGTCCACCTGCTTGTAGTCCTCGTCTGCCAGATGGTAGTTTCCAATCTTCCCAGCAACAAGTCCATCATAAGAATGAACCACTGCAGCCAAAAGATCCATGTGTTCTCGAGCTACTTCTATAGTCACATTACCGAGGTTCTCGCTCTTCAGTCTAGTAGCATTTGTTTCCGATCCAAAATGATGGGTACAAGAAGACCCCGACGTGTCTGATCCTGAAGGAGAAGCATGTGAAGGACCCGATGAGCTAGACACAAATGCAGTCTGGAGAGGTGCTCCAGATGTCTTAGCTTGAGGCGTGGCATTGTACAAAGTTGGATTCTGAGAATACGAAGACTTCCGAGCTCTGTACTTCATCCTAAGAGCTTCTTCTCGCAGCTTTAGAATGAAGTCATTTATATCCAGCTTTGCCAGCATTCCATTCTGTCTCAGGTTAGACACGAATGAACCCCACTTTTTCGGCAATCCGTCTGCAAAGTTGGTAACTTTCTCTTCCATGGTAGTAGCCACCCCATGTGTATGCAGTTCACTCATCAGATGGTAGAATCTATCTATAACATCATCCAAACTCTTGTTTCCCATCGATGAGAAGTTATCGAATTCCTTCTTTAAGTCCTTCGCCTTGATTGCCTTCAACGAAGCATTCCCGTCGTACCTCTTTTCCAGCTCATCCTATAGTTTCTTGGACTGCTTATTCTCTGAGTACTGGTGGAAAATGTCTTTAGGGATAAACTGTGTAATCAATGCATAAACCCTCTTCTCTGCATTATATTTAACTTTCTACGCGTCTGTCATCCCTGCTAAGGTTAGCTTTACTCCATCGGCTCCCACCGGCGTACTATACCCAATCTCGATAGCTTCCCATAGATTCGGATCCACTCCATTGAGATAGATCTCAAAACGTTGTTTCCAGTGGGGAAACTCATCTAACGTTAAGAGCTTTGGTGGTTTATTATGATTACCCACCTCACTCTCAAGTAACAGCAGGTTGTGGATCCTAGAGTCCTTCCCAGCAGTAAATGCTGACATTTGATCTTCCATGGCGAATAACTTTAAGTCTACTAAAACAAACTATCAACTGGTGTGACTGAAGGATGCTATTGGGTTATCCGTGCGAATGAACTATGCGAATGGTTCAATCGTGCGGCTGAACTAAGCGATTGGTTCAGTCGTGCGAATGAAGTTGATGCGTATGAACACTGCGAACGAATGGTTCAATCGTACGAATGGAGATGCGACTAGGTCCAATCGTGCGTCTGAGCAATGCGGGAGGTCCAGTCGTGCGAATGGCTCACTCGTGCGACTGAAGCTGCTGTTTTGTGAAAATTTCTAGGTTAAACGTGTTTTAGCCGTAAAAATTCGAAATTTCGCAAACCCTAATCGCCTAAGTCTGTAGAAACCAAACTTTGATGAGCAGGGAACGTCCAAGATCACTTTTGACACAAAAGATTGCGTTTTTAGTGCAAAAACACAAACTTTTTATCAATCTTGATTGAATCACACGTAATCAAGAGCCAAGGCTCTGATACCACTTGTTAGGACCTGGTATTTGAACGAAATACCTAGTGATTAGCGTGTAAGCCAGATCAAATAGTGCAGAATCCTATTTGATTGGCGATCCAATCAATGAGAACACACGAAGAATCAATAGAGAATTGAAACTAACGTTAGAAATCGATTGGGAATCGATCTAATGTGTTCTATAAACTTGGAGAACGAATTGGGAGGCTTTTGGACGGCTAGGGTACGTCTGGAGTCGTAATAGAATGATTTTTTTTCACGAATTAGATTGTATTTATAGGTTAGTATTGTTCATTCGGGCGACTGGACCATAAGTATGGTTTAGTCGTGCGATTGAACCATGCGGTTGATCCATCCGCACGACTGAGTGTTCAATCGTGCGACTGAGCCAATCTTATGTGTCAATCATACGACTGATCCAGTCTCCTAGTTCAGTCGTGCGACTGAGTCAATCGTATGAAGTTATTCATGCGTGTGGTTCATTCGCATGGGCCATTCGCATGAGAACTTCATTATGTTAAGTTTGAATGTATTAATTAATAAACATTATGTGTAACCATTCAAACAATCACTAATCTAATTAACCAATTCAATATCGACTCATTAATGAAATATTAGACATTACAAATCACAAACAATCAATATCATTTCATTAATCATATCAAATTACATCTCAATCAGATAAACAAGATCTATTACATTTCATATCATGATCCAGGGACATACATGTATCAACAAATAAACTAAAAATGACTTTTGTTATATTGTTTTATTAAATGAGTATATAAATATTTAATTTTGAAAAATTGTAGAAAATAATTTGGTGATTTTTAAGATAAATAAAGTTTACAAAAATAATTTTTATAATTATAATTTTTTTCTATAGTTAAATTTATTTAAACAAAGGTTTTATAAAAAATGACGGTGCCTAGGTTCGAACCCGAGACCTCAATGGTTGAAGCATGGGTTTTTAACCGGTAAGCAAGGGCGCCTAAGCCTACTAGAATATGGGTTTTAATTCTTAAAAATATCAATTACATAGAACCTCCAATTCTTAAGAACCCTAAAACAATTGAACCCAAAATTGAACATCAATTTGACAAAGATTACTGAAATAAACATGGCTTTGATTCCCCATGTAAATTCGAGTATATGTATATGCTTAATTTACCCGGATTGAAGTGAACTCGAGGAGAACCGACGAAGAACAAGTCATGACTATGGAGGTTTTGAATCAAGAAGGTAGTGTTTATTAAAACCAAATTCGTGATTATAGAAGCTTCTAATGGTGTAGAAGATCGAAAACCCTCTTCAATTGAAGGTAATGTTGTAGAGAAGGTGAGGTTCAGCTAGCTACAGATCGCGATGAGTTTCGAGAGTTGATTTTGGTGTTCGTTCATGTTTCTGATAAAATTGCAAGTGGTGATAGATTAGGAATAGTTAAATGATCTTTTAAGTTTAATTAATTGGATTATTATTGAGTCTTGAATGTCGAACGACTCGATTAATAAAACCAACCGGTTACTTGAGTTGAATTCACCCATAACCGATGTTTAAACCCATTTAAGGTAGTTAAATGAGTTCAAATCGAGTTCACGAACGGTTAAAATGGATTTGGAGTTACGAATTGAAGTTTAGAGCTCGCCGGAGAGCTCGCCGGCCCGTCGCCAGAAACACAGGGGCAAGAAAGATGGTGGGAGTTGGTTTTTTGTAATTTATACAATGGTCCCTATAGTTCTAAATGTTATTATTTTATGAAAGAACTTTATATTTAAGTTTCTATATTGACAATGATGCCCCCCTAAAACTTAATTAAATCTTAGGTTTTAAATATTTTTATAACTTATTAATTGTTTAACTTTTGAAAATTATTATTATTATTTTTATTTTTATTTTTATTTTTATTTTTATTTTTATTTTTATTTTAACTATTATTATTATTATTATTATTATTACTCAATGTTAAGTTTTATAGTAATAAGCAAAATTGTAATTAGTATTACTATTATTATTATTATTATTATTAAATAAATTAAGTAATTAACCTTTAAATTACACAGAACAAACATAAACGAGTCCTCAAAGTTTCATTAACCGAAAGAAAGACCCTTACAAGAACATAACGACATTGACTTTTTATTTAACAAAATACAAAATGTTACAGTTTCCCCAACTTTTAAGAATTTCGTCCCAAAACTAAGACTGAAACTTAACAAATAAGTGCGGGCATTTCTTCTTCATATGGTCCTCGCGTTCCCAAGTAAACTCAGGTCAGGCTTATTCTCCCAATGAACCTTGATGATCGGGGTAGTAGTGGTTCTCGTCTTCTTGATGATACCATCCATGTCCTCAACAGGCGTCTCATAAAATCAAAGGACTCGTTGATCTGGATATCGTCCAAAGGGAGATGTAGACTTTCGTTAGCCAAATATTTCCTCAAATTTGAGACAGGGAAAACTAGATGAACTCCACTAAGATCGAAAGCTAGTTCCAGTTTATAAGCCACTTTCCTGATCCTTTCATGATCTTCAAAGTCCTACAAACCATGGAGCTAGTTTATCCTTCTTCTCAAACCGAATAACTCCCTTCCGTGGTGAGACTTTAAGAAGAACCATATCCCCAACTTGGAATTCCAAAGGCTTGTGTCGTTTATCAGTATAGCTCTTTTGTCGACTTTTAGCCACTTGAAGGTTCTTACGAATCGTGGAGACCGTATCGGTCGCTTCTTGTATGAGCTCAGAACCACTGATGAAATTTTCACCATTTCCATCCAGCAGATTGGGGAACAACATTTGTGACCATAAAGTTCTTCAAATTGTTCCATCTTGATGCTCGAGTGGTAACTATTATTTTAAGAGAATTCCACGAGAGGTAAATGTGTATCCAGTCATTACCAAAGTCAAGAACACAAAGACGTAACAAATCCTCCAGGGTTTGAATGCTTCGCTCGGTTTGACTGTCCATTTGAGGATGGTAAGTCATACTTAAATCCAGTTGAGTACCCTAGAGTTCTTGCATAGCCGACCAAAAGTGCGAAGTGAAACAAGCATCTCAATCAGATATGATATGCAAAGGTACGCCATTGATAGGATCAAATGAATAAATCTGTGATGATTTGTAACACAATTCAATGAAATTCACACAAAGTAATCAAATCAAAAAAAGATATCAATAAAATTCAAGTTTTCATTAATATCAAGCTAAGACAATTACAAGTATGAAAGCAGATTCGAATATCTTGTGTATTCGTTTTGTTAGGATCTCAGCCCTTGGTTTAATCGATTGAACAGATATAGCAACGGAATAGCTCAGAATTAGAAAAATTCAAACAAGAACAATTGATATAAAACGGTAAAAGAATTTTGTTATAGAGAGAGAAATATCCGACAAAAGGAATATTGCATTAAGATTGTCGGCCTAAAAGGCACGATTACAGGTGAGTCATCTTTCCTTATAAAGGAAAGAATGACGTAGGCTGATGTCACCTGAAAGTGACATGTAACCGTTTTATAACTACTGATGTTTAACAACTACTGAAGATGTCAACAACTGACATCTTCTTACAAATGTTCCTAAGTGTTAAACATCTTATTTACAACTACTGAAAAACATAAAACTACTGAAACTACAACAACTGAAGAACAACCTCTTCAGTTGTTTACAAGTACTGAAAAGAAAAATAAACAAACTACTGAAAGGAAAAGAAAACTACTGAAGAAGAAAAACCATCACAACAACTGAAGAAGCCCTCTTCAGCTGTTGTCATCAGCTGTTAACATCAGCTGATGTCTTCAGTACTTGAACATCAGACTTTGTCTTTCAGCTGTTGATCTTCAGTCTTTGTCTTCAGTACTTGTTGAAGTCTTCAGACTTTAGATCTTCAGCTGTTGTCTCAGTCTTTGTCTTCAGTACTTCAGACGTACTTCAGCAGTTGTATTCTTCAGACTTTGTAGAACAGCTGATCAGGTCTTCTTCAGCTGTTGTGATGTCTTGTGGGACTTAGAGGTTTCTCTGATCAGGCTCATTGGTTCTTTTGGTCCAACAAACTCCCCCTGAACCAATGCAGCCAAAACCTCTAAGTTATTGACGAGTCCCACTTATTTTGGCAGATAGATTGGTCTCTTATCCTCTTGATCAGATGAGAAGTGACCCTTTTTCAGCACCGGCCTGGAAAGAAGTCTCTGATGATCTGTTTGGCATGATATGGTTGGGAGCTCTGTATTGGGGACTTGGACACCGAGCTGTTGCCCCAACCATGAGATCTACTTCCCGTGTATCAGCCTATATGATTCCCTGGTGTAAGCCCTTAGAAACATGATTTGCTCATCCATTGTCAGCACCTCGGGCACACCATCAAATAATCCTTCTCGGCCATACACTTCAGATATGTACTTGGCCTGTTTTCCATTCTTGAGCTCAACCGTGGTTATTTGTCTATAAGCAAACTCATCTGGATGAGTCCCTTCTAAGAGCAGGTTGAGCTCTTCTTGTTTGAAGTTTTCAAGTCGTTTGTAAACCAATCCCTTCTTTATAATTTTGTTCTCTAACATCTTTTGAGGTGGTTGTTTGGCTTCATAGGCTTTCTTGAACTCTTCAACAATTTCCCAAGGGGACACTACAAGCACCACAGTGATGTCTTCGTCGACAACTCTCTTCACTTGGCCCTTGTATCTTGAAGGAATTATTTCTTGACAATCCGGTGTGCCACCCTAGGATCAGGCCATATCCTTACTCTTTCCCTTTGGTATTGAAAGGTATTAGCAAGGGTGTACAATCTTAATACTTCTTTCTTCATGCTGATCATTGAAGAGGATGTGGCATATGCTTTGTCAATGCTTTTCAGCATTTCCTCATCATGTTTTTGCATCTGTTCCTCTTCAATCTTTATC
This sequence comes from Flaveria trinervia, assembly GCA_025506515.1. Classification (NCBI taxonomy): domain Eukaryota; kingdom Viridiplantae; phylum Streptophyta; class Magnoliopsida; order Asterales; family Asteraceae; genus Flaveria; species Flaveria trinervia. The sequence goes on along the minus strand of CM046450.1, from coordinate 75,521,439 downwards.
ATTACATCATGCATTTGAGAAGCAGGAGTGATGGACATTGGTTTAGCCTTAGGCAAAGTAATGACTGCAGAGAGTGGCAGTCTGTCTTCATCCTCCTCTTCATCTTCATCAGGCCTCAGTACCTTTCTTTTCTTTTGGCTAGGTACATCACTGGCAATGGGTTTTAGGGGTAAAGGATTGGTTTTGTGGGTTGGATGGTTGGTTTAGAGGGTAAAGGGGTTGTTTTAGTGGGTTGTGGAGATAGTGATTTTGAGGATTGAGGCTTTTCAGCCTGTTTTAGCATTTTGGCTGTAAGGGAGGCTTGGTAAATTTTGTCAGTTCTTTTCGATTCCCAACCCCAGCTTCATTCATACCTCAATCACTAAACCTTTGGAGTATTCTTCAGACGAACAAATCTTGGTGGTTATTGCCAAGATGTTGTCCCTGGTCCAGGCCCTTATTTCCATTGGAGATCTTCCCAAGTATTTAGCTATAAATCTGATCATTATCTCCAGCCTTTCTCTTTCTAAGGCATCATAGCTAGCCCATCTTGAATTGATCTCCTCTGTTTCCATCCTTCTGATCTCGGAGTCTAGTTGTTTGATGTCAAAACCCTGCCTATACAACTGCTCAATGATTTTATCCATTGAACGGTTATGGTTGGCGTCAGCTTCTTTCACCATATCCTTCAGCTCCTTCTCCTTCTCAGACTCTCTTTTTCTCTTTTGATATGTGACATGAAAGTCTTTTTGACTTTCATTCACTTCAGCTCCCTTCACACTCTCCTTCTCCTTCTCATTTACGACCTCAGATTCTTTCGCCTTCTCCCCATCTATCCTCTTCCTTTTTCCTTTAACTAACTGACTCTCCCCCTTTTTGGTTGCATTGGGTGCAAGGGTTTGAGCAGTAGAAAGGGATTTAGTCACCAACTCCTCCACCAAGGGTTGTATCATTGTAGGAAGCCTCTCATAATGGCTTTGATCACTATATCTGTGATCATGGGAGTGATGAGAGGTAGGGATTTTTGAAGGGTAGCAACTGATTGATCAGGATGGTTCTGTTCCTGAGAATCAGTGCCGAAAGCAGAGGCTGGTGGCTTGGAAGTATATACTGGCTCAGTGTGTAGGGGACCTTCAGAAGAAGGTGCCATCTGTGGGTGTATTGTGGTGGAAGATGGACTTGCATCCTGAGACATCTTGGCCAGCAGCTCTTTGAGTCTGCTAACTCATCCTCTAGAATGGTGTTTTGAGCAACTACATCATAGAAGAAGCTCAGGTCATCATCAGTTGATACTGAATCACCTGACCTCCTGACAAAGTCAGAATGAACATGCCTTGAGTGTAGATCAATTATAGCATGTGCCCCTTGTTCTCGGTTCTGGAGACTTCCAGCCTCAGGACTATGTCCTTCATCAGCTGTTGCCGCTGGTGAGGACTTAGAGATGTTACCAACTACATCCTGGTCATTTGCTGAGTCAGGAGCAGTGGCAGCCTCACCAGAAGTTCGCACCTCCTTATCTACACTAGAAGATGGAACATGATAACCCCTGTGCTGTGGGTTGACAGAAGCATTGTGATCCTCCCCCTCAGGTATTGAGGTTATCCCAATAGTAATTGGTGTCTGGGTGGGGGGTGAGGAATGCAACTGCTGTCAGCACTTTTGCAACAATGATAGTAGGGCTTTGAGGGGCGGTTGCATCAGGAGAAGTTGTGGAAGCAGTGTGCACCCGGGACAAGTGGTGCTCTTCAATGGTAATCCCCTCAAGTGAGGAGGATCCCAGCATTGTGGCTTCCTTTGAGTGGTTGCTTCAGGTTCCTTTTGAGAGAAAACCTGAGCGGCTTCATTGGTGGAGTCACAATCTCTACTAGGGGTTATTTCCAGCAGAGATAACCTGCGTTGGTGCAGCAGGAGCATCCACAGGGGACTCAATTCCCTGAGTAGCTTTCTTAGGCTTCTTCTTTGTGGGTTTGGAGGGGACTTTGGATGTGGAGGTGGAGGCTGTGGGTTCCAGCTGCGTGGGTTTGCGCAGCTTGGCAGCCTGTTTGAGAGTTTGGTCAGTGTTGTGTCGGGAGTATACCTCCGGCAATACAGCCAAAGCAGGGACTCCCAGACCAACTAGTCCCTCAGCAGAAAGCTGATTCTCTATTATGGCCATTATAAACCGAGGATATAGTATCCAACGGTTAGAAAGCGGTTTTGTGGCCATATCCTTGAGTTCAAGAAAATTATTTCAGAAAAGTTTAGTGGTTCTTGTTCAAGGATAGAGAACAATACCTGTTGCCATCTGGAAGACAGTTGATCCCAAGAGGAAGTCTTCGGAGCCAGGCAAACATTTACCATATGAAATAATAATCGTTCAGCATCTGGAAAATGTTTCTTCAGGATTGTTGAAGCACTAAGATCACCCTGATATCCATGTTGTCCAAACGAAAGATCAAGTTGGCGCTTAGGATATCCAACAGGGTAGGCAGCATCATCTAACAGTAATATTTGGCGGATGGTAGCAGTAGAGATGACCACCTTATGCGAGTTGATAGATGAATGGATAGATTCTCCATTAACGGTCGCATTCATTCATCCATTGACGTAACGAATCGGCATAAATGATTGGATTTAAAAGGAAAGCCGTTTTTAGTGGGGATTGGACCATAAGATCTATAGCATTTTCAAATTTGGTCCAGAAGGGCGATTTTGTAAGGTACGCGACGCAGTTGTGTCGAGGTTGAGTTGCATGGTCGCCATTAATGAAGGTGAAGGTTTTCAGAGCTTTTGAAAAGTTAGGTCGTGAAAGAATGAAAAACTCTGAAAGAGGGATCAGGTATATATAGGGTCGGGTTATGAAACGACGAAGGTTTTGGAGTTAGTCATCAGTATTTGAAGCTACTGATGACGTGGTATAATCTTTCAGAAGTTTGAAACGACTGATGGTATTGGTGTGGTCAGCAGTTATAAAACAACTGAAGACATGGTGTTTACTATCAGACGTTGAAACAACTGAAGTCTCTGATTTAGGCATCAGTAGTTTTAAAAACTACTGAAGACAAGTTGGACTTCAGATGTTGAAACAACTGAGGACTTGGTATTAGTCATCAGTAGTTTGAAACTACTGAAGACCGTGGTTTTGCCATCAGTTGTTGTAAACAACTGAAGACTTGGTGTTAGTCATCAGTAGTTGTGAACTACTGAAGACATGGTATTGCTTCAGTTGTTTATAAAGAAATAGCATTTGTGAACTACTGAAGAGAGAGTACTCATCAGTAGTTGTCGTCAATTCATAGCCTTTCAGCTGTTTCATACTGTCCTCAACACTTACTCATCAGCTTTTAGCTGTTTTCAGTTGTTTCATAGGACATCAGTACTTATCTGTTTCTACTGATTTCAGTAGTTGTAACTACATCAGTAGTGTAGAACAGATAAAGTACAGTACTTAAAGCATTTAGCCGTCAGTAATTATAAAAACTACTGAGGGTAAAATAACTCATCAGTACTTATATGTGACATGGTTACCAATGATCATCAGTAATTACTGAGATCATCAGTAGTTGTCACTTATTCTAGCTGCAGCATACCAAGCCTTAACACCAGGTTGTGGAAAGTTGAACTATCCAAAGGCTTAGTAAAAATGTCTGCAAGCTCATCAGCACTAGGCACAAACATAGGATTAATTAGACCCTTTTCAAAACAATCTCTTATAAAATGATGTCTAATTTCTATATGTTTGGTCCTAGAGTGCTGGACAGGATTTTGACAATGCAAAGAGCTGAAGCACTATCCATTAATTAATGGAGTCTTAGTCTCTGTAATGCCATAATCCAAAAGTTGATTCTGAAGCCAGAGTATTTGGGATGTACAACTTGCAGCAGCAATGTACTCGGCTTCAGCAGTGGATGTAGCAACAGATGTTTGTTTCTTACTCTGCCAAGAAATCAAACAGTTGCCTAGGATCGGCATCCACCAGAAGTTGATTTCTGGTCAACTTACATCCTGCATAGTCACTGTCAGAGGAAAGCAACTAATTTGCAAGAATGTCCAGTGGAATACATAAGCCTAGAGATTGTGTGCCTTGCAGATATCTAAAGATCCTCTTGACTGCAATCAGATGAGACTCTTAGGTGCAGCCTGAAATCTAGCACAAACACATGTAGCAAACATAATATCTGGTCTAGAAGCTGTTAAATACATCAAGGAACCAATCATACATCTGTAAAGGGTTCATCAACACCTTTACCTTTCTGATCAACATCCAATTGTGTGGTGTTGCACATGGGAGTAGAACAGGATTTACAGTTTTGTAAATCAAACTTATTCAAAAGATCTTTTGTGTATTTAGACTGATGAATGAAAATTCCATCAGCTTTTTGTTTGATTTGCAAACCTAGAAAGAACTGTAATTCTCCCATTGCACTCATTTCAAACTTCTGTTGCATTAAGGTTTGGAAATCCTCACACAATTGGGGATCAGAGGATGCAAATATAATATCATCAACATAAATTTGAACAAGTAGCTTATGCTGATCCACCTTCTTAATAAATAAAGTTTTATCTATGGAGCCTCTAGTAAAATTATTCTGTAGAAGAAAGTTTGATAAGGTCTCATACCAAGCTCTAGGTGCTTGTTTCAACCCATAAAGAGCTTTATCAAGCTTATATACCCATTCTGGGTGCTTATTATCCTCAAATCTGGTGGTTGACACACATAAACTTCTTCTTTTTTTATGTACCATAAGAAAAGCACTTTTGACATCCATTTGGAAAACTTTAAGATTGTGGAGTGCACCATAGGCTAAAAACAATCTAATTGCCTCCAGTCTGGCTACAGGGGCAAAGGTTTCATCATAATCAATACCTTCTTTTGTGCAAACCCCTGCACAACCAGTCTGGCCTTGTTCTAACATTAGCCCATTTTCATCAGTTTTATTCCTAAACACCCATTTAGTGCCTATTGCACACTTACCTGGGGGTAGAGGAACAAGCTCCCACACTTGCTGTTTCTTGAACTGAAGAAGCTCAAGCTGCATGGCTTCAACCCATCCATTGTCCCCAAAGCAACATGATAGTTCTTCGGCTCTAGCTGACTGATGAAGAGAGCATAGAAGCAAAAATTGGACAACTGGCTTCTGGTTGAGACACCAGCATTGATCACCAAGGATTTGAGATTGGGTGATTTTTCAGCTCTTGGTAAACAATCAAATCTGTGCAAGTTTGTAGGGTCTTCGCAGCAGCAGATGTTGATGCAGATTCTTGAAACCATGAAGATGGTGGCAACTCAAAAGAAGTGAGGATGCAGAAATCTCATCAGCATTGTTGTGGATGGTGCGGCGGAGCTACAGGAGCATCAGGTTTAGAGGACTCAGGCAGTTGATCACTAAACCTGAAGAGGTGCTACTATCATCATCATCTTCAGTAGTAACACCAGGTGGTGAACTGTTGACAGGAGCAACAGCAGGAGATTGATAAGGAACATATTGCAGTATGTCCAAATCAAAGAGCTCCACAGGGCTTTGTGGAATCTTGTCCTTTGGAGATTCATTGAACTTGACATGTAAAGTCTCTTCAACCATCTTTGTTCTGCAGTTGAAGACTCTGTATGCCTTGCAAGTTGATGAATAACCAACAAAATACCCGCATCATCCACCTTAGAATCAATTTCTGGAGCTGATCCTTTGTGTTGAGAATGAAACAGGGACACCCAAATGCTCTAAAAAATGAAATGAGAGGGGCCAAATGATGTAGAACTTCATATGAGTCTTCATTAACCTCTGATTTATTAGCACTCTATTCTGCACATAGCATGCTGTGTTGACAGCTTCAGCCCAAAAGGTCAATGGCAGTCCAGAATCAGCCAACATAGACCTTGCAGCTTCAACGAGGGTCCTGTTCTTTCTCTCCACAACTCCATTCTGTTCAGGAGTTCTTGGAATACTAAACTGTCTCTTTTTCCCTTGGAAAGTAGAATTCATCAAGTGTATTGTTCCTGAATTCTGTTCCATTATCACTTCTAATACACTTGACTGAGAGGGAATACTGCTTCTCAGCATACAACACAAAGTTTATGATCTTCTATGCAGCTTCATCCTTTGAATGTAGAAAGAAAGTCCATACAAATCTGGAGTAATCATCCACAATTACCAGACAGTATTTTTTCTGTGCCATGCTCATCACTCTCACAGGACCAAAGAGATCCATGTGAAGAAGTTGTAAGCAGGCAGTGGACTTTGGTTCTTCAATAGGTGGAAATGAAACCTTGTGCTGTTTTCCTTTCAAACAAGCAGTGCAGTTGTTTTCACACTTGAACTCCTTCATAGGCATTCCCCTTACTAAACTATGGTGTATCAGCTGATTCATGTTCTTGAAATTAACATGTCCCAGCCTTCTTCTATGCCATAGATTAGATTCTTGAGGAGAGGCCTTGGAAAATAGGCAAGGATGGCCTTTGAGATCAATTTTCTTGGAAAGATCTAAGGCATACACTCTTCCTGTCCTGTTGGCCTTCAGGAGAGTGTGAGCATCCAATACCTTGTCAATCAAACTCAGAACTTTGGATGACAGAATCCTGCAGTTTGGCTTGTGAAAAGGGCAACATGGCCTTTGTCACACAATTGACTGACACTCAAAAGATTGTACTTGAGATTTTCCACATGGTTGACATCATCAAACTTTATTTCCCCATTGGAAACAAAGCCCTTCCCGATGATGTAACCTCTTGCATCATTGCCAAAAGAAACAAATCCCTTCCTTCCTGGAGAGTAGTCATTAAGAAGTGAGTTGTTCCCAGTCATATGCATAGATCCCCCACTGTCTACATACCAGATGCTACTTTGGCATGTTGAAGAAACCTGCATAAATAAACAATCAGTTAGTTTTGGAGACCCAAACCTTTTGGTTTTTGGCCTGGTCTCATCAACAGATGTAAACTAACAGGTTTATTGGACACAATAGCTTGAGGTGAAGGAGATGGTGTAGAAGAGGAATCCTTCGGCTTGGATCTCCTTTTCTGGGGTTTCAACACAGGGCCATCAAGTTGGTTAACTCTTTCCAACAGATGTTGAACCATCATTACCAGCTGTGTCTGATTCTGGGAGAGAGCTTTCAGCTCTTCAGACACATTGGTATTGGTGTTTGATGATGAGTTCTTGTGTTGCACCATCTTCTTTTGAGCAACCTCAGCTATTGCCTGTTGCACTCCTCCCTTTTTAGATTTCTTTTTGTCATAGGAGTACAGGATTTGATGCTGCTGGTACAAACTTGGACTCAACTCAGTTTTCATTTTACCAAGTTTCTTTCTTTATTTTCTCTTTTTGTTTGAGTTTGGATCCTTTTTGTACCAACAATCATCTGTGAGATGATTGAATAGACCACATATTTCACATGTTTTCTTCTTCATCTTCTGTTGATCATCAACTAAAGAAGATGAAACTACTGAAGACTTGCTCTTCAGCAGTTTAGAAGCACTTTTTGCCTTCTTGTCAACTTCTTCCTAGGGCTTCAAATCCTTCCTACTGACAGTTTCTTCTCTTCAGTGCTGTCAGTCATTAGGATTTGAACTCCAGATGTTATCCCTGCTCTCCAGTACCCTCAGTACTTCTAGGGATAACACTTGGGTTGATCAACTCATTGATCATGTGAGTGTCAGCAGTTGAACCATCAATATCAGCTGATAGGTTCACAGAGGGATTACTACTGACTTCAACTACTGATGGTGCTTTATCAAGTAGTGAATCACATGATGAGGTGGATTGGTCATTACTTTCTCCATCAGATTCCGCTCCTGCTCTTGAAGCAAAAACTGTAGGAGGAGCAGGTGATTATAACCACCAATTCCAAACTTCACATTGGAAGCTGTTTGCTTACTAAGAAGCATTTCAAAGCCCTTGCAAGATTGTACCCATCGATCACACTCTACTCTATGGGTGACAGCAAGAGTATCTTGAGGTCTTTGTACTTCTCTAAGAGTACATCCTCCCTAGCCTTATCATCAGAAATTTGGCATTTTAATTTGTAAATCTCATCAGTTTTCTCTTTTAGCACAGACTCAAACTCAGCTTTATTTTTGGAAATTGTTTGTTCTAGCTCTACATTTTTATTGATTAAAGCCACATTTGCTTCTCTAATAGAGGCAAATGCTGCTATGCAAGTTTCAGAACATATTTGGCCTTAGCCTCAGAGGATACCTGTGATACCTGTGTTGAAGAGGTATTTGAGGATGATCCATCAGAGGATTCCAAAGCCATGAGAGCTAGATTTCCAAAAGGATGCTCACCACCATGTTGACCAGCACCTGAGAACAGTTGTTCAGTACCAGACACATCATCTGGTAAACTGCTCCAGTCAACAACTCCTGGTGTGAAGAAGCTGTGTTGTTGAAGTTGATTAGGTTGATGAGATTGGGATGGTTGAGGCTCAGGAGTGCATGTGGTTGCTGAGCAGTGGGTGCTTGAACCTGGCCTGGTTGTGGCATGTAATAGCAGGGGTATGGATATGGCATTGGCCCCTGTGGAACAAAATATGCAGGAGATTGTGGTTGATGATGATAACCACCAGATTGACAGGTTGTTGCCCTCTGTTTTGTGACTATTGCCTATGGCCAGGGAAAGTCACAAAAGGTGCAGGAGAGTTAGATCCAGATGATCTACATTCTCTTGCAAAGTGCCCAAGCCTGTGTGGCATTTATGGCACTTCAACTTACTCTTGTCAAAACCAACTTTGGTTTTGCCAGAGAGTCCTGGGAATTTCCTTCCAGTTCTTTTGTAGAACTTCTGAGATCTGATATTTATCAAGGCCATTTGGCTCAAAATATCCATCTCTTCTAAGTCATCATCAGCAATCCCCTTGAGATCATCCATGATGAAACATATATTGTCACTATTACTACCAGCAGAATAACATCAACACTCACAAAGGCAGGCTCAGAAGTGTTTGTAGAGAAATCAATATGCTCATCATACTGGCTTTCAGATGACGCATATTCTGACTCTTGATGTCCAATCAGGGCAGTGTTCCCTTGGACAAAATCCTCAGTGAGCTTGCCAGATGAAACCAATTTCCTTTTCTGCTCTATCTCTCTCTCGAATGTAAGCAGTTTCCCATGAAGTTGGGTGAGAGATAGGCGATCAACATCAGCATTTGAGCGTAGAACAATGGTATATGTGTTCCATCTCTCAGGCAGTGATCTAAGAATCATCTATGGTTCATCTGACTCCTGGTATATTCATGTTTAACCATTTTCAATTCAGAGATTAAACATGAAAACCGCTCAAATTGTTGAGTCAGAGTCTCACCCTTTCTATGAGAGAATGTCTATATTGTTGGGCGAGGATTTCCCTGTTGTTTGCTAAAACCTCATCAGTACCACCAAATTGTTCTTTGATGGCATTCCAGAGGTCATGAGCAGACTCACAATGCAGAAGCCCAGAGTAAATCTCTTAGGAATAGCCATAGCCAAAATTCCATGGGCTTTTGCATCGATTTCAAACAACTTCTTGTCCTCATCGGAGTATTGCTCCTTCTTCTTTGGAACCAACTGCTTTGTTTCCGGATCATTCACCATTGGCTTATGTGGTCCATGTACCACAGATGTCCAACAACCTGAGCTATTGACAGACAGGTGATGGAGCAATCTTCTCTGCCAAATGTTATACTCATTCCTCACCAAGATCGGAGGCTTGGTAGAGGATCTAGTATTGAAAGGATCATTCGAAGAAGTAGTCATTGTGGAAAATCAGACAGATTCAAGTAAAATCACATCACAATAAATTTAGCTCAAAACCACACAGAACCCAAAAAAAAAACAAGGCCAGAAGCGATACACTCTCAATCTCTATAACAGATCCTTGCGAATTTTGCTAATTCGATTAAACTTAGAGCGATTGAACAGTTTCAATGATCAATTGTTAGATCGATCAATGATTAACCTGCTCTGATACCATTTGTTAGGCTCATCCTGGTATTCTCCTTGGTTTAATCGATTGAAAGATATAGCAGCGGAATAGCTCAGAATTAGACAAAAATTCAAACAAGAACAATTGATATAAAACGATAAAAGAATTTTGTTATAGAGAGGAGAAATATCCGACAAAAGGAATATTGCATTAAGATTGTCGGCCTAAAAGGCACGATTACAGGTGAGTCATCTTTCCTTATAAAGGAAAGAATGACGTAGGCTGATGTCACCTGAAAGTGACATGTAACCGTTTTATAACTACTGATGTTTAACAACTACTGAAGATGTCAACAACTGACATCTTCTTACAAATGTTCCTAAGTGTTAAACATCTTATTTACAACTACTGAAAAACATAAAACTACTGAAACTACAACAACTGAAGAACAACCTCTTCAGTTGTTACAAGTACTGAAAAGAAAAATAAACAAACTACTGAAAGGAAAAAGAAACTACTGAAGAAGAAAAAAAACCATCACAACAACTGAAGAAGCCCTCTTCAGCTGTTGTCATCAGTGTTAACATCAGCTGATGTCTTCAGTACTTGAACATCAGACTTTGTCTTTCAGCTGTTGATCTTCAGTCTTTGTCTTCAGTACTGTTGAAGTCTTCAGACTTTAGATCTTCAGCTGTTGTCTCAGTCTTTGTCTTCAGTACTTCAGACGTACTTCAGCAGTTGTATTCTTCAGACTTTGTAGAACAGCTGATCAGGTCTTCTTCAGCTGTTGTGATGTCTTGTGGGACTTAGAGGTTTCTCTGATCAGGCTCATTGGTTCTTTTGGTCCAACACGTTTCTATTTACCTGCAAATCTAAGCTATTTATACTGAAAACAAAAGTAAAGGAACTACCAAATTACACAAATAGTCCCTATACATTACAAATCATCAAAAGACAAATAAAGACAACATGTTAATCTTTCTTAGAGCAGAGCACTTAACAATACTCCCCCTCCCCCTAAGATTGACATTGTCTTCAGTCTCAACTCTTCAAGCTTTGACTGCTAACTTTATCTTCAATTCAATTCTATCTTTAGCCTTGACTTCATCATTCAAGTAATCTGCTGGTTCTTCTTTGACTTTGAACATTGGCTTCTGTTTGTACATATCTAATTCTTTCAAAGCTTTTGATATTGCAGACTTGAATTTACTTGCAAGAATGCCTTGTTCGGGTTTAGCTTCATTTGTTTTAATCTCCATCTTATCCATTCTTTCCAATGTATCTTTTGAAAGACATGAAATATCAATATTAGCATATAACTCAATAGGCTTGTTACTTTCCTTTGGTACACTTCTAATACCCCTTTCCTTGATATTCTCATGAATTCAATATCTTTAATATCTTTCTTGACAATGTTGGCATACACAAGAGCTTTTCTCAAAGATATTCTTTCCATGGCAGCATTCATCACATGATAATACAAATGAAATATTTCTTGTCTTGCTCAGCCACTTCAAGAGATACTTTCTCAATTTTTTGAACTAACAAAAATGAAATATAACTTGGATGTAATAGTTTTAGTTCAAAAACTCCAAATAAAGTGATCATGTCCTCATCCCATCTTTCTAGATTTCAGACTAACTTCAGCTCAAATGTCTCAGTGTTATAAAACCATCTGAGAACTGGCTTTGAGTTTTGATTACCTTCAATTACTTTCAGTCCAGGAGTTCTAACTTTTTCAAAATATTTATCACAAAATTCTATCAAAGAATGTTCTTCTTCTGATTGGACTCCCTTAAGCTTCTTGCTTTTCTTCAGAGTAACAAAATACTTGTTGATACATGCATGTTCTTGGATCATGATATGAAATGTAATAGATCTTGTTTATCTGATTCGGATGTAATTTGATATGATTAATGAAATGATATTGATTGTTTGTGATTTGTAATGTCTAATATTTCATTAATGAGTTGATATTGAATTGGTTAATTAGGTTAGTGATTGTTTGAATGGTTACAGATAATGTTTATTAATTAATACATTCAAACTTAACATAATGAAGTTCTCATGCGAATGGCCCATGCGAATGAACCACACGCATGAATAACTTCATACGATTGACTCAGTCACACGACTGAACCAGGAGACTGGATCAGTCGTATGATTGACACATAAAATGGGCTCAGTCGCACGATTGAACACTCAGTCGTACGGATGCATCAACCGCATGGTTCAATCGCACGACTGAACCATACTTATGGTTCAGTCGCCCGAATGAACAATACTAACCTATAAATACAATCCAATTCGTGAAAAAAAATTCATTCTATTATGACTCCAGACGTACCCTAACCATCCAGAAGCCTCCCAATTCGTTCTCCAAGTTCATAGAACACATTAGATCGTTTCCCAATCGATTTCTAACGTTAGTTTCAATTCTTTATTGATTCTTCGTGTGTTCTCACTGATTGGATCGCCAATCAAATAGGATTTCGCACTATTTGATCTGGTTTACACGCTAATCACTAAGTATTTCATTCAAATACCAGGTCCTAACAAGTGGTATCAGAGCCTTGGCTCTTGATTGCGTGTGATTCAATCAAGATTGATAAAAAGTTTGTGTTTTTGCACTAAAAACGCAATCTTTTGTGTCAAAAGTGATCTTGGACGTTCCCTGCTCATCAAAGTTTGGTTTCTACGGCCTTAGGCGATTAGGGTTTGCGAAATTTCAAATTTTTATGGCTAAAACACGTTTAACCTAGAAATTTTCGCAAAACAGCAGCTTCAGTCGCAAGAGTGAGCCATTCGCACGACTGGACCTCATTCGCATTGCTCAGACGCACGATTGGACCTAGTCGCATCTCCATTCGTACGATTGAACCATTCGTTCGCAGTGTTCATACGCATCAGCTTCATTCGCACGACTGAACCAATCGCTTAGTTCAGCCGCACGATTGAACCATTCGTTACTTGAGAGTGAGTTGGGTAATCATAATAAACCACCAAAGCTCTTAACGTTAGATGAGTTTCCCCACTGGAAACAACGTTTTGAGATCTATCTCAATGGAGTGGATCCCAATCTGTAGGAAGCTATCGAGATTGGGTATAGTACGCCGGTGGGAGCCGATGGAGTAAAGCTAACCTTAGGAGGGATGACAGACGCGCAGAAAGTTAAATATAATGCAGAGAAGAGGGTTTATGCATTGATTACACAGTCTATCCCTAAAGACATTTTCCACCAGTACTCAGAGAATAAGCAGTCCAAGAAACTATGGGATGAGCTGGAAAAGAGGTACGACGGGAATGCTTCGTTGAAGGCAATCAAGGCTAAGGAGTTAAAGAAGGAATTCGATAACTTCTCATAGATGGGAAACGAGAGTTTGGACGATGTTATAGATAGATTCTACCATCAGATGAGTGAACTGCATACACATGGGGTGGCTACTACCATGGAAGAGAAAGTTACTAACTTTGCACACGGATTGCCGGAAAAGTGGGCTTCATTCGTGTCTAACCTGAGATAGAATGGAATGCTAGCAAAGCTGGATATAAATGACTTCATTCTAAAGCTGCGAGAAGAAGCTCTTAGGATGAAGTACAGAGCTCAGAAGTCTTCGTATACTCAGAATCAGGCTTTGTACAATGCCACGCCTCAAGCTAAGACATCTAGAGCACCTCTCCAGACTGCATTTGTGTCTAGCACATCGGGTCCTTCACATGCTTCTCCTTCAGGATCAGACACGTCGGGGTCTTCATTTGGATCAGACTGCATTTGTACCCATCATTTTGGATCTGAAACAAATGCTACTAGACTAAGACCGAGAACCTCGGTAATGTGACTGTAGAAGTAGCTCGAGAACACATGGATCTTTTGGCTGCAGTGGTTCATTCTTATGATGGACTTGTTGCTAGGAAGATTGGAAACTGCCATCTGGCAAATGAGGACTACAAGCAGGTGGACGAAATGGAGCTTGAGAGAATGGACATAATGTGGGCCTTAGCTAGTGTTGTCCGGAGGGCGAAGAAGTTTGTGAAAAAGACCGGATAGAACTTGGTAGCTACTAAGGATACCACATTTGGCTTTGACAAGAGCAAAGTGACCTGCTTTAACTGTGGAGAGAAGGGGCACTTCAAGAGAGAATGTGTTAAGCCAAAGAAGACGGGTAACGGGAACCCATTCTCGTCCTTCACTCGTGAGACAAGCAAGCTACTAGTTCTACTTCATCAAGCAAGGATCCAAAAGCCTTGACTGCTCATGATGATGAAGGACAGGACTGGAGCTTTAGGTTTGTCTCTCCAGGGGAATCAAACATTGCAAGTGTAGAAGACATTGACGATGATTCGCGAGTGAAGGAGATCTAGCAGTTGAGATAGCGATGTCAAATATTGAAGAGACAACTGCAACTGAGGTCAGCTACAAGCCTAAAGAGGAGACTACCACAGCAAAGACAGAAAAGACAGAATCACCAGAACCAGAGACATCTGATGCTGCGTTGATGGCTAACTCTTCTGAACCAACTAGGTAAGTACCACTGACCAAATGTTTGATAATCATGCTTGTTCTGATTGTAATACGTTAGAAATAGCATAGATGAGAAACTTGCTAGTTATTAGATCATAATGATAACTTAGTAAAAGATTTGCAACTGGGCACTGAGGCTAATAGAGTATTAAAACAAAATGAGCATAGTTACAAAGAAAAGATAGAAATTTTGACTAAATAGCTTAGGGAAACCGAAGTAGTTGCATTTAACCAAGCTAATGACATTAGGTACTATCTAAACTCCCTAGAAGACACTAAGAAGCAAAAGGCAGTTCTAGAAGTAGAAGTAAACTCATTAAAATAGAAATGCATAGTTGGACAAGTTCATCACACATAGTCCAACACTTAGTGAGAGAAAGAAACAACGGGAGGGTTGGGTTACAAAGTGGCTCCACCACCACCTGAGACCTTGATGAACACTAAGAGTAGACCAGTAAATAATAACCCCATCAGGATCATGTGGTGTCTACTCCTCTTGTTAGTGATCCAGATTCCTCATGTTCATCTATTGAATCTGGAAAAAAACAAAAGGAGGCCACTTCAAAGGCAAAGGGTAAATTGCCTTGTGTTAACCTGGAAAAAGAATTGAAAAGGTAATTTAAAAGTCAGGGTCAAACAGAGTCAAATCAGAACCTAAAAAGACTTCTAATGTTAATCTTTCATATGTTTTAAGTCAAAAACTAGTTACCTAAAGAAAAAAGATGTTAAACATGTTAAAACAGTTAACTTGTTAAACAAGAGAAAACATCAAAAGAACGGAGTCAAAACCTAAAGGTGAGTGATGTTACTAGAGTGTCACATACGTCTCCACAAAGAAAGTTTAATCATAAAGTTGATAGCAGGTCGTGCTACAACTGTGGAGAATGTGGACACATTGCTTCCTATTGTCCTTATTATCAGACACCTAGGAAGAAGATTGAACTTCAGGACTCAAACCTAGGTCTTCTAAGAGGAGTTCTTTAACTCCACCTAGAAGAACTAGTGAACATAAAGTTCAACCCGTTAGCTAGTCGACTGTTTATCACAAACAGGCATTGCACAAATCTGGCTTATGGAAAGAGAAGTCAACCTCTATGTCTGATAATGATGACAAGAAGGAACCTGAGCTACCCTCACCTTCTAAAGGTCAATGGGTTGAATTTCTGATGTGTGATGCCTCTGGGAAACCCAAGCCAGTAAAGGCTTGGGTTCCTAACCTAAGCTAATCCTTTACATTGTATGTGCAGGGTGTTCGCTACAGTGCTAAAACTAACACGTGGATTGTAGACAGCGGAGCATCCGGGCACATGACAGGAAACATGGCTCTTTTATCTAACGTCAAGCAGATAAAAGGAGGGCATGTTTCGTTTGCTGGAAACAAGGGAGGATATATCACAGCTCAGGGAGAAGTGGGAAATCAGAAAGTTAAGTTTGATACGGTGAACTACGTTCAACAACTTCAAAATAACTTACTTTCTGTCTCCCAATCTGCGATAAGGGATTAAAGTCATCTTCGACAACAAGAAGTGTTACGTGCTCAAGAGAGATTACGTGATCCCAGAAGACCAAGTTTGATGACTGCTTCAAGATATAAAGACCATTATGTTTTGGATATGTCAACAGCTGCTACAACGGATCATGAGGTTCAGTCTTTTCTATCTAAAGCTACAGAGAAGGATTCCATCTCCTGGCATAGGAGAATGGGACACATTAGTCAAAGGAAGATGATTCACTAGATTCAGAAGGATCTGGTGAGAGGAGTTAATATCAAGAACTTCCAGCTTCCTGATTTTTGTGTAGCTTGCAAGAAAGGCAAACAGACGAAGAAGTCTCATAAGCAAAAGAAAGTTCATTCAATAGAACTTCCTCTTGAACTTCTTCACATGGATCTGTTTGGTCCAGTCAGTACAAAGAGCATAGCAGGCGACTTGTACTATTTTGTGGTTACTGATGACTACTCAAGGTTCTCTTGGGTAATGTTTCTGATGTCCAAATGAGAAACATTTGAGTCATTCAAGGAGTTAGTAACCACACTAGAATCTCTCTACAAGCTGAAGGTTAGACAAGTACGCTCAGACAATAGGACGGAATTCAAGAACCAATGGATGGAAGCTTACTGCAAGGAAAAGGGAATTGTACATCAATTCACTTCTGCCTACACACCTCTGATGAATGGCGTTGCTGAGAGAAAGAACAGAAGCTTGATAGAGACTGCACGGACTATGCTGGCAGACTCGAAACTGCCTATCCAATTTTGGAATGAGGCAGTTGCTAATGCATGTTATACACTGAATCGAGTTCTGATTGTCAAGCGCCACAGAAAGACATGTTACGAGCTACTACAAAGACGCAAACCAAATTTGGAGTATCTCGAACCATTTGGCGCGCCGTGCACACTTCTGAAGAAAACACAAGAAGGTAAATTCAGCGAGAAGGCGGATGAAGGAATCTTTCTAGGATACAACATACCGAACAAGAGAGTTTACAACAACTCAACGGGTCTAGTAGAAGTGTGGTGTAATGTTGACGTTCAGAGATATACCACACCACCTACTGGCAAAGGACCCGCCTACTGGCAAAGGACCCGCCTACTTTTCCGACTATGATGGATTCTTCAAGTCCTTCAACATCCCTCTCTCTCCCTCGGATGACGAGTTAGCTACACGGATGATTTATGATATCTTGAATACACCAACATCTAGCTCACAGGGAGAATCATCTACTCATTCAAGGGGAGTAGTCGACGACAGTGACTCCTCCTCTGAAGATGAAGCTGAAGAAGATGACCAGAACAGTAAGGAGGAACAGGTTCCAGTTCCTGAAAGTCCACAAGCATCTACCAGTGATGCACCTTCGACTTTGAAGCCTCAAACTCCAACTACCTCAGATGCAGAACCAAATGTTCATAATCTTGGCTCTAAGGTAGCTGTTCCTACTACTCCAGGATCACGACTAAACGTCTATCATCCCTTAGACAATGTCATTGGGGATGTCAGATCAGGAGTACAAACCCGAAATCAGTTATAGTCAGCTGATTATGCCTCAGTTACGGAGAAGGGATATATTCATGATGGTGCTTATCGATGTTTTGTCTCGCAGTTTGAGCCAAAATACGTCAGTGATGCACTAAATGATGAGGCGTGGGTGAGTGCCATGCAAGAAGAACTTCTTCAGTTCAAGAAGTTAGGTGTCTGGACTCTGGTTGATAGACCTAAAGGTGCTAAGGTCATTGGCACCAAATGGGTCTTGAAATGCAAGAAGGATGACCAAAGGGTCATTATCAGGAACAAGGCTCGATTGGTGGTTCAAGGATTTCGCCAAGTCGAGGGAATTGACTACAATGAAGTGTTTGCACCCGTGGCAAGGATGGAAGCCATTCGCATCTTCCTTGCCTATGCATCGTACATGAAGATTAAAGTCTACCAATTAGATGTGAAGAGTGCATTCCTTCATGGGGAAATCAGAGAAACAGTCTATGTCAGTCAACCTGAGGGATTTGAAAATCCTTATCATCGGGACAGAGTTTACAAACTCAACAAGGCCTTATACGGGCTTCATCAAGCTCCTAGGGCCTGGTATGAGAAACTCTCAACTTATCTTGTGACACATGGCTTTCGCAGGGGAGTTATTGACTGCACACTGTTCATCAAAGAAAAAGATGGAGACCTACTGCTAGTACAAATCTATGTCGATGACATAATCTTCTGGTTAAAGAACGAAGAATTATGCAAAGAGTTTGAAGCAGTTTTGAAGAAAGAGTTTGAAATGAGTGCTATAGGGAGATGAAATTCTTTCTCGGGTTACAGGTGGATCAGACACCAAATGGGATCTTTCTACATCAAACCAAATATGTGGGAGACATTCTCAGTCGTTTTGACATGGAGAATGCTTCTGCTGCTGGGACTCCACTTGCTACGAATCACAATATAGCACCTGATGAAAATGGAGATCTTGTAGATGCCACAATGTACCGAGGAATGATTGGATCCCTCATGTATCTCACTGCCTCAAGACCTGATATCATGTATGCTACATGTTTATGTTCTAGATATCAGGCTAAGCCTAAGGTCAACCATCTGATCGGGGTCAAGAGGATATTTCGTTATCTAAAGGTACATCCACACCTGGGTTGTGGTATCCTCATGATGATGACTTTGAGCTCACGGCGTATAGTGACTCGGACTATGGGGGCTGCAAGATGGATTACAAGTCCATCAGCAGGGTGTCAATTCTTTGGGAGAAGATTAGTTACCTGGCAGTGTAAGAAGCAGACATCGTTTGCATTGTCAACCTGTGATGCCGAATACGTTGTTGCTGCAAGTTGCTGTTCACAAATCATCTGGATTCAACAACAAATGCGGGATTACGGTTTAAATTTTTCTTCTACTCCTATTTTTGTTGATAAATCTGCTACAATTGCACTAACTAAAAATCCGGTCCAACATCCAAAGACGAAACATATCGGTATTAAATACCACTTCATAAGAGATTGTCGTGAAAAGAACTTAATTGATGTGGTAAAAATAAACCACGTTTTCAATATTTGCTAGAGGTCAATGGCGTTAAAAAGAAAAGTGATGTTATTCCTAATGATGATCATGTGTAGTTTGATGTAGTTTAGTTAATTTTTCTTTTTATTTTATTTATTTATTTATTTTAGTCTGTTTAAATTAAACTCATGTTATATTGCTGTTTATTAAAATCCTAAAATAATTAAACCAGTTATGATTTTAGTATTTTAGGGGGAGAATAAGTCAGCAGGTAACATTAAAAAAAACGAGGGAGAAGGAGTGGAAAGCTGATGTAAGGTAGATCGTATCTGTGATACCGATTCAAACCCTTTGGAATATGATAGTACACAGGAACAAATCAAGAGGGACTTTAAAATTTTAATTTAGAAAAGATGAAAAAAATTCAAAGTATAAGTCTGTGTAGTCTAAGCAATATAAAAGGGAAGATGATAGAAAAACTGGTAACTCCTAAGGTAACACAACAAGAGTAGACCTAGAGGTTGCTAGACCATAATTGATATGTCGGTAGATTCAACACAATAGATGATTAGACCTGACTCGTGATCTCAAGATCAAACTAAGTTGTTCAACTAACTGTGGGCTTCCATCTTATCACTGGTTAACACAATCACAATATTCCAATAAGGGGTAATGAGCATGTAAACGCCACAAATGTGTGCGGATGACCATAAATAGAGCAGAGCACGAAAAAAATGAAAGAAACATGCTATCAAGCTAATGACTTATGTTGTTGGTGCATTTTGTGCAAAATAAAATTAGTTGCTCTAACAAGGAGATAGGTTGTGTGCCTCTCTGTTGTGCGATGGCACTGACCTGAGGATAAGCATAACCTAGATATTCTAGAATTCATTGTTGTTTGCCGCCTCTCTACTGTGCGATGGCACTGACCTGAGGATTGGCTTCTCTTTGAAAGCTCTAAGAATAGTCTCTTCTTGTAAAATACCCGTAGACCGCTCAAAAGCTCCTGAGGAATGTTGATTACCATATAAGTGTGGGATACACAAATGTTAGTTGAAATAATTAAACCAAAATCTATCACCAGTCTGTGTCAAAAGTCTGTGTATGAATTTAAGAGGACAAACATATTGACAATCATTGTGGCTGAAATTCTTGAAAGTTCAAATCAATGTGGTAATCTAATAGTTCCAGTATGATTTCCTAAAAGTTGCTAACGACTCTGGATGAAAACCAAGAATAGATTATCAAAAGATTTTGATAACAAGTCCCAAATGATTGAGTTGCCTGTATGATTCCAAAATTGAATTGGTCCAGGTGTGGTCAATCTAAGTTGAAGCTGCCTATTCCGGAACCAAATCCCGTAGATTTCTATCTTTGGATTTATCTCTCACAAAAAGCCAAAAACAAGTTTTATTTTTGTACGTTAGTTTAGTTTTTTTCTTTCACTTAGTCTTTTAGTTTTGTTTGTTTACCGGACTACATCATGAAAATCGGTAAGGGATCAACTCACTAGAAGGGTCATGTCTGAGATGACACATGTGTTTTCAATGTTTAAAACAGTCACGTCGAGGTGACAAAGTTTTAAAGAGTCACTCTGAGGTGACTAATTGTTTAAAAGGATCACGTCTGAGGTGACAAAGTGTTTAAAAAGCACGTCTGAGGTGACTAAATGTTTAAAAGGATCACGTCTGAGGTGATTAAAAAAATTTGAAGTTAAAATGATCATGTCTGAGATGATCAAAAGCTCATAATGTTAATTTCAAAAGTTAAAAGGGTCTTAAAGGTAAAATGTTAAAAATGGCAGAAAATTTACTAAGTGTGACCCATTCGCACGATTGGACCATGAGTATGGACCAACCATGCGAATGGCTCCCATTCGCACGACTGGACATGAGATTGAGCCATTCA
Source organism: Flaveria trinervia (assembly GCA_025506515.1). Lineage (NCBI taxonomy): Eukaryota > Viridiplantae > Streptophyta > Magnoliopsida > Asterales > Asteraceae > Flaveria > Flaveria trinervia. The sequence goes on along the minus strand of CM046450.1, from coordinate 75,500,662 downwards.
TCCGAATGGCTTATAAGAATGTTCCATTCGATCGAATGGAAGGGGGTGAATGAATCAGTCGACCGACTGAGACTCAGTCGGTTAACTGAAGGTGCGAATGAAAGGGCACGATTGAGTCAGTCACCGACTGAACCTCAATCGGTCAACTGCATGCGACTGACGGGCCAATCGCACGATTGAGACTCAGTCGCCCGAATGAACTGAGCTAATGAGGCCAGTCGACCGATTGAGCTCAGTTTCAGTATTTAAAGGGCCACAGTCGATCGCATTTTACTCATCACTCCCAATCGCATTTCTTCCCGTTACTCTGCCAAAATTTCTCTAGACCTTGTTTTCACATTGCTGTTGATCTTCTGACGTTCGTTGACTTATATACAGGTAGATGGCATTGATATCGCACCGAAAACAGAAGGAATGGAACCCTAATTTGGTGATATTCGAATGAAAACAAGAAATGGACTATAAATGACCTAATAACCAACCTAAACTATGCAAAATGTTAAAATTAAGTTTAATAGGTTATTAGTGACTAAATGGCGAGTCTATTGAACCGGTACCCATGTTAAATCACTTGTTTTGGTCAAGATTCGAACAGCAGGGGACTGAACAGTAGGACAGGTGACTAGTCATCCGGATGAACTCTAATCGCACGATTGAAACTTTCGATGGATCAATCGGCCAAATGAACCATGCGAATGAGCTCAGTCGGCCGACTGAACCAATCGCAGACTCAGTCAGTAGATTAAACTCAGTCGCATGTCTCATTCACCCAAACGAGCTCAGTCGCATGAAATAACAACCGACTGACTTCAGTCGCATGATTCATTCACACGAATGAATCAGAATGAATTTAAACATTATACTTAGAACTGAATTTTGATGTATTATGTACTAATGGTTTTGTGTCTTGTGTTTCATGAAAATGGCTGGTAGATGGTCCATTAATCCAAAGCACAACATATGTGCCCACTTGGATCATACTACTCGAAACGGGGCTGAGTTCATAGAGATTATAGCTTTCCTTAGACGTTCCCGGATACATAAGGCTATATCTACACCTTGCACGCCGTACAGGTCATTACACCAGGCATTCTGGGAGAATGCCTCAGTTGATCGCTCTCGTGAGCCGTACAGTATACGGAGCTCCATTCTGGGTCATGATATCGAGGTTACTGCTGCTGATATCCAGAGAGTTCTTGAGTTTAGGGACGATACGAATCACCCCACCAGTTTACATCCACTGACTGTGAGAGGCTGCTTCCTCAGGATCAAGTACGCTGGGGATATAAACTCGGGTGTGCTCAACAAGAGCAACCTGTGCCCCCAGTACAAGTACTTGGCGCATGTGATCCTAAAGTGCATTGCTTCAGGAGGGGTGGGTTCGATGATCTATCAAACCAGAATCAGAATGCGTACGAGTATGATCTTCCTTATTTGGTGGAGAACCTGGAGGCAAAGGGGAAGGAAAGATTTTGTATGTACCCCAGGTTTCTACAGCTGATCTTCAACGAGAAGCTGCCACTTCTTCCCAAGGAGAGTCATGATGCAGTTGCTTTGGAGATTATGGATGACACGACCTTGGGTCGGATGAGGGTGTATAGGAGCAAGCAAGTGAAGCCCCAGGTGAAGAGGTTGATTGGCCATTTCGCCAACGAGAGATATGTGGCGCCGGGGAGACGCAAATGGCGTCATGATGACAGTGATTCTGATGACGAGAAGCTACTGCTCCCAGAGCATGACTCTGATGATGACGACAGTGGGGACGCTGGGGATGATATGCCTACACCACCGAGATGCTCAGTTTCTGATGTTATACCTCCGGTGTCCGCCCCAGCCGGAGACATAGCCGAGTCTGCTGGTTTCCATCAGGATTTTGTTCCTGGTGAGGAGGAAGAGGAGTCGGAAGAGGAGCCCTTGACACGTACTGTGGGAAGCAAGGTTGTTCCCACAGAACATGGGCTAAGGGCGTTGGTGAACGCCCAAGAGACTCAGGAGAGACAGCCACTGATCCGAGTCATGCACCGGAGTCGGCTAGCAGGGTTGTAGGGGGAGCATCCACCTCAACGAGACGAGGAGGAAAAGGATGGCTCAGCCCCATGACCAGAAGAAGAAGAAAAGATGACTCACCTTCGTTACCATCACAGCCACCACATCTGCCACCATCACTACCACTTCCACAGCCACACCATCCACCACCACAGCCACCACAGCCACCGCAGCTACTACTACCACCACCACACCTCCCACCACTGTACAGATTCCATCTACCACCATATCTTTCACTCCCACATCACCTCCACTATTTCACAGACCCATCTTCACTACAGCCACCACCACCACCACTACCCACCAAGCTAGGTCCTCAGCCCATCCATCTCATACTTATGGATCACCTCTACCTCCAATTGGGGTAGAAGAACAGCTGTCTGCGCTCAACAGGATGGTGATGCGCCTATTAGCTGCAGATGAGGAGAAGGCGGCTCAGATCCGCCAGCTTGCTGATCTTACTACTGCTCAGTCTCACCAGATAGAAGAGCAGGCTCGAGTGATAGAGGAGCAGGCCCAACAGATGGCTGCTCAGAGCCATGAGATAGCCCAACTCCAAGCACATAGTGTCACATCAAACAAGAAGATAGAGGAGTTGGAGGAAGCGAAGAAGACGATCATGTTAAAGCTAAAGGGATCGAAGGGGGAGCCCTTGAAGATCAAAGAGGGAGACGGAGATGAAGAAGATGATGATGAGGATGATGAGGATGAGACAGAGGAGGATGAGGGGACAGAAGAAGAAAGGACAGAGGAGAAGGATGATGATGATGATACAGCAGGAGGAGATGCAGCTGCATCGGCCTCTGCTTCAGGTCAAGAGAGGATGTCCAAGAACAGACAAGACCAACCAGCTTCTTCCTTTGCTCCACCAAGTGACGAGACGATTACAGGACAAAAGTAAAGATTAGATGTTTATGTATTTAATTACTTTTGTATTTGAATCATGTATTGAAACCTATGTATTCAATGTTTAAATTAAGTTTAATGCATTTCTTTTTGATTAATTACTAATGGTTGATATGTTGAATGTGTAAATCAAACAGATCCAAATTACCAAAGGGATGAGTTTGATGTTGCTCCCTTTCAGCAGGTCAAGACTCAGCTTGTTGATGCATATATGTCCCTAGATCATGATTTGAAATGTAATGAATCTTGTCTGTCTGAGTATGATGTAATTTGTATGATTAATGAAATGACATAAATTGTTTGTTAATTGTGATGTTTATATTTCATGAATGTGTCGTGATTGAATTGATTGGGTTTATGATTGTTTGAATGGTTGCACATTATGTTATATTAATTAAAACATTCAAACTTAACTTAATGAAGTTCTCATGCGAATGGCTCATGCGAATGAACCATACGCATGAATAACTTCACACGATTGACTCAGTCGCACGACTGAACCAGGAGACTGGATCAGTCGTACAATTGTAACATAAGATTGGCTCAGTCGCACGACTGAACACTCAGTCGTACGAATGAATCAACCGCATGGTTCAATCGCACGACTGAACCAGACTAATGGTTCAGTCGCACGATTGAATAATACCAACCTATAAATACAACTCAATTCATGAAAAAGATGACTCTCAATAAATTACGATTCCAGACGTACCCTAGCCATCCAGAAACCTCTCAATTCGTTCTCCAAGTTCATAGAACACATTAGATCGATTCCCAATCGATTTCTAACGTTAGTTTCAATTCTTGATTGATTCTTCGTGTTCTCTCACTGATTGGATCGCCAATCAAATAGGATTCCGCACTATTTGATCTGGTTTACACGTTAATCTCTAGGTATTTCGGTCAAATACCAGGTCCTAACAAGTGGTATCAGAGCTTTGACTCTTGATTACGTGTTGATTCAATCAAGATTGCATAAAAGATTGTGTTTTTGCACTAAAAACGCAATCTTTGGCATCAAAGGTGATCTTGGAAGTTCCCTGCTCATCGAAGTTTGGTTTCTACGGACTTAGGCGATTAGAACTTGTGAAATTTCGAATCTTTACGGCTGAAACCCGTCAAACCTAGAAATTTTCGCAAAACAGCAGCTTCAGTCGCACGAGTGACTCATTCGCACGACTGGACTCCATTCGCATTGCTCATATGCACGATTGTACATAGTCGTACCCTCATTCGGCCGACTGAACCGTTCTTTCGCATAGCTCATATGCACCAGATTCATTCGCCCGACTGAACCAATCGCCCAGTTCAGCCGCACGATTGAACCAGTCGCAGAGTTCATACGCACGATTAGATCATTCGCATCCTTCAGTCGCATCAGTGAAAGTTTGTTTGATTAGATTCTAAGTTTATTAGTCATGGAAGATCAGATGTCAGCCTTTACTGCTGGGAAGGACTCAAGGATACAGAACCTGCTGTTGCTTGAGAGTGAGGTGGGTAATCACAATAAACCACCAAAGCTTTGACTTTAGATGAGTTTCCCCACTGGAAACAACGTTTTGAGATCTACCTTAATGGAGTAGATCCTAATCTGTGGGAAGCCATTGAGATCGGTTATAGTACACCGGTGGGAGCTGATGGAGTTAAGCTAACATTAAGCGGGATGACAGACGCACAGAAAATAAAGTACAATGCAGAGAAAAGAGTTTATGCATTGATCACTCAGTCTATCCCAAAGACATATTCCACCGTATTCAGAGAACAAGCAGTCCAAGAAACTGTGGGATGAGCTAGAGAAGAGATATGATGGGAATGCGTCATTGAAGGCAATCAAGGCAAAGGAGTTAAAGAAGGAATTCGATAACTTCTCATCGATTGGTAATGAAAGTTTAGACGAAGTCATAGACAGATTATACCACTTGATGAGCGAATTGCATACACATGGAGTGGAAGAGAAAGTAAGCAACTTCGCAGACGGATTGCCTGATAAGTGGGCTACATTCGTGTCTAACCTGAGACAGAATGGAATGCTTGTAAAGCTGGATAAAAGACTTCATTCTTAAGTTGCGAGAAGAAGCACTAAGGATGAAGTATAGAGCTCATAAGTCTTCGTACACACAAAATCCAGCTTTATACAACACCACGCCTCAAGCTAAGACATCTGGAGCACCACTCCAGACTGCTTTTGTGTCTAGCTCGTCAGGTCCTTCACATGCTTCTCCTCTGGATCAGACACGTCTGGGTCGTCATGTACCATTATTGGATCAGAAGCAAGTGCTACCAAACTGAAGATCGAGAACCTCGGTAATGTGACTGTAGAAGTAGCTCGAGAGCATATGGATCTTTTAGCAGCATGGTTCATTCATATGATGGACTTGTTGCCAGGAAGATTGGAAACTGCCATCTGGCAGATGAGGACTACGAGCAGGTGGATGAAATGGAACTTGAGAGGATGGATATAATGTGGGCCTTAGCTAGCGCCGTCCGAAGGGCGAAGAAGTTTGTTAAGAAGACTGGACAGAACTGATAGCTACTAAGGATACCACATTTGGCTTTGACAAAAGCAAAGTGACCTGCTTCAACTGTGGAGAGAAGGGGCACTTCAAAAGAGAATGTGTCAAGCCAAAGAAGACGGGTAATGGGAACCCGTTCTCGTCCTTTACTCGCCAAGACAAGCAAGCCTCTAGTTCTACTTCATCAAACAAGGATCCAAAAGCCCTGACTGCTCATGATGATGAAGGACAGGATTGGAGTTTTAGGTTTGTCTCACCAGGAGAATCTAACATTGCCAGTGTTGAGGATATTGATGATGATTCTGCGAGTGAAGTGATCTAGCAGTTGAGATAGCAATGTCACATAGTGAAGAAACAACTGCAGCCGAGGTCAGTTACATGCCAAATGAGGAGATTTCCACGTCAGAGACAGAAAAGTCAGAATCACCAGAACCAGAGACATCTGATGCTGCACTGATGGCTAACTCTTCGAACCAACTCAGGTAAGTACTACTGACCAAATGTTTAATAATCTTGCTTGTTCTGATTGTGATACTTTTAGGAATAGCATAGATGAAAATTTTGCTAGGTTATTAGATCATAATGATAACTTAGTAAAAGATTTACGACTGTGCACTGAGGCTAATAGAGTCCTAAAACAAAATGAGCATAGTTATAAAGAAAAGATAGACCTATTGACTAAAACTTAGGGAAACCGAAGTAGTGGCCTTTAACCAAGCAAATGACATTAGGTACTATCTAAACTCCCTAGAAGAAACTAAGAAGCAAAAGGCAGTTCTAGAAGTAGAAGTTAATTCATTAAAACAGAAACTGCATAGTTGGACTAGTTCTTCACACATAGTTCAACACTTAGTGAGAGAAAGGAATAACGGGGAGGGATTAGGCTACAAAGTGGTTCCACCACCACCGAGACCTTGATGAACACTAAGTCTAGACCAGTAAATAATAACCCCATCAAGGATCATGTGGTGATACTCCTCTTATTACTGATCCAGACACCTCATGTTCATCTACTGAATCTGGACAGAAACAAAAGGAGGCCACTTCAAAGGCAAAGGGTAAATTGCCTTGTGTTAATCTGGAAAATGAATTTGAAAAGTTAACTTAAAGTCAGGGTCAAACAGAGTCAAATCAGAACCTAAAAGGACTTCAAATGTACTTTCTCACATGCTTCAAGTCAAAAACCAGTTAACCAAAAAGTGGAACATGTTAACAGGTTAAAACAGTGAATTTTGTTTTAAACCAGAGAAAAAAACATCAAAATACAAGAGTCAAAACCTAAAGGATTGATGTTAACTAGAGTGTCACGCACTTCTCCACAAAGAAAGTCTACATAAAGTTGATAGCAGGTCATGCTACAACTATGGAGAATGTGGACACATTGCTTCCTGAGCTACCCTCACCCTCTAAGGGTCAATGGGTGGAGTTTATGATGTGTGATGCCTCTGGGAAACCCAAAACAGTAAAAGCTTGGGTTCCTAACCTAAACTAATTCATTTACTTTGTATGTGCAGGGTGTTCGATACAGTGCTGAGACTAACACGTGGATTATAGACAGCGGAGCATCCAGGCACATGACAGGAAATAGAGCCCTTTTATCAAACATCAAACAAATAAAAGGAGGGCATGTTTCCTTTGCAGGAAACAAAGGAGGCTATATCACAGCTCAGGGAGAAGTGGGAAATCAGAAAGTTAAGTTTGATAAGGTGAACTACGTTCAACAACTTCAGAACAACTTACTTTCTGTTTCCCAAATCTATGATAAAGGATTTAAAGTCATCTTCAACAACAAGAAGTGTTACATGCTGAAGAAAGAATATATGATCCCAGAGGACCAAGTTCTAATGACTACTTCAAGATATAAAGACCTTTATGTCTTGGATCTGTCAACAGCTGCTACAACGGATAATGAGGTTCAGTGCTTTCTATCTAAAGCTACTGAGAAGGATTCAATCTCCTGGCATAGGAGAATGGGACACATTAGTCAAAGGAAGATGAATCATTATGAGAAGGATTTAGTGAGAGGAGTAAATGTCAAGAACTTCCAACTTCCTGACTTTTGTGTAGCTTGCAAGAAAGGCAACAGACAAAGAAGTCTCATAAGGAAAAGAAAGTTCATTCAATAGAACTTCCTCTTGAGCTTCTTCACATGGATCTGTTTGGTCCAGTTAGTACAAGGAGCATTGCAGGCGACGTGTACTGTTTTGTGGTCACTGATGACTACTCAAGGTTCACTTGGGTAATGTTTCTGAAATCCAAATCAGAAACATTGGAGACATTCAAGGAATTAGTAACCACACTGGAATCTCTCTACAAGCTAAAAGTTAGACAAGTACGCTCAGACAACGGGACAGAATTCAAGAATCAAGGATGGAGGCATACTGCAAGGAAAAGGAATTGTGCATCAATTCACTTCTGCTTACACACCTCAGATGAATGGCGTTGCTGAGAGAAAGAACAGGAGTTTAATAGACACATGGACTATGCTGGCAGACTCGAAACTGCCTATCCAATTCTGGAATGAGGCGTGGCAAATGTGTGTTATACACTGAATCGAGTCCTAATAGTCAGCGCCACGGAAAGACATGTTATGAGCTACTACAAAGACGCAAACCGAATTTGGAGTATCTTGACCCTTTTGGCGCGCCGTGTACACTTCTGAAGAAGACACAAGAGGCAAATTCAGCAAAGGCAGAAGGAATTTTTCTAGGATACAACATACCGAACAAGCGAGTTTACAATAACTCAACGGGTCTGTAGAAGTGTGGTGTAATGTCGACGTTCAGAGATATACCACACCACCTACAGGCAAAGGACCTGCATACTTCTTCGATTATGATGGATTCTTCAAGTTCTTCAACATCCCTCTCTCTCCCTCGGATGATAGTTAGCTACTAGGATGATGTATGATATTCTAAATACACCATCTAGCACCCAGGGAGAATCATCTACTCAGTCAGGGGGTAGTCGATGACAGTGACTCCTCCTCTGAAGATGAAACTGAAGCAGATGACCAGAACAGTCAGGAGGAACAGGTTCCAGTTCCTGAATGTCCACAAGCATCCATGAGTGATGCACCTTCGACTTCGGAACCTCAAACTCCATCTTCCTCAGATGCAGAACAAATGTTCACAATCTCGATTCGAGGTGGCTGTGCCTACTACTCCAGGATCACGACTAAACGTCTATCATCCCCTTGACAATGTTATGGGGATGTCAGATCAGGAGTACAAACCCGAAATCACTATACTCAGCTGATTACGCCTCAGTTATGGAGAAGGTTACATTCATGATGGTGCTTATCGATGTTTTGTTTCGCAGGTTGAGCCAAAATATATCAGTGAAGCACTAAATGATGAGGCGTGGGTGAGTGCCATGCAAGAAGAACTTCCGCAGTTTAAGAAGTTAGGTGTATGGACTCTGGTTGATAGACCTAAAGGTGCTAAAGTCATTGGCACCAAATGGTACTAAGATGCAAGAAGATGACCAAGGAGTCATTATCAGGAAAGCTCCCTGGTGGTTCAAGGTTTTTGCCAAGTCGAGGGGATTGACTATAATGAGGTGTTTGCACCCGTGGCAAGGATGGAAGCTATTCGTATCTTCCTTGCCTATGCATCGTACATGAAGATTAAAGTCTACCAATTAGATGAAGAGTGCATTACTTCATGGGGAAATCAGGGAAACATCTATGTCAGTCAACCCGAGGATTTGAAGACCCTTATCATCGGGATAGATTTTACAAGCTCGACAAGCTTTATATGGGCTTCATCAAGCTCCTCGAGCTTGGTATGAGAAACTCTCGACTCATCTTGTGAAACACGGCTTTTGCAGGGGAGTCATTGACTGTACCTGTTTATTAAAGAAAGGATGGCGACCTACTGCTTGTACAGATATATGTTTGATGACATAATCTTCGGGTCAAAGACGAAGATTATGCAAAGAGTTTGAAGCAGTGATGAAGAAAGAGTTTGAGATGAGTGCTATGGGGGAGATGAAGTTCTTTCTCGGGTTACAGGTGGATCAACACCTAATGGGATCTTTCTACATCAGACCAAGTATGTAGGAGACATTCCCAGTCGCTTTGACATGGAGAATGCTTCTGCTGCTGGACTCCCTTGCTACGAATCATGATATAGCACCTGATGAGAATGGAGATCTTGTAGATGCCCTATGTACCGAGGAATGATTGGATCCCTCATGTATCTCACTGCCTCAAGACCTAATATTATGTATGCTACATGTCTATGTTCTCGATATCAGGCTAAACCAAGGTCACACCATCTGATCGGGGTCAAGAGGATTTTTCGTTATCTGAAGGGTACACCCACACTTGGATTGTGGTATCCTCATGATGATGACTTTGAGCTTACCACGTATAGTGACTCGGATTACAGGGGATGCAAGAACTACAAGTCTACATCAACGGGGTGTCAATTCTTTGGGAGAAGATTAGTTACCTGGCAGTGTAAGAAGCAGACATCGGTTGCATTGTCACCTGTGAAGCCGAATATGTTGCTGCTGCAATTGCTGTTCACAAATCATTTGGATTCAACAGCAAATGCGGGATTACGGTTTAAAATTCTCATCTACTCTTATTTTTGTTGATAACTCTGCTGCAATGCAGTAACTAAAAATCCGTTCAACATCCTAAGACCAAACACATCGGTATTAAATACCACTTCATAAGAGACTGTTTTGAAAAGAACTATTGATGTGGTTAAATTAATACTGATTTTCAACTCGCAAGTTAACATTAAAAAAATAAAAATAAAATAAAAATAAAAAAATAAAATAAATGAGGGAGAAGGGTAACTAGCTGTGAATAAGGTAGATTGTGTCGTGATACCGATTCAATACCTTATGAAAATGATAGTACACGGAACAAATCAAGAGGGACTTTAAAATTTTAAGTTTGAAAAGATGCAAAAGTTCAAGTATAAGTCTGTGTAGTCTAAGCAATATAAAAGGGAAGATGATAGAAAACCTGCAACTCCTAAGGTGACACAAAGAAAGTAGACTTAGAGGATGCTAGACCACTGATATGTTGGTAGATTCAACACAATAGACATTAGACCTGATTGGTGATCTCAAGATCAAACTAAGTTGTTCAATGACTGTGGGCTTCCATCTTATCACTAGTTAACACAATCAAATATATTCCAATAAGGGGGTAATGAGCATTTAAATGCCACAAATGTGTGCGGATGACCATAATTAGAGCAAAGCAAGAAAAAATGAAAGAAAATGCAATAAAGCTAATGACTTATGTTGTTGGTGCACTTTATGTAAAATAAAATAAGCTACTCTAACAGGGAGATAGGTTGTGTGCCTCTCTGCTGTGCGATGGCACTGACCTGAGGATAAGCATAACCTAGATATTCTAGAATCATTGTTGTTTGCCGCCTCTCTGCTGTGCGATGGCACTGACCTGAGGACAGGCTTCTCTTTGAAAGCTCTAAGAATAGTCTCTTCTTGTAATAATACCCGTAGACCGCTCAAAAGCTTCCGAAATGTTGATTACCATATATGTGGGATCCACAAATGTTAGTTGAAATAATTAAACCTAAATCAGTCACCAGTCTACGTCAAAAGTCTGTGTATGGATTTAAGTGGACAAACATACTGACAATCTTAGTGGCTACATTCTCAAGAGTTCAAATCAATGTGAAAATCTAAGAGTTCCGGTATGATTTCCTTAAGTTGCTAACGACTCTGGATGAACACCGAGAATTAAGCATAAAAAATTTTTAATAACAAGTCCCAAATGATTTGACTTACCTGTATGATTCCAAAATTGAATTGTTCCAGATATTGATCAATCTAAGTTGAAGCTGTCTACTCCCGAACCATCCCGTAGATATCAATCTCTGGATTTATCTCTCACAAAATGCCAAAATAAGTTTGTTTATGAATTAGTTTAAGTTTTAAATTAGTTAGTTGTTTTAATTTTATTGTAGGCGTGTGTCGGGCTACATCAGGAAAATCAAGGAATCAAATCACTAAAAGGGTCATGTCTGAGATGACCATATGTGCTTTGAAAGTTTAAAATAGTCACGTTGAGGTGACAAAGTGTTTTAAAGGGTCACATCTGAGGTGACTAAAGTGTTTAAAAGGATCACGTCTGAGGTGATCAAAATGTTTTCAAAATAAAATGATCATGTCTGAGATGATCAAAGGCTCATAACATTAATTTCAATTAATTTAAAAGGGCTTAAATGAAAATTGGTATAAATGGCAGAAAATTAACTAAGTGTGACCCATTCGCACGATTGGCCCATGAGAATGGACCACCATGCGAATGGCTTCCACTAACACGAATGGCTCATCAGAATAGCCCATTCGACCGTTGGAAGAGGGTGAATGAGTCAGTCGACCGATTGAAACTCATTCGGTCACTGAACATGCGATGAAAGGCACGACTGAGCCAGTCGACCGACTGAATCTCAGTCGGTCAAGTGCATGCGACTGGTTGGGCTAATCGTACGATGAGCCTGAGTCGCCGAATGAACTGGGAGACTGAGGCAAGTCGGCCGACTGAGCCCAGCTTCAGTATTTAAAGGTCTCTGTCGATTGCATTTCACTCATCACTCCCAAATCGCCCTTAAATCGCACTCCCTACCGTTACACTGCCAAAATTTTATTAGCCCTAGTTTATCATTGCTTTTGATTCACTAACGTTCGCCATTCATTATACAGGAGATTGAAGTCTTGTTTCATTGAAATCAGAAGATTGAACCATAATGTGGTGAATATTCGAACGAAAACAAGAAACAGACAGAAGCGACCTAATAACCTACTTAACTATGCAAAATGTTAAATTAGGTTTAATAGGTTATTAGCAACAAGAATGCAGTATATTGAACCGGTAATCCATGTTAAATCACTTGTATTGATCAACTCGAACCACAAGCGACTGAACAACTAAGACAGTCGACTGGTCGTTCGGATGAACTTCAATCGCACGATTGAATCTGGCGATTGGGTCATTTGGCCGAATGAACCTACGATTGATCTCAGTCGGCCGACTGAACCATTCGCAGACTCAGTCAGCAGACTGAACCCAATCGCATGTCACATTGACCAGAATGAGTCCAGTCGCACGAAAGAACAGACAGACTTCACGCACGAACAGACGACTGACTTCAGTCGCATGATTCATTCGCACGAATGAATCAAAATGACTTTCAACTTTACACTTAGAACAAAATTTTCATGTCTTATGTACTAAGGTTCTATGTCTTGTGTGTTTGAGGTAAATGGCAGAAAGGTGGTCCATAAATCCAAAGCACAACATCTGTGCTCATTTGGATCACACCACCAGGAACGGGGCCGAGTTTATACTGACATTAGCCTTTCTGAGACGTCCCGGATTCATAAGGCTATCTCCACCACGCTTGCCGACATATAGATCACTCCATCAGGCATTCTGGGAGAATGCCTCGTGGACCGCTCTCGTGAGCCGTACTGTATTAGGAGCTCTATATTGGGCCATGATATTGAGATCTCTGCTGCCGACATTCAGAGGTCCTAGAGTTTGGGACGACACTGATCATCCTACTAGACTACATCCGTTGACAGTGAGAGGATGCTTCCTGAGGATAAAGTACGCTGGGGATATCAACTCAGGTGTGCTCACAAGAGCAACCTGAGCCCCCAGTACAAGTACTTAGCACACGTGATCCTCAAGTGTGTTGCATCGTGGAGGGGTGGGTATGACGACCTCTCAGACCAGATTCAAATGCCTACGTGGCACTGTTCTGACCACCCCTTCAGTTTTTCCAGCATGATATTCTCCTACTTAGTGGAGAACTTGGAGCCAAGGGTAAGAGGGTTTTTGTATGTACCCCAGATTCTTACAGCTCGTCTTCAACGAGAAGCTGCCACAGTTGCCCAAAGAGAATCATGACGCAGTGGCCTGAGATAATGGATGATACTTTCTGGGCAGGATGAGAGTTTACAGGGGAAAGCAGGAAAGCCCCAAGTGAAGAGACTGATTGGCCCATTGCCAACGAGAGGTATGTGGCGCCTGGCAGACGCTAATGGCGTCATGATGACACACGACTCCGATGATGAGAGATTGCTCCTACCAGATATGGATTCTGATTAATGATAGCGGCAACGCCGGGATGACATGCCTGCTACACAAGAGGCACTGAGTCAGATGTTATTCCCGGGGTCTGACACTGCCGGAGAGTTGCTGAGACGGCCGTTTCCATCAGGAATTCTTGTTGGTGATCAGGAGGAGGAGGAGTCGGATGAGGAGCCCCTCACTAGGACTGTGGGAAGCAAGTATTTTCCCACAGAACACGGGCTTAGTGTGGTGGGTGAACACCCTCGGACTCCACTGAGAGAGAGACTGACCCGAGCTATGCTCGTGGTTCAGTGCAGAGCTCAGGGGGAGCATCCACTTCCACCAGACTAGGAGGAAGAGGATGGCTCAACCCCCGGCTGAAGAAGAAGAAGCGTCGCCTGACCTTCGTTACCACTGCTGACACTACTTCACCACACACAGCCACCACTACCACCTCCACTGACATACCACCCATCACCAAGCCACCACATCCACTACTGCTACCACGCCACCACCTTACCTACCACCACTGTATCCTTCCCTCCACCACCATACCATTCACACCTACATCACTAGCACCTGCTTACCGACCGCCATATCACCACTGCTACTACCACCACCCACCTCACATCATGTCGGACCTTCAACCCAGCCATCACATGTATACATCTACTCTAACCTCACATCGGGGTAGAGGAGCAGCTGTCGACGCTTAACCGTATGGTGATGCGCCTGCTAGCTGCAGATGAAGAGAAAGCGGCGCAGATTCGCCAGTTGACCGATCTGACTGCTCCCAGTCTCAGCAGATGGCAGAGCAGGCTCGGTGATATGATCAGCAGACCCATAATCGATGCTAGGAGAGTCGAGATGTCCCAACTCCAGGACCAGCAGGCCCAATCAGCAGCCACACTATAGAGGAGTTGGAGACGACCAACAAGACGATTATGCTGAGATTAAAGGGTTCAAAGGATGAGCCTTTGAAGATAAAGGAGGGTGATGGGGATGATGGAGATGGTCATGATGAAATGATGATGATGATGAGGAAGATGATGAGGATGAAGAGAGACAGAGGAAGAAAGGACAGAAGGGAGAGATGATGACGACGAAGCAGAAAGAGGGGGAGCAGCTTACATCGGCCTCTGCTTCTGTCAGAGCGAAGATCGAAGAATCGACAGGATCATCCATCTACCACTTCTGCTCCTCCGAGCGACGAGCCCAGGATTCAAGACAAAAGTACAATTAGATGTCTTTGTTTTATTTATTTTGTTTTTGAATCAGGGAAGGAAAAACAAGTGTGTTGAATGTTTATATTAAGTTGATATAATCTGTTTGATTACTTACTAATGGTTTATGTGTTGAATGTTTAAATCAAACAGATCCAAACTTTCAAAGGATGATTTTGACATTGCTCCCCTTCAACAGGTCAAGACTCAACTAACCATGACTCTTGATCTGCAAGGATATAAGAAGGTCTGTGAGTTATACCCTGAAGAAGGGGAAATAATTCATGACCTATCTAACGAGCAACTGACAGAGATGTTCAGACTCAATCCTGATGAAATTGTCAAGGATGCTCAACAGTTGATTCAACCAGTGATGAAGAACTAAATGACGTTGATGAAGTTGAGGTTGAAGATATTACTGCAGAAGAGTACCCTCAGTACGCTAACACGAGGGTAATGTGGTCCCTAATCTGGGTGAGTCCCTAGTCAGTGATATGTTTGAGGTACTAGACAAGATAGATGGAGCAGGAAACAGGAAAGACCGAAGGAAAGCCCAAGCCTCAAATGATGACGTAGACATTCGAAAGGTTGAGTGGGCTGCCTGTTTTGAAGAAGTTAGAGCCAGCATGCTGCAACAAAGAAAGATGCCTACACCAAGCTCTACAGAGTCAAGAAACACTATAAGGTGTTAGGCAGGATTATTGCATGGGCTTATTTTGATGACCTTAACGCGTATGCAGTTAAGAGGGAACAGGGCATAGAGTACTTCAGATTTCCACATGATCTGAAGACTCTACCTGGTTTTGAGCTCAACCAGCTGGCTAAGCTAAAGCTGCTGTATGCTGACCAACGAAAAATGTCAGGCTGGTTCGAGGCTGCCCTGAAGAAGGAGTACCACACCAGAGGGTTAACTTCAAACCACAACAGCCTACGAGGTATATAAGAAGGTGTGAGGTTGATGCCAGTACTGGCAAGCCCAAGATTGTGTTGAAGTGGGTCCTCCGCGCACTATGTTGAGAAATCCCTCTCAGGGAAATGCCACAGGACTTCACTCCACACTTCAAATGGTGGTACTATGATTGGAGAAACTGCTGAAGCTATCATAGTTCTGAATAAAGAGGGCCAAATGGATACTATCAGGGTATTCGACCCGATGTGGCTAACCAACTTGTCTGCTAATGTTGTCTATACATTATACAAGTGGCCACTGTTCCATGACACACAAGACACTGTACAAGCCCTCCAGTTCCAAAACGTTATACGACTTTGTTTTGCGTTTGAGATCACGCAGGAGTCACTAAGGAGGAGAAGTACAAGAAGTATAAGGAGGTTATGCAGAAGACAAGAGATTAGATAGATCTAGGTCCAAGGGGGAGTTTGTTGATGCATGTATGTCCCTAGATCATGATTTGAATGTAATGAATCTTGTCTGTCAAGTATGATGTAATTTGTATTGATTAATTAAATGACAAAAATTGTTTGTTACTTGTGTTGTTTAATATTTCATGAATGAGTCGTGATTGAATTGATTGGGTTTATGATTGTTTGATGGTTGCACATTATGTTATATTAATTAAAACATTCAAACTTAACTAATGAAGTTCTCATGCGAATGGCTAATGCGAATGAACCATACGCATGAATAACTTCACAAGATTGACTCAGTCGCACGACTGAACCAGGACTGGATCAGTCGTACGATTTAACATAAGATTGGCTCAGTCACACGACTGAACACTCAGTCGTACGAATGAATCAACAGCATGGTTCAATCGCATGACTGAACCAGACTAAGGTTCAGTCGCACGATTGAATAATACCAACCTATAAATACAACTCAATTCGTGAAAAAGATGACTCTCAATCAATTACGATTCCAGACATACCCTAGCCGTCCAGAACCTCTCAATTTCTCTCAAGTTCATAGAACACATTAGATCGATTCCCAATCGATTTCTAACGTTAGTTTCAATTCTTGATTGATTCTTCGTGTGTTCTCACTGATTGGATCGCCAATCAAATAGGATTCGCATTATTTGATCTGGTTTACACGTAATCTCTAGGTATTTCGGTCAAATACCAGGTCCTAACACAGCTAACAATGATTCTTGATCTGCAAGGGATCAGAAGGAGGTCGGTGAGTTATACCCCTGAAGAAGGGGAAATAATTCATGACCTATCAAACGAGCAACTCGCAGAGATCTTCAAGCTCAATCCAGATGAGATAGTGAAGGATGCTCCGACATGCGACTTGACCAGTGACAAAGAGCTCAATGAGTTGATGAATCGAGATTGAAGATGTCACTGCCGAGCACTACCCTCAGTACGCTGACAATGAGGGAAATGTGGTCCCCAATCTGGGTGAATCCCTCGTCAGTGATACTTTTGAGGTGTTAGACAGATGGAGCAAAAGTCGGAGAAAGTAGAGGAAACGGCCGATCCTCAAATGATGATGTCGATATCCGAAAGGCTGAGTGGGCTGCGGTTTGAAGAGAGTTAGAGCCCAACGCGCTGCACTGAAACATGATGCCTACACCAAAACTCTACCGAGTCAAGAAAACATCATAAGGTGACTGGCAGGATCATAGTGGGG
This sequence comes from Flaveria trinervia, assembly GCA_025506515.1. Lineage (NCBI taxonomy): Eukaryota > Viridiplantae > Streptophyta > Magnoliopsida > Asterales > Asteraceae > Flaveria > Flaveria trinervia. The sequence goes on along the minus strand of CM046450.1, from coordinate 75,483,310 downwards.
CATATTTTGAGGATCTTAATGTATATGCAGTTAAGAGGAAAAGGGCATAGAGTACTTCAGATTCCCACATGATCTGAAGACTCTACCAGGTTTTGAGCTCAACCAGCTAGCCAAACTAAAGCTTTTGTATGCTGACCGAAGAGGAAGATGTCAGGCTGGTTCGAGGCTTCCCTAAAGAAGGAGTACCACACCAGGTGGGTTCACTTCAGACCCCAACAGCCTACAAGGCATAGCATATCAGAGGTTGAGGTTGATGCCATTACCGGAGAGCCGAAGATAGTGTTGAAGTGGAGTCTCCGCGCACAATGTCAAGAATCCCACTCAGGGAAATGCCACAGGACTTCACTCCACACTTTAAGTGGTGGTACTACGATTGGAGAACAGCTAAAGCAGTCATAGTCCTAAAAAAGAGGGCCAATGGATACGATCAGGTATTTGACCCAATGTGTCTTACCAACTTGTAACCAAATGATGTCTACATGCTATAACAAGTGCCACTGTTCTATGATACGCAAGATATTGTTCAAGCCCTCCAGCTCCAAAATGTCATAAGACTCTGCTTCGCGTTTGAGATTCATGCGGGAGTCACAAAAGAGGACAAGTACAAGAAATATGGAGGGGTGATGCAGAAAACAGACATTAGAAAGATCTAGATCCAAGGGGGAGTGAGTTTGTTAATACATGTATGTCCCTGGATCATGATAGAAATGTAATAGATCTGTTATTATCTGATTCGGATGTAATTTGATATGATTAATGAAATGATATTGATTGTTTGTGATTTGTAATGTCTAATATTTCATTAATGAGTTGATATTGAATTGTGTTAATTAGGTTACTGATTGTTTGAATGGCTACACATAATGTTTATTAATTAATACATTCAACTTAACATAATGAAGTTCTCATGCGAATGGCCCATGCGAATGAACCACACGCATGAATAACTTCATATGATTGACTCAATCGCACGATTGAACCAGGAGACTGGATCAGTCGTATGATTGACACATAGATTGGCTCAGTCTCATGACTGAACACTCAGTCGTGCGGATGGATCAACCGCATGGTTCAATCGCACAACTGAACCATACTTATGGTCCAGTCACCCGAATGAACAATACTAACCTATAAATACAATCCAATTGTGAAAAAAAATTCATTCTATTACGACTCCAGACGTACCCTAGTCGTCCAGAAGCCTCCCAATTCGTTTCCCAAGTTCATAGACACATTAGATCGATTCCTAACGATTTCTAACGTTAGTTTCCATTTGTTATTGATTCTCGTGTGTTCTCACTGATTGGATCGCCAATCAGTGGGTATGACAATTGGCTCCACGTCGGAGTCACTATCCTCGTGACGCCATTGGCGTCTCCCCGGTGCACATAACTTTCACCTGCTAAATGGCCAATCAGCCTCTTTGCCTGGGGCTTCACTTGCTTGCCCCGGTACACCACCATCCTACCCAAAGTAGTGTCATCCATAAGTTCCAAGTCACTGCATCATGACTTTCCTTGGGGAGCAGAGGCAACTTCTCATTGAATATCATCTGAAGAAACCTTGGACATACAAAAACCTTCTTTCCCTTTTGCTTCAATGTTCTCTACCAAATAAGCAAAGATCATATTCGTAAAGCTGAAAGGGTGGTTCAGCACCAAAGCCACGAAGGCATTTTGTATCTGATCTGATAGGTCATCGAAACCACCCCTTCTCGAAGCAATGCACTTAAGAATCACATGTGCCAGATATTTGTATTGTGGGCACAGGTTGCTCTTATTTAGCACCCCCGAGTTAATGTCCCCCGCATACTTGATTCGGAGGAAACACATCTCACTGTCAAAGGATGTAACTTAGTGGGGTGAGTGGAGTCATCCCCAAACTCAAGGATTCTCTGGATGTCATAGCGGTAACCTTGATAGGTTGGCCCATATGGTGCTTCGGATGCTGTATGGCTCACGAGAGCGATCCACTGAGGCATTCTCAGAATGCCTGGTGTAGTGATTGTAAGGCGTGCACGGTGTAGATATAGCCTTATGTATCCGTGAGCGTTTGAGGAAGGCTATAATCTCGGAGAACTTGGCCCCGTTCTGAGTTGTGTGGTCCAAATGGGCACATATGTTGTGCTTTTGGATACAGAGACCATCTGTCAGCCATTTTTCCTGAAACACAAAACACATGATCATTAGTACATAATACATCAGAATTCAGTTCTAAGTGTAGTGTTTCACTTCCATTCTGATTCATTCATGCGAATGAATCATGCGACTGGAGTCATTCGGTTGTTCTTAAGTACGACTGAGTTCATTCGGTTGAATGAGACATGCGATTGAGTTCAATCTGCCGCTGAGTCTTCGATTGGTTCAGTCGGCCGACTGAACTCATTCGGGTGGTTCATTCGGCCGAATGACCGAATCGCAAGGTTCAATCGTGCGATTGGAGTTCATTCGAACGACCAGTCGCTTGCCCTACTGTTCGATCGCCTGTGGGTCGAATCTTGACCAATTTAAGTCATTTAACAGTGTTTAATGGTCCATTAGACTCGCCTACTTGTCACTAATAACCTATTAAACTTAATTTTAACATTTTGATTAGTTTACGGAGGTGATTAGGTCATTTCACAGTTCGGTTCTTGATTCAATCGAGTGTCTCTTATGTAGGTTCTTTAATCTTCTGATTTTGGTAAGATTCAAGAGTAATGTACCTGTACAATCGTCACTCGAATGTAAGAAACTCACAACAATGTGAATCAGGATATGTAGCAAGTTTTGGCAGAGTAACGGGAAGAATGCGATTTGGGTGCAATTTTGGTGTGATGAGGAACATGCGATCGACTGAGGCCCTTAAATACTGAACCTAAGTTCAATCGGCCGACTGGCCTCATTCGGTCAGTTCATTCGTGCGACTGAGTCTCAGTCGTACGATTGGCCTAGTCAATCCCATTCAGTCGGCCGACTGAGTCTCAGTCGGTCGACTTCCTCATTCGGTCTCTTTCATTCGCATCTTCAGTTGACCGACTGAGCCTTAGTCGGTCGACTGCTTCATTCTCCCCCTTCTATTCGGTCGAATGGATTATTCTCATGTCCATTCGGCCGATTGGGAGCCATTCACATAGTTGGTCCATAACCATGATCCAATCATGCGAATGGGTCACACTTAGTGAGTTTACAGTCATTTTGAACATTTTACTTTTAAGACCCTTTTAACTTTCGACAATGACATTATAAGCTCTTAACCAATTCAGTCACCTCAGACGTGACTCTTTTAAAACACGTTGTCACCTCTGACGTGACTCTTTAAACTTTGAAAAGCATGTGGCCATCTCAGACATGACCCTTTTAGGTGAGTTAATTCCATTCTGATTTTCCTGATGTAGTCCGACAGACATACACACTAAAAGATTAATCTAGAAACTTAAACTAAATACACAAATAAAATTTGTTTTTTGACTTTTTGTGAGAGATAAAACCCTAAGATGGAAATCTACGGGATTTGGTTCCGGAATCGAAAGCTTCAACTTAGATTGACCACACCTGGACCAATTCAATTTTGGAATCATACAGGAACATCAAATCATTTGGGACTTGTTATCAAAATCTTTCGATGATCAATTCTTGGTGTTCATCCAGAGTCAGTAGCAGCTTTAGGAAATCATACTGGAACTCTTAGATTACCACATTGATTTGAACTTTCAAGAATTGCAGCCACAATGATTGTCAATATGTTTGTCCACTTAAATCCATACACAGACTCTTGACTCAAACAGGTGATTGTTTTTGGTTTATTTAATTCAACGAACATTTGTGGATCTCACACTTATATGGTAATCAACATCCCTCAGGAGCTTTTGAGCGGTCTACGGGTATTGTTACAAGAAGAGACTATTCTTAGAGCTTTCATAGAGAAACCGGTCCTCAGGTCAGTGCCATCGCATAGCAAAGAGGCGGCAAACAACAATGTATTCTAGAATATCTAGGTTATGCTTATCCTCAGGTCAGTGCCATCGCACAGCAGAGAGGCACACAACCTATCTCCTTGTTAGAGCAGCTTTTCTTTTGCACCCAATGCACCAACAACATAGGTCATTAGCTTGATAGCATTTTTCTTTCATTTTTTTCGTGCTTTGCTCAATTTATGGTCATCCGCACACATTTGTGGCGTTTACATGCTCATTACCCCTTATTGGAATATTATTGATTGTGTTAACCAGTGATAAGATGGAAGCCCACAATCAGTTGAACAACTTAATTTGATCTTGAGATCACCAGTCCGGTCTAATCATCTATTGTGTTGAATCTACCGACATATCAATTGTGTTCTAGCAACCTCTAGGTCTACTCTCATTGTGTTACCTTAGGAGTTACTAGTTTTTCTATCATCTTCTCTTTTATATTGCTTAGACTACACAGACTTATACTTTGAATTTTTTTTCTTTTCTAAATTAGGATTTTAAAGTCCCTCTTGACTTGTTCCTGTGTACTATCATATTCCAAAGGGTTTGAATCGGTATCACAGATACGATCTACCTTGTATCAGCTTTCCACTCCTTCTCCCTGGTTTCCCTTTTTTTTTAATGTTTCTTGCTGACTTATTCTCCCCCTAAAATACTAAAATCAAAACTGGTTTAATTATTTTAGGATTTTAATAAACAGCAGAATAACATGAGTTTAATTTAAACAGACTAAAATAAACAACTAAAATAAAATAAAAAAGAAAAATTAACTAAACTACATCGGACTACACATGATCATCATCGGGAATAACATCACTTCTCTTTTTAACGCCGTTGACCTCTAGCAGATATTGAAAACGTGGTTTATCAAAGGCTTTAGTATAGAGGTCAGCGCGTTGAAAATCAGTATTAATTTTTACCACATCAATTAAGTTCTTTTCGAAACAATCTCGTATGAAGTGATATTTAATACCGATATGTTTGGTCTTAGGATGTTGGACCGGATTTTAGTTACTGCAATTGCAGCAGAGTTATCAACAAAAATAGGAGTAGAAGAAAACTTTAAATCGTAATCCCGCATTTGCTGTTGAATCCAGATGATTTGTGAACAGCAACTTGCAGCAGCAACGTATTCGGCTTCACAGGTTGACAATGCAACCGATGTCTGCTTCTTACACTGCCAGGTACTAATCTTCTCCCAAACAATTGACACCCTCCTGATGTAGACTTGTATTCATCTTGTAGCCCCCTTAATCCGAGTCACTATATGCGTGAGCTCAAAGTCATCATCATGAGGATACCACAACCCAAGTGTGGGTGTACCCTTCAGATAACGAAAATCCTCTTGACCCCGATCAGATGGTTGACCTTAGGCTTAGCCTGATATCTAGACATAAACATGTCGCATACATGATATCAGGTCATGAGGCAGTGAGATACATGAGGGATCCAATCATTCCTCGGTACATTATGGCATCCACAAGATCTCCATTTTCATTAGGTGCATATCGTGATTCGTAGCCAGTGTAGTACCGGCAGCAGATGCATTCTCCATGTCAAAGCGATTTAGAATGTCTCTTACGTACTTGGTCTGATGTAGAAAGATCCCATTTGGTGTTTGATCCACCTGTAGCCGAGAAAGAACTTCATCTCCCCCATAGCACTCATCTCAAACTCTTTCTGCATAACTACTTCAAATTCTTTGCATAACAACTACTCAAATTCTTTGCATAACTCTCGTTCTTTGAACCGAAAATTATGTCATCAACATAGATTTGTACGAGCAGTAGGTCGCCATCTTTTTCTTTAATGAACAGCATGCAGTCAATGACTCCCCTACGAAAGCCGTGTTTCACAAGATGAGTGAGAGTTTCTCATACCAAGCTCTTGAGCTTGATGAGCCCATTAAAGCCTTTTCGAGTTTGTAGACTCTATCCCGATGATAAGGATCTTCAAATCCCTCGGGTTGACTGACATAGACTGTTCCCTAATTTCCCCATGAAGAAATGCACTCTTCACATCTAATTGATAGACTTTAATCTTCATGTACGATGCATAGGCAAGGAAGATACGAATGGCTTCCATCCTTGCCACGGGTGCAAACACCTCATTATAATCAATTCCCTCGACTTGGTGAATCCCTGAACAACCAGTCGAGCCTTGTTCCTGATAATGACCCCTTGGTCATCTTTCTTGCATTTTAAAACCGATTTGGTGCCAATGACCTTAGCACCTTTAGGTCTATCCACCAGAGACCATACACCTAACTTCTTGAACTGAAGAAGTTCTTCTTGCATTGCACTCACCCACGCCTCATCATTTAGTGCTTCACTGACATATTTTGGCTCAACCTGTGAGACAAAACACCGATAGGCACCATCATGGATATATCCCTTTTCCATAACAGAGGCATAATCAGCTGAGTACAGCTGATTTCGGGTTTGTACTCCTGATCGGACATCCCCAATGACATTGTCTAAGGGATGATAAATGTTTAGACGTGATCCTGGAGTAGTAGGAACAGCTACCTCAGAGCCAAGATGATGAACATTTGGTTCTTCATCTGAGGTAGTTGGAGTTTGAGGCTCCGAAGTCGAAGGTGCATCACTGGTAGATGCTTGTGGACTTTCAGGAGCTGGAACCTGTTCCTCCTGACTGTTCTGGTCATCTTCTTCAGCTTCATCTTCAGAGGAGGAGTCACTGTCATCGACTACTCCCCCTGACTGAGTAGATGATTCTCCCTGTGAGCTAGATGTTGGGGTATTCAAGATATCATACATCATCCGTGTAGCTAACTCGTCATTCGAGGGAGAGAGAGGGATGTTGAAGAACTTGAAGAATCCATCATAGTTGAAAAAGTAGGCAGGTCCTTTGCCAGTAGGTGGTGTGGTATATCTCTGAACGTCAACATTAAACCACATTTCTACTAGACCCGTTGAGTTGTTGTAAACCCTCTTGTTTGGTATGTTGTATCCTAGAAATATTCCTCCATCCGCCTTCTCGCTGAACTTAGCTTCTTGTGTTTTCTTCAGAAGTGTGCACGGCGTGCCAAATGGTTCGAGATACTCCAAATTTGGTTTGCGTCTTTGTAGTAGCTCGTAACATGTCTTTCTGTGGCGCTTGACAATCAAAACTCGATTCAGTGTATAACATGCATTAGCAACTGCCTCATTCCAAAATTGGATAGGCAGTTACGAGTCTGCCAGCATAGTCCGTGCAGTCTCTATTAAGCTTCTGTTCTTTCTCTCAGCAACACCATTCATCTAAGGCATGTAGGAAGAAGTGAATTGATGTAAAATTCCCTTTTCCTTGCAGTATTCCTCCATCCAATGGTTCTTGAATTCCGTTCCGTTGTCTGAGCGTACTTGTCTAACTTTCAGCTTGTCGAGAGATTCCAGTGTGGTTACTAACTCCTTGAATGATTCAAATGTTTTTGATTTGGATTTCAGAAACATTACCCAAGTGAACTTTGAGTAGTCATTGGTGACCACAAAACAGTACAAGTCGCCTGCAATGCTCTTTGTACTGACTGGACCGAACAGATCCATGTGAAGAAGTTCAAGAGGAAGTTCTATTGAATTAACTTTCTTTTCCATATGAGACTTCTTTGTCTGTTTACCTTTCTTGCAAGCTATACAGAAATCAGGAAGCTGAAGGTTCTTGACATTAACACCTCTCACCAGATCCTTCTGTATCAAGTGATTCATCTTCCTTTGACTGATGTGTCCCATTCTCCTATGCCAGGAGATGGAGTCTTTTTCAGTATCTTTGGATAGAAAACACTGAACCTCATGATCCATTGTAGAAGCTGTTGACAGATCCAAGACATAAAGATCTTTATATCTTGAAGCAGTCATCAAAACTTGGTCCTCTGGGATCACGTAGTCTTTCTTCGGTACGTAACACTTCTTGTTGTCAAAGATGACTTTAAATTCCTTATCACATATTTGTGAAACAGAGAGTAAGTTGTTTTGAAGTTGCTGAACTAGTTCACCCTATCAAACTTAACTTTCTGATTTCCAACTTCTCCCTGAGCTGTGATATAGCCTCCCTTGTTTCCTGCAAACTAAACATGCCCTCCTTTTATTTGTTGGACATTTGATAAAAGAGCTCTGTTTCCTGTCATGTGCCTGGATGCTCCGCTGTCTACTATCCACGTGTTAGTTTCAGCACTGTATTGAACAACCTGCACATACAAGGTAAAGGATTAGTTTAGGTTAGGAACCCAAGCCTTTACTGGCTTGGGTTTCCCAGTGGCATCACGCATCAGAATTCAACCCATTGACCCTTAGAAGGTGAGGTAGCTCAGGTTCCTTCTTGTCATCATTATCAGCCACAGAAGTTGACTTCTCTTTCCATAAGCCAGATTTGTGCAATGCCTGTTTGTGATAAACAGTCGACTGGCTAACAGATTGAACTTTCTGTTCACTAGTTCGTCTAGGTGGAGTTAAAGAGCTCCTCTTAGAAGCCCTAGGTTTTGAGTCCTGAAGTGCAATCTTCTTCCTAGGTGTCTGATAATGAGGACAGTAGGAAGCAATATGTCCACATTCTCCACAGTTGTAGCACGCCCTGCTATCAACTTTATGATTAAACTTTCTTTGTGGAGACGTGTGTGACACTCTAGTAACATTAGTCACTTTAGGTTTTGACTCTGGTTCTTTTGATGTGTTTACTGGTTTAACAAATTTACTGATTTAACCTGTTTGACATCCTTTTCTTTTTGGTTAATTGGTCTTTGACTTGAAGTATGTGAAAGATTATCCTTAAAAGCCCTTTTAGGTTCTGATTTGACTTTGTTTGAACCTGACTTTAAGTTAACCTTTTCAAATTCCTTTTCCAGATTAACACAAGGCAATTTACCCTTTGCCTTTGACGTGGTATCCTTTTGTTTGTTTCCAGTGTCAATAGATGAACATAAGTAATCTGGATCACTAACAAGAGGAGTAGACACTACATGATCCTTGATGGGATTACTATTTAAAGGTCTAGTTTTAGTGTTCATCAAAGTCTCAGGTGGTGGCAGAACCATTTTATAACCCAGTCCCTCCCCGTTGTTCCTTTCTTTCACTAAGTGTTGGACTATGTGTGACGAACTAGTCCAACTATGCAGTTTCTGTTTTAGTGAATTTACTTCTACTTCTAGAACTGCCTTTTGCTTCTTAGTGTCTTCTAGGGAGTTTAGATAATACCTAATGTCATTAGCTTGATTAAAGGCAACTACTTCGGTTTCCCTAAGCTGTTTAGTCAAAAGGCTATCTTTTCTTTATAACTGAGCTCATTTTGTTTTAATACCCTATTAGCCTCAGTGCATAGATGCAAATCTTTTATCAAGTTATCATTATGATCTAATAACCTAGCAAATTTAGCATCTATGCTATTCCTAAAGGCATCACAATCAGAACAAGCATGATGATTAAACATTGTGTCAGTAGTACTTACCTGAGTTGATTCAGAAACGTTTGCCATCAATGCAGTATGAGATGATTCTGATTCTTTTGCTCTTGTCTTTTCTGTCTCTGACATGGTAGTCTCCACTTTTGGCTTGTAACTGACCTCGGTTGCAGTTGCTTCTTCACTATGTGACATTGCTATCTCAACTGCTAGATCTCCTTCACTAGCGGAATCACTGTCAATATCTTCTACATTTGCAATGTTTGATTCCCCTGGTGAGACAACCTAAAGCTCCAATCCTGTCCTTCATCATAATGAGTAGTCAAGGCTTTTGAGTCCTTGTTTGAGGAAGTAGAACTAGTAGTTTGCTTGTCTAGACGAGTGAAGGATGAGAACGGGTTCCCGCTCCCAGTCTTCTTTGGCTTCACACATTCTCTCTTGAAGTGCCCCTTTTCACCACAGTTAAAGCAGGTCACTTTACTCTTGTCGAAGCCAAAGGTGGTATCCTTAGTAGCAACCAAGTTCTGTCCAGTCTTTTTCACAAACTTCTTCGCCCTACGGACAGCACTTGCTAAGGCCCACATTATGTCCATTCTCTCAAGCTCCATTTCGTCCACCTGCTCGTAGTCCTCGTCTGCCAGATGGCAGTTTCCAATCTTTCCAGCAACAAGTTCATTATAGGAATGGACCATTGCTGCTAATAGATCCATGTGCTCTCGAGCTACTTCCACAGTCACATTACCGAGGTTCTCAGTCTTCAGTCTAGTAGCATTTGCTTCAGATCCAATGTATTGGGTACAAGAAGACCCTGACATTTCTCAACCTGAAGCAGGTGCATGTGTAGGACTCGATGAGCTAGACACAAATGCAGTCTGGAGGGGTGCTCCAGATGTCTTAGCTTGAGGAGTGGCATTGTATAAAGCTGGATTTTGATTGTACGTAGACTTCTGAGCTCTGTACTTCATTCTAAGTGATTCTTCTCGTAACTTAAGAATGAAGTCATTAATATCCAGTTTTGACAGCATTCCATTCTGTCTAAGATTAGACACGAATGAAACCTATTTTTCAGGCAATCCGTCTGCAAAATTATTAACTTTCTCTTCCATGGTAGTAGCCACTCCATATGTATGCAGTTCACTCATCAGATGGTAGAATCTATCTATAACATCATCCAAACTCTCGTTTCCCATCGATGAGAAGTTGTCGAATTCCTTCTTTAACTCCTTAGCCTTGATTGCCTTCAACGAGGCATTCCCGTCATACCTCTTCTCTAGCTCATCCCATAGTTTCTTGCACTGCTTATTCTCTGAGTACTGGTGGAATATCTCTTTAGGGATAGACTGTGTAATCAATGCATAGACCCTCTTCTCTGCATTATATTTGACTTTCTGCGCGTCTGTCATCCCTCCTAAGGTTAACTTTACTCCATCGGCTCCCACCGGTGTATTATATCCAATCTCGATGGCCTCCACAGATTCGGATCCACTCCATTGAGATAGATCTCAAAACGTTGTTTCCAGTGGGGAAACTCATCTAACGTTAAAAGCTTTGGTGGTTTATTATGATTACCCACCTCACTCTCAAGTCTAATAAGCAATTTTCACTCGGCTGACTGAAGGGTGCGAATGGACTAGGCGTGCGTATGAACACTAAGTCGTGCGTATGAACTCTACGACTGGTTCAATCGTGCGGCTGAACTAAGTGATTAGCTCAGTCGTGCGAATGAATCTAATGCGTATGAACCGTGCGACTAAGCAATGCGAATGGAGATACGACTATGTTCAATCGTACGAATGGAGATCCGACTATGTCCAATCGTGCGACTGAGCAAAGCGAATGAGTCCAGTCGTGCGAATGGCTCACTCGTGCGAAAATTTCTAGGTTAAACGTGTTTTGGCCGTAAAAATTCGAACTTTCGCAAGGTTGAATTGCCTAAGTCTGTAGAAACCAAACTTTGATGAGCAGGGAACGTCCAAGATCACTTTTGACACAAAAGATTGCGTTTTTAGTGCAAAAACACAAACTTTTTATCAATCTTGATTGAATCACACATAATCAAGAGCCAATGCTCTGATACCACTTGCTAAGTCGGTTTTTCTCAGGATCGATAAACATCCGAGCATGTTCTTGACGGAAGGATGAACAACCAAAAACAAAAGTCAAATCAATAACACGAACTGTCAAATATTGGTTTCATTTATAAAACCTAACGATTACAAGTTCGTTACAACATAAGAATCAAGACTCTTGCAAGGGAGATCGAGCATGATCTCCCCTCTCATCCGGTAGCCCTAGGCTCCCGGCAGACTCCTCTCTCAACCCTCCTTCTCTCTACACATTAAAACTGGTATATATAGGCCTCGGCCCATATTAGATGCGACTGGCCCATTCATGCGATTGGACCATGCGTATGGTCCAATCGTACGACTGGACCATGCGTATGGTCCAATCGTACGACTGACCATGCGTATGGTCCATCGTACGACTGGACCATGCGTATGGTCCAATCGTACGACTGGACCATTCTTATGGTTCAGTCTTACGAATGTCCCAATCGCATCTCTCAGTCGCGCGGCTGGTCCATTGCATGGCTCAGTCGTACGCTTGAGTCTCATTAGCATATGCTCCTACGAATGACCCAGTTTCATGTGTTTACAACATATCAGGTGTATTACATTAAGCCTAGACTATTCGACAAGCGACGGACACACTATATATGACTATATATGCTCCAACAAATTCCCCCTTGGACGTTGCTTGCGAATAGTAGATACACCTCCTACAATCTTTAGTCAATCTTTGCTCTGGTTGCTAATAGAATCAAACGAAAACCATATTAGCCAACGTTGCTGATCCGTCAGGTTACACACATCCCTGAAAATGAATTTTGGCACAACAGCTTTCGTTTACTTTGTAGAACACTATCATAGCAGCAAGATTCCCCATATGACTAATTTTTCCAGATAATGACATGAACAGTTTTCCATTGCTTCAATCTTCACACAGGCTACTTGATTAACATTAACACCTGCAGAAATTCCCCCTCACATTCAGCATATCCCAATATATAGACATTGTGCTCTCCTTGCGTCTTGACACAGTGTATTGGGCAAAAGGTTGAAAGTTCCAATCCACAGCTGACAATATCAACCAAATCAGCATGCACGAAGATTCATCATCAGAAACCGGTTCACATCATCACTTTCTGATTGCGTCTTCACTTTCTATATACAAGGATTCCCCCTAAGAAGCAGAATCCTTTCTGTGCGGATAAATATAACTTGATTGGCCCATAAGTGTTCGGATGCTCCTGACTACCCCACAAAATCAGCACCAACTGCTGACATCTTCTCTTCCCTCTTTCGTGTTCCAATTGCATTCACCTATTCTGGAAATCTGACGAATAATGGGGTACACATCGAACTTATTTGACAAACGAACCTCTGGGTGAATATGCTTTGCTCATCTTCAAATCCGTGCAAGGAGCTGTTCTAGACTCTTTTTTTTTCTTTTTTTTTTGGTCTGGAACAAATGCGAATGAGTCAATGCGGATGGCTCATTCGTGCGATTGAACATACGACTAGTCCAGTCGCACGACTGAACATACAACTGGTCCAGTCGTACGAATGGTCCATTCGCATGGCCCAGTCGTACGAATGGTCCATTCGCATGGCCCAGTCGCATGAACGGGTCTGCACGCAGATTTTCAGATCTGCAGCCGTCAGGGCTACCCAAAACCCTAATCTGACGAATTCAACATGAACCGAAACAAAGTAGACATCATCAAATTTGAAAGGGTGACATGAACGTGGTTTCGAATTCGATTTCAACATAGAAGCAACACACGTAACAAGATCTGAGCAAAACACGAAGAATACGAAGTGGGTTTAACGTCAAGATCTGAAATTCAATCTACAAATCAAGAGCTTGGGTTGCTAGAATGATTGTTAGATCATTCCAGTAGTAACCTGGCTCTGACACCAATTGTTAAGTCGGTTTTTCTCAGGATCGATAAACGTCCGAGTATGTTCTTGACGGAAGGATGAACAACCAAAACCAAAAGTCAAATCAATAACACGAACTGTCAAATATTGGTTTCATTTATAAAACCTAACGATTACAAGTTCGCTACAACATAAGAATCAAGACTCTTGGCAAGGGGAGATCGAGCATGATCTTCCCTCTCATCCGGTAGCCCTAGGCTCCCGGCAGACTCTTCTCTCAACCCTCCTTCTCTCTACACATTAAAACTGGTATATATAGGCCTCGGCCCATATTAGATATGACTGGGCCCATTCGTGCGATTGGACCATGCGTATGGTCGAATCGTACGACTGGACCATGTGTATGGTTCAATCGTACGACTAGACCATTCTTATGGTCAGTCTTACGAATGTCCCAATCGCATCTCTCAGTCGCACGGCTGGTCCATTACATGGCTCAGTCGTACGATTGAGTCTTATTCGCATATGCTCCTACAAATGACCCAGTTTCATGTGTTTACAACATATCAGGTGTATTACATTAAGCCTAGACTATTCGACAAGCGACGGACACACTATATTGACTATATATGCTCCAACAGAGGTAATCTATTCAGCTCTTTTAAATCTTGCATAGGAAGTTTTATGATACTGGAGTAAAAATGATAAACATCACATACACCATTTACTCTGTTTATCAAAAATGCATCAAACACTTCATCATACTTCAATGCAATGATCTTTACTTGGTTGGTAAAATCTGGAGCAATCATAGCATTCAACAGTTCAGCAACTGATTGTCCTTTTTACAATATGTTTCTTACCAAGTCTCCGGTTGTTCTTGAACTATCAAGAATATGCCTTTGTTCAGTGATGATGCTTTATAAGTTTGTCTTTCTGGATCATCAAACATTTCTATCAATTCTTTTCTATGAGCATGAGCATCATCAAATCTTGACATTTGTTTTATCTCTTGAGGCTTTAACATTCTTGTTATTTTTGTTATTTCAAGATACTGAGGGTTATCTGTATCAAGCACTATCATTTTCTTCATTTGTTCTCAGTTTCTTGAAAGCTTCTGACAAGATTTCTCAGAGATACAGATTGTAATCTCTTGAGCTTCCCCCAAGGGTAATTTCTAGCCTGCAACCATGATCTAAGAGCGAGAATACTCATATCATCTGGATCAGGATGGTGCAACTCAGAACTAGACAGTTCTTCTACATTTATTACTTCTTTAGATCTTATCCATTCACCATGCTCTACAACTATCTCATTTGGATCTATTGAAGCAACTGACTCTGCATAGATACATTTCTCGTATTCATCATTAATCTGAGAAACAGTCAGTCCATCCAAATATACTCAATTGTATTTCATGTTCACAAGATAATTATATTTTTCTTCAAATTCTTGTGGTACTTCATCTTGTACTTGAATATGTTCTTTTGAAGAGAGATGTGACACAAATTCAGCTTCATCAATATCTTCATTATTTAGAATACCAATCATCATTGTATATTTCTTCAATATCATCTAAAGCATCAATCTCTTCTTGAACATTTTGCTTTTCAATGGATTCTTCAGTTCTTTGAAGCTTCGAAGAGGATTTAGTTTGACCAATATCTTCTAATTCATTCACTTTCCTTTTGCCTTTTCTTTGCTCAAGATTTTCTTCAACCTGCATCTCAGTACTGATCACATGTACTGGTGATATAGATTTCTGAGCTTCTCTTTCCTTTAGCAATTCAGCTTTGAGATTTTCATTTTCTTCAGATAATTTCTTGAATTTCTCCTCAAGACTATCATAATCTTTAATCATTACTTCAAAGTTCTTGATCGCGTCTTCTTTATCTTTGGCAAAACTAACAATCTTTTCATCTTTTGATACATTTTCTCCAGACAACTTTAAATTTTCATCTTTGAGCTTTTGAATTTCTTTTTCACAAGATCTGATTATCTCTTTTATTCTTTCATTTTCCACTTTCAATTCTTCAATCTCTTTTTATTTGCTTAATTTTCTTCTTTCAATTTTTCAATCTCATCAATGTTAACTATTTCCTCTATTTGTATAGACACATTGTGTGACATACTAACAGGGATTTCTTCTGCTCCTTCATTTGTATCAATTTGAAATACTAGATTGAATAAAGTATCATTTATAAAGTCAGACTCAAATGTTTGATTTTGAGAATTTCTTTCTTGTACATCTTCCTTAACATTTTCTTCAATCATAGGTGTGTCTCATTTGTAGTATCTTCTGCATTTCTTTCTTTATTTCCTTCTTGATTTGCCTCAGTGGCATCATCATTACCATCATTATCATCATCACTTTCTTCACTTGATGAAATTTCAGACATATCATCATCACTTTCTTCACTTGATGAAATTTCAGACATATCATCATCACTTTCTTCATCAACTTCTACATCTTCAATCAAATCATTTGGATTTATTGGTTCTTCTTTAGTTAGATGGAAGTGTGGCTGAGTAATATCAACTTCATCCATTGATACATTCCTGATATAATCAAAAACAGGAATGTTTTGAGCACCAGTGATCATTGCCAGTCTTTTGTAAACAATCTCTGACATGTGCTCTAACTGAATCTTTTCACCAATAACTTCTTCAACATACAGATCTGGATTTGCATCATTAATAAGAAGTTGAAGAAATCTTTGGTACATCAAATACTTATGCCTTACTCCTCTTTCCAGATTAAAAATGAATCCATTCATTATCCACTTAGCCATATTAAATCTTCTGTTTGTGGATAAGGCTATAATTGGAGATGCAATATCTACAGGGAATGAATCCCAACCTGCATTTCTTTTTGACATGCAATGTTGAAAGATATAGCATAAAAGCTTCCAATGCTTAAATACACGAGCTCTAAAAAATTGCTTCTTAGGGAAATGATCTGGATGACTCATCTATATAAAAACTTCTCTACATTCATTAAATGTATATTCTGATAAATCTTCAGGATCATTATCACCCAGTCTTAGAGCTTGTCTAATTGCTTCTTCAGAAACTTCAAGCATTCTTTCTGATGTGATGAAGGCTTTTAAAACTTTCTTTCCTTGATCATTTCTTTCAACTTGAGCAGTTCTCTAGAATTTTTTAATCATTCTTCCATTTATCATGGGCCTTGCACACATGGCATACACATATTTTGTTCTGAGTAAAAATTTGATAATATCTTCATATCCAGTAGCTTCTCTATTTTCATCTTCTGAAAAAGCAGCTACATTATTTTTTGGCTCAAATTTTAATTCTGCCATCTGTAAAACAAAAAATATTATGAGAACATTGAATATTGATTAATGAAATTTATTTCTACATAAGACTATTGATTTTGACCTTTGAATTTGACCTTTTTATTTTTACTTTTGAATTAAGATTTCAAATTGTAGAATATTAATCTTTATTTACTTTGAATTTATTATTTAACATTTCAATTTTGATTTAATTTTAATTTTTATTTATTTTTGTTCAAAGAATGACTGTCTGTTCATCTTCTTCTTCTTCGACTATGTAGAATCGACTGAGTTCATCATAAAAAAAATTTCATTTTAAGATCAAAACAATACATCAACAGACTCGAAAATGTGTTCTTATCAATAATCCAGTATCAATTTCTCATATGATACTCATTTGATCAGATTAAACTTGGATTATATTGGTTCGAACGCCCAAATAGCATTCAACCGTCTATGACAAAACACGGATTTAACCCAAAATTTATATATTTGAATCACAAACTTACGTTTATATATTCAAATACAATGTATACTTAAAGGATTTGATTCGATTATGATGAAATATGGATGTGATGATGCTCGACAGTCGCAGTTCGAGGGTTTTGTTCTGATATTTTGAAGTGTAAATGAGAAATACGCATAAGTGATCAATTATATAAGTGAAATTTTTAGGCGTATGATCCCTGTTCGGACGTATGGTCCCTGTTTGGGCGTATGAAAACCTAGAATTCACTTATTTTGTTAGACGCATGAGCACTGTTGTGCGTTTTAAGTCAGACGCTTGAGAACTGTTCAGACGCATAAGCACTGTTTAGGCGCTTTTGCATTGTTCAGTCGCATGGACTTTGTGAAACGTCTAACACTTGAAATTTTGAAACTATTTAGACGTATGAGACATAACAAACGTCTAACACAAAAACACTATTTAGACGCATGGGATTATCACAAACGCCCAACACTTGAAATTTTCAGATGTATTACAACTATTTAGACGCATGGGAATGAATCAAACGTCCAACACTTGTAATTTTCATAGATGTATTACAACTGTTTAGACGTATGGAAAACGCCCAACACTGTATAATCCTGAAAATTTCATCATGCTCCTATTGAGGGCATGTGCACTGTTTATGTGCATGAGTTGACTTTCATGATTAAACACTTGTGATTTCCAATTTCTTCAATTTATAAATTTTTTATTTTCTATTTCTTTTTAAATTTCTTTTGTCCCTTCATTTTAGTCTCAACATAAAATCAAATATCATCTGATTTTCAACTTAAAAATCATTTATTTGCAAAGATTATGTAGATTCATATTTTAATTTTCAAACACATTCTATTTTCAGTTTACACAAATACTTTGAACATAAAGCATAATCCTTTCAATTCAACATTTCAATTTTGATTATGATTATTGAATATTTTCCGAGAACAAGTCTTTCAGTTATTACTCCCCTTAAACTTTTAAGTTTGAAAAACTTATAAGTTTCTTATGAAAGAGAATAAGATCACACAGCACATTGAGACATTGCCTTCACACATAAAGACATGCACAAAAGAAAATGAAAATAGAATCAAAATCTAATATAAGCATAGAATAAATGCCTGCAGAGAGATCATATTAATGAAGATCAGCACAGTAAATTAAAATAAATGTGGAGAGTCATAGACAATGAATAAATCCTGATCAAGTGTGTTCCAGGTCAGTGATATCACAACAAAGGAGACACAAGATCTAAGGACAAACAATGAGTGTTTTTGACACAATTATCAAGTCACTTACTTTTCAATTCTTGGATTGATTAGTGTTGATTTAGATATGACATGATGTAAAGCATACAGAACTAAGAGAGCGCAACTATCGTCATGAAATGTAAGAAAGAACACATGCTCAACTTATTACCTGAAACACAAATATCACTAGAGTTCATGTTACTTAGTTTATAGAGGATGATCATGGATAACCATTTGATCAGCTCTGACTATTCATTTGAATAGGTTGTGCACATTGGCATCTTTTTTGCATCAAAAAGAGAATCCAGGTCTGTAATGACTTACAACAAAGGATATCTCAGTACTTCAGGTCCATGATGACTCATAACAGAGAAGTGAAATGATGCTTTGTAAGAGATGTCATGATTTCACATAGTTTCAACAGGTGTGAGAGATGTATCTTAACAAACATTCATTCTGATAAGCTAAAACAACTAAAAAGTACTCAGATGAATACACACAAGCATGTATGTTTAGTTTGATCACAAGAATTTACTTTTTCAGCATAATAGTTAGATATTGTCTACACATCATATCTGATCATGTCTAGACTTTAATAATGTGTGAAGTATGCAACTGATCTCACTAATGTACTATCATTTCTCACATGTTGCAAAACATAATCCTTTCTAAAAAAATTAATTTTTGTATTTTTGATATATATTTTTGTATTTGATTTTTCTATGAAAAACATAAAATCACACACACAAAAAATATAAACAGGCAATTAACAATGAGAGTATCACTTATTATGATCTTTTGATTTAGGGAGATCACATATGATTTATAAGACCAATTGATTCTACTAAATACTCAAACCGTCCTGGTAGGAAGGCTTTAGTAAATAGATCTGCCAATTGTTTTTCAGTTGCAATTTGAATCAATATGATTAATCCTTTTTCAGAGTTATCTCTAAGAAAATGATATCGAATTTCGATATGTTTTGTTTTTGAATGTTGAACAGGATTAGCTGTTATGAACATAGCAGCTGTGTTATCAATATAATTGGTGTTTTAAGAAAGTTGAATCCATAATCCAGTAATTGATTTTGCAACCAAGGATTTGAGAACATCCTGCTGATGCAGCAATGTACTCAGCTTCTGCAGTTGAAACAGAGACATTTGTTTGTTTCTTACATTGCCATGAGACTAATCTGGGACCAAGAAATTGACACCCACCCGAAGTAGATTTTCTATCTTGATAGCATCCACCATAATCACTATCTGTATATCCATATAGTTCAAAGTTACCCTCGTAAGGATACCAAAGCCCTAAGGCTGGTTTACCTTTGAGATACCTAAATATCCTTTTGACAGCAATTAAGTGAGATTCTTTAGGGTCTGATTGATACCCGGCACATACACAAACAACATACATAATGTCTGGTCTAGATGCGGTAAGATACATCAAAGATCCAATCATTGATCTGTATAATGTTTGGTCAATAGATTTTCCTTTTGGATCAGGTTCAATCTTGGTGTTAACATCTGCTGGAGTTCGTATGGACTGACAGTCTTGCAACTTAAATTTGTTTAAGAGCTTGTCAACAAACTTTTCATGATTGATAAAGATTCCATCTATAGTTTCCTTGACTTGAAGTCCAAGAAAGAAGTTAATCTCTCCCATAGAACTCATTTGGAATCTAGATTTCATGATTTCGTCAAATTCATTGCACAATTTTGGACAGGTAGAACCAAATATGATGTCATCAACATACTCTTGTACACATAAAAGATCATTATTATCCTTCTTTATGAATAAAGTTGGATCAATTTTCCCTCGTGTGTATCCATGTTGGATTAAGTGTTGTGATAACGTCTCATACCAAATTCTATGAGCTTGATGAAGTCCATATAAAGCTTTACTCAGTTTATATACTCGATGTGGAAATTGTGCATCCTCAAAGCCTGGAGGTTGCTTCACAAACACATCATCAGTGATTGGACCATATAGAAATGCACCCTTTACATCCATTTGATACACCTTGAATTTCATGAATGAAGCATAAGCTAGAAAAACTCAAATTGATTCAAGTCTTGCAACTGGTGCAAACACTTCATCATAATCTATACCTTCTTCCTGTGTGTATCCTTGTGCAACAAGTCTCGCTTTATTCCTTATTACAACACCACGATCATCAGTCTTATTTCTAAAAATAACCATTTCGTGCCAGTTGCATTTTCTCCTTGAGGTAGATCCACCAAATTCCACACTTCTTGTTTGCGGAATTGAAGTAATTCTTCTTGCATGGCTTCTATCCAACCATTGTCCTTTAATGCTTCGGTAACATTTTTAGGAACAATTTGAGAAAGAAAACAAGGGTATAAGCATACGTTTGCTTGTTCAGATTTACTCCTTGTTGTTCTCTCATTCAATGAACCAATAATCTAAGAAATTGGATGATTCTTGTGAATGCAAGATGTAGTAATCTCATCACTTTGAACATTAACATCCAGATTTGTTTGATTCAAGTTGGAAAACTCATGTATCAAAGTAGAAGAATGTGGATTGAAGTTTGGAACTTGAGTAGGTGAATTGACGAAGTAGTAAAAGTTACCTGTATCAACTACATCACCTGAAATGGATGATGTTCCAAACTCAGGAATCACAAACTCATTACATCATTAGGAATATTTTGTGATTCTTCCTGATTAATTGACTCTGAAAGATCTGAAACTGTAGTTTCATGGTTTTGTATTATTGAATCCTTGACAAATGACAAAAATGGGTAGTCTGAGCTTGAATCATCTGGGTCATCAGAATCTGAATCTTCACTGAAAGATCCAAGATCTCCTCTTGAGTTCTTCTTATCTGTAGAATTAAGACAATTTGGTTGATCAAATAAATTATATTGAAAAGAGTTTGATAATGAATCTAAGTTAAATAACCATGCTGGACCATTTGAAACTGATGGAAAAGAATTTTCCAGAAATTTAACGTTGAGTGTTTCAAGAATTACATTTGTTCTAGAGTTGTAGACTCGATAGGCTTTTGAAACCGATGAATATCAAACGAAAAGTCCATTATGAGATTTTGCTTCAAATTTTCCTAATTGATCACTTGAATTAAGAATCATAATAGGACAACCAAATGATTTTAAAAAGTTTATGTTTGGTTTTCTGCCAAACATTAACTCATATGGAGTTTTCAGTTTATCTTTTACGATTAATATTCGATTCTGAATGAAACACGCAGTAGATATTGCTTCCTCCCAAAAAGTGATAGGGAGTTTTGTATCAGCTAACATAGAACGAGCAACTTCAATCAGTTTTCTATTCTTCCTTTCAGCAACTCCATTTTGTTGAGGAGTTCTGGGAGCACTGAACTGATGAGCTATCCCTTTCTGTGCATAAAACATTTCAATGTTAGCATTTTTGAATTCCGTTCCATTAACACTTCTTATTATTTTCACTTTGTTTTCTAATCGATTTTCAACTTTAATGATAAATTCTTTTAGTAATTCAGCTGTTTCAGATTTGGCATAAAGAAAGAAAACCCATGAAAATCTTGTGAAGTCATCAATGATAACTAAACAATATGATTTTTGTCCAATACTCTTGATGTTTGTTGGTCTAAAAAGGTCCATATGTAACATCTGTAGAGGTTTGGATGTTAAGTTTATAGGCTTGGACTTATAAGACGCTCTGTGTTGCTTTCCCTTCAATCATGCTGAGCAGTGATCATTTATTGCAAACTTCTTAGATGGAAGTCCAATTACATGACTTCCTACTACAAGCTTGTTCATGTTCTTGAAGTTTGAATGATCGAGACGTCTATGCCATAGCTGGCTTTCATCATTTGATGCCTTTGCAAT
This sequence comes from Flaveria trinervia, assembly GCA_025506515.1. Classification (NCBI taxonomy): domain Eukaryota; kingdom Viridiplantae; phylum Streptophyta; class Magnoliopsida; order Asterales; family Asteraceae; genus Flaveria; species Flaveria trinervia. Next base: position 75,461,134 of record CM046450.1, on the reverse strand, counting down.
TGGGCATGTTGTTTCAATTGAAGGATCAACTTGAGACATATCCAATTTGTATACATCTTTGTCTCTCTCAGTTGTAACAATCACCCAATCTTTGCTTATCTTGAAACCTGGCTTCAAAACATAACAGAATGAATCATCAAACAAAACAGAATAAGATTGTCACATATTTGAGATATGCTTAAAAGATTAAAGTTCAACTATGAACAAAAGTTGACTTTATCAAAGCTTATTATCCCATTGGATACTGTTCCTTCACCAGTTATTTTTCCTCCAGCATCACCACCAAAGGTGACATGAGTTCCATTTTTTGACTTAAAGTCTTGTAACAAGGCAGTATTGCCTGTCATGTGTCGACTACACCCACTATCCACATACCATGTATTGATTGGTCTTTTTGGGCATACCTGCACTACAAGAAAGTTAAGTTGAAATATCTACCCAAGCCGAAATGGTCTTGGGCTTTCCAAATTTATCAACAATTGTAAATTGTTATAATGGAGATTTTTCAAATCAGGTTTATTTTTGATGAATTTACCAATTTTATTATGAAAATTATTTGATTTATTTTTGTGAACATTCATACCATTTGATTCATCATCTTTTGAAATGTATTGATGACTATCAATTTTATTATTCATCCTTACAGGTCTTAGTATGAAGTGTTCTTGCATGTTATGTTTTGAGCTCGTATAATTTTTCTTAGGAAAAGATCTCAAACCTACATTAGATTGATTAATGTCTCTTTGAAATCCATTAGTTTGATTTCTCAAATACTGTGGATTAGCAAATCCTTTGCTCATGTTTGGTTTTACAAAGTTTCTAGTGGGAGATCTATTTCTAAAGTAACAATTTGCAGTGTTGTGAGTCTTTTCATCACAATAAGTACAATATTTGTTATAATAGCAATCTGCTGTTGAATGATTCTCATGTCACATATGTGACAATACTTGTTGAAGTAGCACTCAGCAGTATTGTGATTTTTCATATCACAAATTTCAAAGTACTTTTGTGGAGTTAAAAACAACTTTTTGTTAACTTTTGACAATGACATAATGTTTGATTTTGGTGTCATATAGTTAAACTGTTGTCTTTCATTTTTCACAGTTTGATTTTGTGTCATATTATTGTTCATTTGTTTAACATGAACTTCCTTCTTCAATGTATTAGAAACAAATCCTTTCGCTACAACGGAAGTCCTTGAATCTGAACTACATTTTAGATCAGAGTTTTATTTGTTCATAATATTTGCTTTATTATTTGGAAGAGAATTCATATTTAACATACCTGCTGACACAAATTTAATTGGTTTTAGTTTTGATGTTTGATTTGTTGCTTTAATCAAATTTTCTGAACTTTTGTTTTGTTCAAATGTTGCTTTTGTAGATTTGTTTCTTCTTCTTTGATTCTTTGATTTAGAAGAACTTGGTTTATGTTCAGATTGAACATCATCAGAAGAAGATTCCTTTTCTGATTGTAATTGTTTCATTTTGATGGTGTTTGAATCTTCTGATGTTCCTATCTGTTGTTTATCCTTGTTTTGAACTTTGACTTCTTCTATTACATTATGAATTTGATCAGAATATATATTTTGTTTTGGTTGTTTGGTTCTTATGATTTTATTTTCATTGGATGACCATTTTTGATTTTTTTTTCATCTTTTTCAACAAACACTTGAACATTTTCATTTTCTTCTTTTGCATTCTTGTTTTTGATCTGGAAGACTTTAAGCTTTGCTTTATTTTTAGGTGAATGATCATGAGTATGGAAGTTCTTTGGTAGTGTGTTTGTGATAGATTCAGGCATAGGTTCATGAGTGAAACCTAATCCTGCCTTTTGTTTATCTTTTCTTTCACTGATTAGTTTTTCTACTATCATTTTTGAACTCTTTACTTTTGCTAGATCAACTTGAGTAGCAACATGTGCTATTTCCTCTTGTTCAATATTCTTAGTCATCTCTTCTAATTGTTTTGTAACAATTTCTAAATCTTTGAGTATTTTGTTCCATGAATTTTGAAGAGAGATAATCTTTTGATCTGCAGTTTTATAATCAGATTTAAGTTGGTTATGCATAGATTGCTCTTGTTTTAGGTTTTCACAGATTTTGAATGAATAGTTTCTGTAGTGTTCAACATGTTCAAAGCATGATTTGGTGCAAAGCTTTTCTCTTACTTCTGATGGTATTTCAAGAAATTTTGGAACTGTGGTTTCAGATGTTGAATTAGAAGAGTTAACCTTTGGTTGATCAGACTGAACCATTAGAGCTACTTCCTCTGTATCCTCTTTAGGATCAGACTTGTCACTCCAATCATAGTTATCTTCCTCTTCATCACTTTACACTTTTGGGTCATTGTTTTCTGACCAATCTTCTTCTTGAATTTCTGCAATAAGAGATAAACTTGATGTTAATTCATTTGTAAATTGATGTGCATATGCACTCCAATCATATCCATCTTTTATGCTGACTACTAGTGCTTTCTTTTTTTCATGAGATGATTTGGTTTCATCTTTAAGTTCTGGCATAGGAAGACTTTGATAAGGCTTTTGAAAAGTCTTCTGAGCTTGTTGAAACCTTTGATTATTTGAGCTTGTTTGAGCACTTCCTCCATTATTCTTTGGAGCTTTGCATTCTCTTGAGAAGTGTCCATAACTGTTGTAGTTGAAACATCTAGCTTTTGACTTGTCAAATCAAACAGTCTTGTTTGCACTAGGCTTGTATTTCTTGTTGACATAAGAATGTTTTTGAGTCGTGTAGGCAATCATCACCATCTGCCAGTTCAGATCCATCTCAAATAAATCCTGCAAAAACAAAATCTAGTTGAGTTAAATGGCTACCTTGATATGCTTGAAAGCTGGCCATAAAAGCAGTAAATGCAGTTTTGGACTCTTCATCCTCTAATAGGATGTTAATCACAACTTTAACTTTGCTAGGTTTAGCAGAGTTAGTTGATGAAGAAGTCTCTGTCTGAATATTTGATGATTGGGACTGTGGTTTAGGAGGAGATTGAGAATGAGTTGTATATGCAGGTGCACTGGTAAATGATGAGTCAGTGAAAAATCCTGCTCCAACAAACAGATCTCCTTCTTCTTCAAGACTTTTCTCACTCTTTGCCATGAATGCATTTTCTATGGTGGTTGCAAGAGAAGCAACAATTTGATATTGAGACATTGATGCTGCTCTATCATTGTTCCTTGAGCTTTCATCAATCTCCACTGATTCTATTTTTGCAATAAGAAGATCTAGATCCATTGGAAACTTCTCAGTATGCTTTAGTAGAGTTACAGTTTGTTTCCATGATTATGGTAAAGCATTGAGTAGTCCGAGATTTAAATCTTCAAGATCAGGTTTGATACCAGCTGTTGACATCTCAGTTATGAGTTGAACAAATCTGTTCATCATTTGATTTATTGTCTCTCCAGACAAATGTTGAAACAATTCATATTGTCTTTTCAGCTTTTGTTTCTTTAGATTTTGAATCTCCTTTCCTCCTTCACAAATGATTTTCAATGCTTTATATAGTGTATATCGAGTTTGATATGCATCAAGCCTTGTAAGAACTTCCAAAGGCAGTCCTTTACACATCAATGAATAGGCTTTAATATCATTCTTAACTCTTTTCAGATCATCTCCTTGAAGATCATCTTCTGGATAAGGTTCTGGAGAATCTTTAGTATACACAAATCCTCTGTCTGGTCCATCAGTTGTTATAGGAATGTATGGTCCTTTTTCTATAGATTTCCAGAGATCAGTGTCAATGGAATTAAAGTGCTGTTTTAGTCTAAGAGACCAATTTTTAAATCAGCTCTATTTTTAAGTTTTGGAACTCTGTTTTCAGAATCTTCTGATTTTACCATTCTTATATTTTTGTTGTTTTCTTATATTTTAAAATTTTTTTTAAAAAATTGAAAAAGTTTTCAAAGAATTTTCTTAAAAAAATTCTAAGTAACAAGGTTAAAACGTCTGAACAGTATTCAAACGCCTCAACAGTTGATGCGTCTAAGTTGAGAAACGTCTAAGGGAATGCCTTAGAAAATTTTCCAAAACGTCTAAGTATTAATGTGTCTGGAAGGTTTATAAGTGTCTAAACAGTTGTCAAACGCCTAAATAGTTGTCAATGCCTAAAAAGTTGTCAAGCGTCTAAACAGTTATCAAGCGCCTAACAATTATCAACTCAACAAAGGTGATACGTCTGAGATTCTTCTCTTCAACAGTACTCAAACGACTGACTAAGAAAGTCTACACAGTGTTAATGCGTCTAACACTTAGACAAATTCAGTCAATCTCAGTTCATGCGACACATTCATCATCTTCAAATGAATGTAACAAACTCAAATCTTTGAATTCTTCTTAATATCAATTTCTTCAATTTCAACAACAAATCCTCAATTTTGAGAATTTCAGTTCGAAACTTTAAACCTTTTTCGAACAACAAATTCAACAAATTGACTTGAATTTGATGAATAGATCTGCTAATTGTGATTCAAATCATGTTTCTGATGATGAAACACAACTGAAATTCACAAATTTTCAATTGAATTGTATCTCAATCACAATTCAGTGAGATTTTTAGGTTTTCAAGTTCGATGAACTTAAAAAGAAAATCAATCACTAACAGCTTACCAACAGCTTTGATACCATTTGATAGGATCAAATGAATAAATCTGTGATGATTTGTAACACAATTCAATGAAATTCACACAAAGTAATCAAATCAAAAAAAGATATCAATAAAATTCAAGTTTTCATTAATATCAAGCTAAGACAATTACAAGTATGAAACCAGATTCGAATATCTTGTGTATTCGTTTCTATTCACCTGCAAATCTAAGCTATTTATACTGAAAACAAAAAGTAAAGGAACTAACAAATTACACAAATAGTCCCTATACTATTACAAATTATCAAAAGACAAATAAAGACAACATGTTAATCTTTCTTAGAGCACTTAACAATCTCATCAATGTATATATGAGCCAACCTTGATGTTTTGTATGCGTCACGTATGGGTATGAAATGTGCGGATTTGGTCAAACGATCAAGATCACCCATATGCTATCATGACCACGGGAGGTGCGAGGTAGTTTGTTTATGAAGTCCATGGATATTTGTTACCATTTCCAGATGGAAGCTCGTGTTGTTCAAGCAATCCACTAGGACGTTGTTGTTCGGCTTTAACCTTCATACACACAAGAAACTTGGCTATGTAGATTGCGATGTCTTTCTTCATTCCAGGCCACTAATATCTCCCACGCATATCCATATACATCTTATCAAAACCAGGATGAATAGAGTAACGATTTTGATGAACTTCATTGATGATGAAGGTACGAAGATTATCATGATTTGGAACCCAAATTTGATTCAGAAATTATAGCGATTCATTGGGTTTCGTTTCCAGTTGAGCTCGCAGATTATACTCTAATTCCTCTCCCATTTTTACTTCCGCTAGAATCGCTTGTTGAGCCTCCAAGATACAAGTCTCAATGTCATTCTCAATCCTCAAATTTTGTAGTAGCACCGTAGTCTTGTTAACATCCATATGAATCTCCGTATCAAATTCCCCTAAGGTATCAAACCATTATCGTCGATCACGAATTTCTTGAAATAAGACCATCTTGTTATGAATCTTACAACTTAGTGCATTGGCTATGGCATTAGCCTTCCCAGGGTGGTAAAGAATGTCACAGTCATAATCACTAATCAACTACACCTAACGATGTGTCTCACGTTGAGATCCTTTTGATTAAAAACGTGTTCAAGGCTTTTGTGATCGGTGTTGACTATACATTGCGTCCCATAAAGGTAATGCCTCCAAATTTTTAAGGCAAAAACCACAACACCAAGTTCAAGATCATGGCTCGTGTATGTGACACACAGTTATTTTTAAAACACTCAAATGAAGAAATTAAGTGAAGAAAAAAAGAAAGAAAAGCTATTTAACCCAAGTTGAGGGGTTAAAAGTGTTAGAAGGACAAAATGTTTGAAAAAGTGGGTGTAAAAGGTGATGGCCACCCATGTTGTCTGCCTAAATCCTTTCATTTGGATATTTCTAGAGAGAGAAAGTGAAGGAGAGTAGAAACTCTCAGATTGTGAAGAACAAGAGCTGAAGAGCTCGAATTCAAGGTAAGAATTCATGTGTTTAAGATGTTCTTAACAGGTCACATCCTTGGTTGTGTGCTTATGTGTGTTGTGTGTGCTCGGTTGTGTGTGTTTGGTGGGTTTTAGGTGTTTCAACTCAATTTGCAAACGGGTTTGAAGAAGTCTTACCCAATGAGCTGCAAAGGTGAGTTCTAGAACCCCTCTTTTTACTTGTTTTAACTATTTTGGGATTGGAAATGCATGTATGAATGTTTTTACTAAAATGGGTTTTATACCCATGTCTATATTTGTGTGTATGATGCGGGTGGGGTTTGATTTTGGGCAATACTTGGGTTTTATGATGTTATAGTTGTGTTTCTATGGCTCAAAATGTAAAATTTAAGCTTAGAACATGATAGATGGTGTTTGGGGATCAATTATGATGTTAAGTGTGTCTTAGGCTACTGATGCGTCCAAACAATAGCTCATATGCCCAACCATAAATAACTGACTAAGTGTTCCTCATGCGGATGAAGTGTCTGCAGGAAAAGAACTGTTTTGTTCTTCCAAATTGACAAATGCGGAACACCAAAAGAAATGCGGATGAATAATATGAAATGCGGATGAACAATAAAAAATCCGAATGAATAATATGAAACGCGGATGAACAATAAGAAATGTGGTTGAAAGTTATGCGACCGGAGGAAATGCGGATGAAAGTTATGAGACTGGAGGAAATGCGGATGAACAATATGAAATGTGGATGAACATTATGAAATGCACATGAACAATAAGATATACATATGAAGAATATGAAATGTGGATGAACAATATGAATTGCAGATGAGAAATAAGAAATGCGGATGAACAATATGAAATGCGGATGAACAATAAGAAATGCGGAGGAACAATAAGAATGCAGATGAGCAAGAGGAAATGCGGATGAAGACTTAAAATATATTCTGATTTTCAGGGGAAAAGTGTTATGTAGGCTTTAACTTGGGAGGTTCGCGGGGGCATAGTAAGTTGACTTTTGAGGTCATAGATGATGATGATGATGTTATGTATGATGTTATGCATGATGTTATGTATGATGTATGTTGTGTATGTATGATGATGCCCTGTATGGTGATGTTGTATGTGTATGTTGATGTCCCTTATTATGTATGAGTATTTTCCATGGCTTTATGTTGAATGTTGAAAGTATTATGTAACATAAAATGGAAGATAATGAAAAGTGGAACATAATGAAAGAATGCATGCATTAATGAACGAAGGAAAGTAAAGTAAGTCTTATAAGCCTCGTGTATGGAAACACGCCCAATGATGGGGTGTTAGTTCAACGGTGTGTGGGTTAGCTACCTCAGAAGGATGCATACTGGGGTCTGTCTTTATGACCGACCATTTGTATTGAACCTTGTCGCTTACCCTAGGTGTTGTGGTCAGGCTGCTGAGCGCCATGATGGGGGGGGGGTCTATGATAGACCTCGGCCTAGTACCCGCTTTATGCATGACGGTGGGGTATAGCACATGACAATGGTACACCTAAATTTACCCTAGGTACTGTGGTTAGGCTGCTGAACGCCATGACAGGGGGTCTATGATAGTCCTCGGCCCAGTACCCGCTTTATGCATGACGATGGGGTAAAGTTCATGGTTTTGGATGGAATGTAAAGAAGTAAAGATGAACGTATGAATGAAAGTAAAAAGCATGAATGAAGGAGAATGAAAATAATTTATGAAAGTGAATGATAATGACGCACGATGAATGATTGAAAGTTAACGAATAAATGATGAAGATAATAATGATATATCTATGTGTACGTATGATGTGTGTCCACATACAAAAGTAAAGAATGGTTTAAAATGGAAGTAAAGTATGTTTTATTTTAAAACTAGAACTCATTCAGCAACACTGACTTTTTATGCATTTTCCAGTTGGCAGCTAAAGTTCCTGAGGATGGTACGGGGCGGCTACTTGGCTGTTTTGGATGGCTTTCTTTTGTTTAATGTTTTTTCATTGTAATGCGAAAACATGAAATTGAGTAAAGAATGTTGTATTATTTTTCAAAAGCATTTTTAATGAAAATGTTGTTTTTAATGTTTTCGCTGCAACGTTTATTTCATGTTAATGTAATTATATGTTTTATGAGTGATGATTGGCCAGCTGTAAGTGTCCTGGGAACGGGGCTTACAAGTTGGTATCAGAGCCAAAGTTTAAGTGAAATGGGTAAATTTTCAAAATAAACCTTAACTTAAACTGAAAATGGGACGGAAAGGGAAGGGATGCCAATCCGAGTAGCTGCGTGCCAGTAGGTATTTTCTTAATGTTAACCGGTAATACGTGCGCATGTTATGTGGTTTATGTGTTGTTAGTAGATTTAGATACTAATGTAGTCAGGATAGGAAATGCTTGGGGTATGAAGAGTAAAGTAAGTGGCTAATCACAACTGGCCACTGTTATTAGGGACTTACTATACTTGACATAAACTGAGTTTTTCCCTTGAATGACCGCTTTAGTGTGTGAATCTTATAGTGTGTTTATGGATGGCCGGTGGTAGATCTTCGAAGGTTTCATCAGGTAAAGGCTGTGGTGGATGTTGTGCTGGACCGCGTGTCACGAGAATCATGGCTAGGGCTGTTGAAATGGCACTTAAGAGCACGAGATCCATCACCCAGAAGGCGCTGATGATAGTCCTAGTCTGAGGACCACAATGAAAGAGGCTATTGTTGAGGGAGTTCAACAGGTCATGCAGACGATTCTAACGTTTATGATTACTGAGGTAATTAGGGCGGTGAAGGAGATGACCGTGATTGAAGTGGACAAGAAGAGTAGTGGTGACAAGATTTGGAATGGAAAGCGGGTTGAATGTGGGGGTTACACACCAAACTACAAGGTTTCCAGGATGAATGACTGGTGTGTAGCTTCCTCCAGTGCGAAGACGAGGAAGTGTAGCAAGTGTGATAAAGGGCATACTGGAGAGTGTAGGTGGGGATAAAACCTCTACTTTAAATGTGGGAGGCCTGGTCATCTGGCAAAGAATTGTGGGATGAATAGGTGTTATAACTGTGGCGAAAAGGGTCATATAAGCAGAGACTGCAAGAAGCCGAGGGACGAGAGTTTTTGGGCAAAGAGGATGACTAGAACCGGAAGGCAGGAGGCGAGCGTAGAGCTTTCACGATGACCAAGGAAGAGGCTAGGATGGACCTCGATGTCATGTCAGGTACGTATCTAGTAACCAAACTCTTGCTATTGTGTTGATTCGATTCCGGTGCTAGTAGGATTTTTATTTCTGCTGCCTTTTGTGCTAAGTTTCCCATTAGGAATAGAAGTGTTGATAAGCCTTTCGATGTATAAACTGCCATAGGTAAGTCTACTAGGATTTCTAAGATAATAGAAGGCTGTGGCATTGAATTTGAAGGTTATAAGTTTCCTGTTAGACCGTCCGTGATGACCTTAGGCGTTTTCAATGTAGTTCTTGGGATGGATTGGTTAGCGGACTACGAGGAAAAAATTGTGTGTCGTAAGAAGATGATTCCGTTAACAGCGCCTGACAGGACTTTGGTGATAGATTACGATGATCGAGTTACGACTATCCCGGAGGTGATTTCGATGGCGGTGGCGGGAAAGTGCATGAGGCATGGGTGTAGTGCCTACTTGGCCTACGTGAAGATTATGGATATGCCAACACCATAACTATTTGATGTACCGATTATGTGTGGCTTCCTAGAGGTGTTCCCAGAAGACTTACTAGGAGTGCCACCGGACCACGAGATCGAGTTCCAGGTTGACTTGATACCAGGGGCCCAACCTATTACTAAGTCGTCGTATCGGTTGGCTCCAACTAAGATGAAGGAATTGATGGAGCAAGTACAAGAGTTGTTTGATAAGGGGTTCATTAGACCAAGTATCTCTCCTTGGGGTGCTGCGGTCTTATTTGTGAAGAAGAAGGACAGTAGTATGAGGATGTGTATCGACTACCGTGAGCTGAATAAGTTGACAGTGAAGAATCGGTACCCCTTACCGAGAATTGATGACCTATTTGATCAGCTTGAGGGTGCCAGTTGGTTCTCAAGGATAGACCATCGATCTGGCTACCATCAGTTGAAAGTGAAGGAGCAGGATATCCCTAAAACAGCTTTTCGCACACATTATTGACACTACAAGTTTCTCGTTATGTCTTTTGGTTTGACCAACGCGCCAGCTGCTTTTATGGACTTGATGAATCGAGTGTGTTGGCCAATGTTGGATAAATCAGTGATTGTGTTTATTGATGATATCTTGATTTATTCGAAGAGCGAGGAAGAGCATGCCGGGCACATTCAGGAGGTGTGGAGACGTGGAGAAGGGAGAAGTTGTATGCCAAATTCTCGAAGTGCGCGTTCTAGTTGCGCGAGGTTCAGTTTTTAGGTCATGTGGTAATTCTCGAGGGGATAATGGTGGACCCGACAAAGATGGAGGTGGTGATGCAATGGAAGTCACCAAAGATGCCATCCAAGATTTGTAGTTTCTAGGGTTTGGCGGGCTACTACAGAAGATTCATTTAAGACTTCTTTAAGATAGCTTCTCCGTTGACTAAGGTGACCCATAAGGACGTAATTTTTGTATGGGGTCAAGCTCAAGCGGAGGTGAAGAACCAAAAGCCGTATGGAAAGATCCAACCTTTGGACATACCGTGGTGGAAATGGGAGCATATCACCATGGACTTTATTACGAAGCTACCTCGTACCGCGCGAGGGTACGATGCCATATGGGTGACCATTGATCGTTGACGAAGAGTGCTTACTTCCTATCGATTCACGAGACTTATTCATCTGAGAGGTTGGCAAATCTGTTCATTAAAGAGATTGTAACTCGTCATGGTGTGCCGGTGTCTATTGTTTCAGATCATGACACCCGGTTTACATCTAAATTCTGGAAGAAATTCCACGATGCGATGGGGACGAGGTTACATATCAGCATGGCTTACCATCCTCAGACAAATGGTTAGTCAGAAAGGACTATTTAGATGTTGGAGGATATGCTTCGAGCATGTGTCATTGACTTTAGAGGAAGTTGGGACGACCACTTACTGTTAGCTGAGTTCTCATATAACAACAGTTATCATGCTAGATTTGATATTGCTGAGTTAGCAGAGAAACCATTCTCCAAGCCCTCTAACTCTGAAGCTATTGCACTCATCATAAATCATATTAGCAGTATTCATCTAGCTGAGCTAACTGCAAAGGCCAAGATTGAAGAAGAGTTGAGATTGAGAAGACATGAAGACAAGGAAAGACCTCCTACCAAAGGCATTGCCTTTCTACAGATGGTAGAGGGTCCTGAATTGGAACCTATAGCTAGATGGAAATATGATTACAGTTCCCATCAACTAACTCTTTTCAGAGGGAAACAATAGAGAGTACATATCATCCAAGATGACAGACTGGACTTCCTGTCTAGCAAGGATTTGTACAAACTTCTCAGCACCACATGAGGGAAGAACAAGGAAATAGATAAATATCTACTCTCCTTGGTGCTGAAAGTTTTGAGAAGGAGAAAGAAGTGAGGTTTTGGTAGCATCAGCCTAGGGGGAGTTTGTTAGATCAAGAAGAAGGCTGGTGCAACCAAAACCAAATCACTTAGATAATTTTGGTGCTACATGCAAAGGCTTCTGAAGGTTAGCATGGAACTTTCGAAGGTTGTAGAGTTCTTCCGAAGACAAAGAAAAAGATCAGCTTCCGAAGACAGAACTCTACTTCCGAAGTCAAGAGCATACTTCCGAAGGTTAAGTCTTAGAAGAGCAATCAGAAGACTACTTCCGAAGTATGAAGAAAAGAAGAAGTCCCCAAGCCTTAGAAGAAGCAGCCTCTTCCGAAGTATAAATGGCTTCGGAAGTACTTGTTCTTCCGAAGCCATTTAACCTTCGAAGACACTGCTATGAACCAGTGGACATAAGTATGGTCTCTGACACTCTGCTACAAATCTCTGATACTGCATGGCGTTTTCTCAAAGAGCCATGCAGTTGACCATACTTTATTCCACTGTTTATCTTTTTATGATAGTACATGTTACCAACTTTAGTTGGTGACAAAAGGTAAGTCAGGGACATTTTCTGACTACTAAATCTCAGATAAGACTTTATCCGAGATACCTTAAACTATAGTATTGTAGTATAGGCTTTAGTTATAGGATCCCAGCTCGTATCAAAGTATATCCTGTTGTAGGTAGTATTATATATAGTTTCTCTTTGTAAATTAAAAAGATAAGCTTGTAAGAGTCTTGTAATATTTGAGTTGAGAAGCAATATATGCAAGTACCTTGAAAATTACTTTCTGTGTTCCGTATTACTCACTATATTATGATCAACTCTTATTGACCCAACCTTCATCCTAGTGTTGTTCAAAGTGAGTTTGAGAGAAATACTAAGTGTTAAGTGACCTGTAAACGATCCTGCACACCTGAATTTACCCTAGGTATTGTGGTCAGGCTACTGAGCGCCATGACGCGGGGTCTATGATAGACCTCGGCCCAGTACCCGCTTTATGCATGAAGTGTTGGATTCTGTGTGCCCAAGACACTTAGAATATTGATGTGGTTAGTACGTTATGATCCAAGTCGGGTTATACCCAACAACAAGCTTGGCAAACACCAATTGAATATTTAATTGATGATGTGATCATGCAATAAATATTTACACCAATTTAGAAAATGGGTTTTCTAAATAAGTTGCATGTAAGTGGGAACAACTTATTAGGATATTTTGTTCAACAATATTATTGATGTGTTGTTTAAATTAGTTAGATGACACCAAATATTAAGTGAGAAATTACAGCTTATAAATTAAATGGTTAATTGTATAAGTATGTAATTACATTTATATATCTTGTACATACAATTAATTGTATGTCTAGTATAAGTGACATTTTAATGTGTGATAGTTTTGAGAGGGAAAAGGGTTTTAAACCCCTTTTTGGCCGCCCCTCCCCTCTCATTCTATTGGACCAAACTAGTTTGGTCACCAACACACATTTAATTGAGTCTTGGACTCAAAAAATCTGATGAACCACACACATTACATGCAACTTTGAAAGAAAGAAAACTCTCAAAAACCTCTCTCTTGGTCTCGGCTCAACAGCAGCTTTTGAAGAAGTTTTTGTCTTGATTTGGTGATCTCTCCCTAGCAAGAGTTGTGTATGCTTCACAAGGCTTGGGGTATAAGCACTTGAGGACTCCTCCTTGAAGTCTTGGCAAAAGAACAAGCATCAAACATCCCATTTTGGTCGACATTTGGTGCTGGAACAAGGTAGTTGTCACAGCTTGTTCAAGCTGTGATTTTATGTACGATTTGGGTTTGTTTTTCATAACATATGAACATATAGAAGATAAGATTTTCAGCTTTAAAAATCGTTTTAAAAGCCATATTTTCGCTGCGTTTTTAGAATGTTTAAAAGGTTAAACATGGATTTTGTTCTAGCAAACCCGTCAATGGCATCAAGAGCCGGTTATGTGGATGACTTGCTTTTTGTCTTTAAAATTGGTTTTAAAGCATGATTATAAACTAGTTATAGACTGATTTTGGGCTGTTATTGTTTGGTTGAATGATTCCCCAACTTTCAAGATCGTATCACACATGCTAGTGATTAGATCTTGAAAGATACATATTTTGATGTGTTGATTGTTTAGACAATGTTTAAAACCAAAATTTCAGTTTATGTTGGCTGAAATTTGGTGGTTTTAAAAGGGTTTCATTATATGTTTTGATGTTATGATCATTTGATGATAGTGTGCATAACCTAGCCTTTGACCTTGTGATGTTTTGGATGCTTGTGTTGGTTGTATTCTTTCATTCAATTGGTTTGTAATTATTCATTAATTTGGGTTGTAATTATTCATTCATTTGGGTTTGTAATAGATTAGGTGCATTTCTTTTATTAGAAAAATGTATTAGGATACAATTTTGTAAAAGGAAGATGCATAAGTTCAAGACCCAAAGATGGACATCAAAGACATGGAACTTGAAGCATATGGATGCAAGTTCAAGTGAGGTCTAAGATGACCTGGATTTAGTGTTGATTTCAACCTTAGAAAAGACCTTATGACAACACTTGTGATGGCAAACAAGTGTTGTCAACTTAGTAGCTATGGTTATGCACTCATGTTTGTATATATATATGCTTGTTTGATTGTTTGTTGTTTGATTGTTTGGTTAGTACTTGGATATTCATTACAAACTCATTACAAACTTAACAAGCTGAAAATTGTTGGTTCTTAAAAGTTAATAAAAGTAATTAAAATGGTTTAATGACTTTAAAGATTAAAATTGGTTTTAATCAAAGAACCATAGGGTATCTTGTATTTGAAAGCATGCAAATACAAGTACATAGGATTACTAAACTAGAATTAAGAAATCTCTAATATTTTAAAACGAGATCAACACCGTCCTTTTACACAACACTTGAGTCACTTGGGAACTCTTAGTGGGATAAAGGTCACCAACCATTTTGAGGGAACTTGTGATTTGAGGTGAGAATGCTTTACTTATGGGATAAAGGTCACCTAACCATTTGTTTTGGCAAACTCACACGTGGGTGTAAGTAGGATGTCTTGATTTGCAAACCATGTTAAATGGATCACCTACAATGTGGTTTCCAAATGGTGTTGATGGGATTTTCATGCCGACTTTACATATGATGTTCAAGAGTCGATCCCATACCTCTAGAAGTTGCAAATGGTTGCAATCGTCAAACGTTGACCACCTTATTAATTTAAAACGTAGGATAAAGGTCACCTAACCACAATTTAAATGTAATATTGGGTTCTAGATTTTAATATGAAAAGTCTTGTAAGACTTTTGTTATTAAAATTACAATATCGAAAATACTAAATAAAACTTTGTTAAATTTTGTAGATGGCCTCTAATAATGATAATTCCGATAACTCATCCGCGTCCAACCAATCCCTACGAGCGATCCTCCAAAAGGAACGTCTAAACCATAACAACTTCATCGATTGGTATCAAAACTTGAGAATTGTTCTCAAGCAAGAGAGACGATCGTATGTTTTAGACGACCCTGTCCCCGATCAACCTAGCGAGGATGATGAGGAGGCCTTTAATGATTGGCTGAAATACACTGAGGACTCCGTCCAAGTGTCTTGTCTCATGCTAGCGAGCATGACTCCGGATCTCCAAAAGGAGTATGAACACCACGGGGCTTATGACATGATAACCCAGCTGAAGGAAACGTTCCAACAGCAAGCAAGGGTTGAGCGCTTCGAAACGGTTCGAGCGCTCCATGCATGTCGTATGGACGACAACCAATCTGTTTCATCTTATGTATAAGATGAAAAGTCACATTGACCGCCTCGAGAGGCTTAATTGTCCCGTCTCGAAGGAATTGGCCACGGATTTGATCCTCAATGGCCTTACCAAGAGGTTCGAGACATTCGTGTTGAACTACAACATGAATGCTTGGGACAAAAGAATGGTGAGCTTCACTCAATGCTCAAAACGGCCGAGGCGGCCATGGGTAAAAGGGTTTTACCCGTTCTCACCATCAATGAAGGTGGGAACAATAAAAGGCCTCGTCCCGCACCCAAGGCAAAGGTTGCCAAGGGTAAGGGACCGCTTGGGGAAAAGGGAAAGGGGTGGCAAGGGTGCCACCCAAACCACAAGAGAAAAGGCAAAAGGTTGCCACTAATGACCCATGCTTCAAGTGTGGGGAGATTGGACATTGGGCAAGGAATTGTCCTGTCCATCTCCAAGAGTTGAAAGCAAAGAGGGATGCCGGGCAGACCTCAGGTACAATATACATGATCCATATTGATTTAAACATGATATCCTCTAACACATGGGTATTAGATACCGGATGTGGAACTCACATTTGCAATTTGTTGCAGGGGTTCAAAAGAAGTAGTGACTTCAAGAAAGGGGATGTGAGCCTCTACATGGGCAATGGGGCTAAAGTTCAAGTAGAAGCCCGTGGTGACTACATCTTGAAACTTCCAAATGGTTTGGAAGTAATTTTGAACAATGTTTTGTATGCTCCTAGTTTGACTAGGAATATTATCTCTGTAGCCTGTTAAAACAATTTGGATATGTATTATCATTCGTTGAGGAAAATATCCATGTTTCTTTTAATGGAATGTTCTATTTTAAAGCTATTCCCATTAATGGTATTTATGAATTGGTTCATGAAAATACTTAAATAGTTCATTGTACCAAACTAACACCAAGAAACTCAAGTTGGACTTAAGTGATACCTATCTTTGGCATTGTCATCTTGGCCATATAAACAAGAAACGTTTACAAACACTTCAAAAGAATGGTCTTTTAAAAACAAATGAATATGATTCATTTGATGTTTGTGAATCTTGTTTACAAGGTAAGATGACTAAGGCACCTCTTAGTGGGACTACCGAAAGGGCAAAGGATTTATTAGGAATCATACATTCGGATGTATGTGGTCCTTTTAAGCCAATGACAAGGAATGGTGAAAGATACTTCATTACCTTTACCGACGATTATAGTCGCTATGGGTATGTGTACTTATTAAGGCACAAAGATAAGCTTTTGAAATGTTCAAAATCTTCAAGAATGAAGTAGAAAATCAACTCAACAAGTCAATTAAAGTTCTCCGTACCGATAGAGGAGGTGAATACCTAAGTGAAGCTTTTCAAGATCATCTTAGGAGTTGTGGGATTGTCTCACAGATCACTCCACCTGGAACACCACAACATAATGGTGTGTCTGAGAGGAGGAATCGAACCTTATTGGATATGGTCCGATCTATGATGGCTAGAAGCTCATTACCTCTATCATTTTGGGGTTTTGCTTTGCTCTCCGCGGCCCGTATTCTAAACATGGCCCCAACCAAAAAGGTGGAAAGGACACCTTTTGAGATATGGCATGGAAGAGTTCCATCCCTATCGTACTTAAGGGTTTGGGGATGTGAGGCTTATGTTAACACTCCCACCCCAAAAAAATTGGATGTCCGATCCACCAAGTGTATCTTTATTGGATATCCTAGAGATTCTATGGGATATTATTTCTATGATCCAATGGAACAAAAGGTGTTTGTTGCCAGAAAGGGTGAGTTCTTAGAAGCAGAGTTCCTTATGGAAGGAGCTAGCAGTAGAACAGTGGATCTTGAGGAAGATCAAGAACCACAGACCGATGCAAGTTTGGTTGAAACTAGCACTCAACATGAGGATGTTGAGGATGATCAAGTGGTTGATCAATACACACAACACGTTCGCAGAAGTGGTGGAACTAGTAATCCACCAGAAAGATATGGATTTTTCATGGATGGATGCTATGTGATAGATTCTGATGAACCAACCACATACCATGATGCAATGTCCAACACGGATTGTGACAAATGGCTTGAAGCCATGAACGTTAAGATGTAATCCATGTATGACAATCAAGTATGGGACTTGGTTGTACCACCTCTTAACTCCAAGATAGTTGGAAGTAAGTGGGTTTTCAAGAAGAAAACCGATATGCATGGAAACTTGGATACTTATAAAGCTAGACTTGTAGCAAAGGGTTTCACTCAAACTCAAGGGGTTGATTATGATGAAACTTTCTCACCTGTTGCGATGCTAAAGTCTATAAGGATATTGTTTGCCATAGCTGCTCATTATGATTATGAGATTTGGCAAATGGATGTCAAAACCGCTTTCCTAAATGGATACCTTGAAGAAGATGTCTATATGGTTCAGCCTGAAGGTTTCGTCGATCCAATACATCCTAATAAAGTATGCAAGTTAAAGAAATCAATCTATGGATTGAAACAAGCATCGAGAAGCTGGAATCATCGTTTTGATGAGGAAGTCAAGAGATTTGGCTTCATCAAAAACGCTGATGAAGCATGTGTGTATAAGAAGGCTAGTGGGAGCACATAACTTTCCTAGTATTGTATGTTGATGACATACTGCTATTTGGAAATGACATTCCGACCTTGGAAGGTGTAAAAAACTGGCTTGGAAGTTGTTTTTCCATTAAGGATCTTGGTGAAGCCGCCTATATTCTGGGAATAAAGATCTATAGGGATAGATCAAGGCGGTTGATTGGTTTGAATCAAAGTGCATATATTGATAAAATCTTGAAGAGGTTCAAGATGGAGAATTCTAAGAAAGGTACCGTACCTATTCAAAGAGGAACGATATTGAGTACGACTCAATGTCCAAGCTCAAAGGAAGAGCAAGATAAAATGAAGGCAATCCCATACGCATCTGCTATAGGATCCATCATGTATGCAATGATATGCACTCGACCGGACGTGTCATGCGCCTTAAGCATGACAAGCCGTTACCAGCAGAATCCTGGAAACAGTCATTGGATGGCTGTTAAGAACATACTTAAGTACCTAAGGAGGACAAGAGATATGTTCCTGATCTATGGATCTGGTGACGAGGAACTCGTTGTAAAAGGTTACACGGATGCGAGTTTCCAAACCGATCGTGATGATTCACGGTCACAATCGGGATACATTTTCATTCTGAATGGAGGAGCGGTCTCTTGGAAGAGCTCCAAGCAGGATGTGGTGGCTCTATCAACTACAGAATCAGAATATGTCGCCGCCTCATTGGCAGCTCAAGAAGCTGCATGGTTAAAGAAATTCATTGCCGATCTAGGGGTTGTCCCCTCCATTCAGGACCCCCTAGAGATCTTTTGTGATAACGAGGGTGCGATTGCACAAATCAAGGAACCCCGTGCTCATCAAAAGACTAGGCATATTGAGCGGAGATTCAACTACATACGAGATGAAGTTGAAAAGGGAAAGATATGTATTCGCAAAGTTCACACGGATCAAAACGTTACGGATCCTCTCACGAAGCTCCTTGAAAAGGCAAAGCATGAATGTCATACTTGTGCCATGGGACTTCGATATTCTAGTGATTGGATTTGATCTATAAATTTTGTATTTGGATATGTGGAACTTTCTATATTTGAATAAAATTATTTGGTTATAATGTTTCAAATAATATTCCAATTTAGCATGTTTAATCCATGAGTAAAATGTTTACTCTAAATGTCTGTAGTCGTTCACACTTGTGGGAACAAGTTTGAAGGTAAGACTATTATGAACTTGGATTGGTTGATATTCATAAGGATGAATATAGAGCAATGGGTTGCTACCAAGGTTCATAGATATTTGTGGGATACAAATATTGGACTAACCCGCATCTCAAATTTTACTACATGGAATCTTATTGATTGATCATAAGTAATTTTGAGTAAGGCGAATATCATTTGGTATCCTCCGACCTGAGATACATATTGGTTTTGATATTCACCAAGTATTATACCTTGAGCTTCTTCTTCACTGTTCTGAAATAGTGGACAGTACATAAGGGTATATTCAGGTATGACATAAGGTGTCTGTGAGAAACATATGTAGTCAAGATGGAATTTGTTCCTCTTATTCGTTGAGAGTTAGATGTCTAAGGCCTGATAAGTTACATCAACAAGAAATGATCATTCTGTGTTCTAGGATTTGACATGACATCTGAAACAAAAGGATAGATGATTGATTCACCTAAATCATTTCAAGTAGGGTACTTGAAAGGGATGATGTTATTGAATGGCTACAAGTCATGCGTATTAAGGGTAGTGAACCGTTGTTAGGTGGTATTTACTGCTTGCATCAATCTTCTATGAATCTTGGGCAAGTGGGAGATTGTTGGATTCTGTGTGCCCAAGACACTTAGAATATTGATGTGGTTAGTACGTTATGATCCAAGTCGGGTTATACCCAACAACAAGCTTGGCAAACACCAATTGAATATTTAATTGATGATGTGATCATGCAATTAAATATTTACACCAATTTAGAAAATGGGTTTTCTAAATAAGTTGCATGTAAGTGGGAACAACTTATTAGGATATTTTGTTCAACAATATTATTTGATGTGTTGTTTAAATTAGTTAGATGACACCAAATATTAAGTGAGAAATTACAGCTTATAAATTAAATGGTTAATTGTATAAGTATGTAATTACATTTATATATCTTGTACATACAATTAATTGTATGTCTAGTATAAGTGACATTTTAATGTGTGATAGTTTTGAGAGGGAAAAGGGTTTTAAACCCCTTTTGGCCGCCCCTCCCCTCTCCTTCTATTGGACCAAACTAGTTTGGTCACCAACACACATTTAATTGAGTCTTGGACTCAAAAAATCTGATGAACCACACACATTACATGCAACTTTGAAAGAAAGAAAACTCTCAAAAACCTCTCTCTTGGTCTCGGCTCAACAGCAGCTTTTGAAGAAGTTTTTGTCTTGATTTGGTGATCTCTCCCTAGCAAGAGTTGTGTATGCTTCACAAGGCTTGGGGTATAAGCACTTGAGGACTCCTCCTTGAAGTCTTGGCCAAAAGAACAAGCATCAAACATCCCATTTTGGTCGACATTTGGTGCTGGAACAAGGTAGTTGTCACAGCTTGTTCAAGCTGTGATTTTATGTACGTTTAAGTATTGCAATAGCTTGTCCATTCACATAAGAATGATCCTCATGATTTGGGTTTGTTTTTCATAACATATGAACATATAGAAGATAAGATTTTCAGCTTTAAAAATCGTTTTAAAAGCCATATTTCCGCTGCGTTTTTCAGAATGTTTAAAAGGTTAAACATGGATTTTATGTTCTAGCAAACCCGTCATGAAGGTGGGGTAAATTTCATGGTTTTGAATGGAATGTAAAAAAGTAAGATGAACGTGTGAATGAAAGTAAGAAAGCATGAATGAATGAGAATGAAAATAATTTTTGAAAGTGAATGATAATGACGTACCATGAATGAATGAAAGTTAACAAATTAATGATGAAGATAATAATGATATTATCTATGTGTACGTATGATGTGTGAACACATACAAAAGTAAAGAACGGTTTTAAATGGAAGTAAAGTATGTTTTGTTTTAAAACTAGAACTCACTCAGCAACGCTAACTTTTTATGCATTTTCCAGTTGGCAGGTAAAGTTGTTGAGGATGGCACGGGGCGGATACTTGGCTTTTTTTGGATGGAATTCTTTTGTTTAATGTGGTTGCATTGTAATGCAAACAAATGAAATTGTGTAAAGAATGTTGTATTATTTTGCAAAAGCATTTTTAATGAAAATGTTGTTTTTAATGTTTCTGCTGCAACGTTTATTTCAAGTTAGTGTAATTATATGTTTTATGAGCGATGATTGGCTAGATATAAGTGTCCTGGGAATGGGGCCTTACAGTGTAATTCACTTCATGGACCTTCAAGTCTCTCGATGCATATGCTATGACCTTTCCTCGTTGCATGAGAACACAACCAAAGCAATGTCTAGATGCATCACAGTATACAGTAAAATTCTCATTTCCATCGGAAGGGTGAAGATAGGAGCATTACCCAATTTGTTCTTTAATGCTTCAAAGGCTTCTTCTTGTTCGGACTCCCACGCGAATGGTTTATTCTTTTGAGTCAAGGAAGTAATTGGCTTTGCAATTCTAGAGAAGTTGGAAATAAAACGTTGATAATAGCCAGCTACACCAAGGAAAGAATGAACTTTGGTTGGGGTTGTAGAACACACCAATTTTTCACAGCTTCCACCATTGCAGGGTCAACGTGAATTCCTTGGCTATTCACCACATGTCCAAGAAATTATACCTCCTCAAGCTAGAATTCGCACTTTAAAAACTTTGTGTACAGTTTTTTTTCTTCAATTGCTCAAGAACTTGTTGCAAGTGAAGTTCATTATCGGTTTTGGACTTTGAGTATATAAGTATGTCTTCTATAAAGACAATCACAAACTTGTCAAGATACGGCTTGCATACTTGATTCATGAGATTTATAAAGACAGAAGGAGCATTTGTTAACCCAAAGTGCATAACCATGACCTCATAGTGTCCATATGGAGTACGGAACGCAGTTTTTGTGATATCATCATCCTGAACTCGTAGTTGATGATAGCTTGAGCGTAAATCGATCTTTGAGAATATAGCAGCTCCTTGAGTTGGTCAAAAATATCGACTATGTGAGGGAGAGGGTAGCGGTTCTTGTTGGTAAGTTTGTTGATCTCACTATAATCGATACACATACGGAACGATCCATCTTTCCTCTTCACGAACAGAATAGGTGCACCCCATGGTGAAGAGCTAGGATGGATAAAGCCCTTGTTAGACAGTTCTTGAAGTTGACTGGCTAGCTCTTGCATTTTCGATGGTGCTAGTAGATAAGACGACTTGGCCACGGTGTTCGATCCCGAAATCAAGTGGATCTTAAACTCGACTTCACGTATGGGAGGTAGACCACTAAGATTATCGGGTCAGATTTGTCGCTCTAGTCATAGTCTTCCTCATTGTCTGATTCACCTTCTACCTTCGGATCTTTGTCATTAGACCAGTCTGTTGTTAATCTCAGCAATAAGTGCTAGACCAGAAGTAAGATCTGCTATAAACTATCCAACATAAGCACTCCGTCATAACCATCTTTAATGCTAACAAGTAGAGATTTCTTTGGCTCGTCACATGTCTTTGGTTCTTCTTTCGTTGTAGCATTAGAAGACTTTGACATGACTTTTGAAATGTCTTCTGAGACTGTTGATGATATCTTTGACAATTAGAGCTAGTTTGACCATGACCTCCTTGAGTTCTTGGAGCTTTGCATTCTCTTGAAAAGTGGCCATAGTTGTTACAGTTAAAGCACCTTGACTTTGCCTTATCAAAGCCAACGGTTTTGTTTGCACTTGGCTTATAGTTTCTGTTCACATAAGAATGCTTTTGAGTTCTATAAGATATCATCACCATTTGCCAGTTTAGATCCATTTCTTCAACATCATCTGGATCCATTTCTTCAACATTATCTGGATCCATCTCAAACAAATCTTGTAAAATCAAATCAACTTGTCTTAAATGGCTACCTTGGTATGCCTGAAAACTTGCCATAAAGGTTGTAAAGACAGATTTGGACTCTTCATCCTGTA
The DNA here is from genome assembly GCA_025506515.1 of Flaveria trinervia. Lineage (NCBI taxonomy): Eukaryota > Viridiplantae > Streptophyta > Magnoliopsida > Asterales > Asteraceae > Flaveria > Flaveria trinervia. Next base: position 75,438,112 of record CM046450.1, on the reverse strand, counting down.
AAAGGATGTTTATGACAACTTTAACTTTTCTAGGTTTAACAAAGTTAGAAGATGGAGTCTCAATTTGAATTTTAGGCATTTGAGGTTTAGGAAGAGACTGTGGTTAGTAGAGTAGATAGGTGCACTTGTGAAAATCCTGCTCCCACAAACAAGTCACCCTTATCTTCTGGAGTACTTTAGTCAGTTTCCAGAAATGCATTCTCTATAGTATTTGCAGGAGAAGCAACATACTTGTACTGAGAAGTGGATGCAGCTATGTCATTGTTCCTTGAGCTCTCATCAATTTCCACCGACTCAATCTTGGCAATTAGAAGATTAAGATCTATGGGAAACTTTTTAGTATGCTTTAATAGTGTCACTATCTGTTTCCATGAAGATGGAAGCACATTTACAAGTCTATTTTTTAGGTCTTTAAGATCATTCTTAATGCCTGCAGTTGACATTTCTGTAGTAAGTTGCATATATCTATTCATTATTTGGTTTATTATTTCTCCTGAAAGATTTTCAAATAGTTCAAGTTACCTTTTCAGTTTCTACCTTTTGAGATCTTGAATATGTTTTCCCCCTTTACAGATGATTTTCAAGGCTTTGTACATAGTGTAGCCAGTTTGGTAACCCTCAAGCCTGGTTAAAACCTCCAAAGATAAACGTTTACACATAAGAGAGTAGGCTTGAATAGTATTCTTTACTTTCTTTAAACCATCACCATGCAGACCATCTTCTGATAACGCTATAGTGAATCTTTGGTATACACAAAACTTCTATGAGGACTGCAAGATGTTGTAACACCCGGATATTTTTCTTTGAAGCCAACGAAAGAAGAAAAGAAATAAAGTCCAAAGTCGAGGGACCAAACTTGCCAAAACGCATGAAAGTTCAGAAGAGAAGGAGAATAAGAGGGGAGGGCAACCCACACCCTCCCCACATCTCCAAAATTCTACAACATAGAGAGAAAGAAGAGAGAAAGGGGAGAAAAGAAGAAAAAGGCTTGATTCGAGTGGGTCCGAGCTCGAAAATCATCGTGTAGCGGGTCCAAACGAAGCTCTACTTCTCAGTGATGATTGTGTGAGTTCTAGGACCACTCTTTTAAATTTTTTTGGTTGATTTTAGGGCTAGAACACATCTAAAAACCCGTTTTTGTATGTGTGTGTGTTTGACCCATTTGTATGTGTTTGCATGTTATGCGTTTGGAGTTTGTTTATGGGCTTGTGTGTGCTTGAATGGTGTTGTGGTATGCATTCCTAAGATTTTGGGATAGTTTATTTGGGCTTAGAATGGGTTTGGATGAGCTTAGATGTCGAAAATGGCAGATTGGGTTCGGGAGTGAGCTGTATTCTGCGCAGTTAGGGCTATGCGACCGAATGGCATGCCAGTCATGCGACTGAAGTCCACACGCATGCCAGTCGTGCGATTAAGGCTCAATCGCATGAGAGGTGTGCGACTAGAGCCCATACGCTTGCCAGTCGTGCGTTGAAGGTCAAACGCATGGGGAGTCATTCGACTGAGAGTTCATCTGCATTAGGTCCATCCGCATTAGTTCCATTCGCATGGAACTCATCCGCATTGGGTTCATCCGCATTAGGTTCATTCGCATGGGTGTTCATTCGCATAGGAGTTCACCCGCATTGGTCCATTCGCATGATGTTCAGTCGCCTGGAAGGCCATGCAACTGAATGGTGTCCATACACCCAAGTAGGGCTTGTGCACTCGGGAAAAATGTAGTTTATGTTCTGACTTTCGGGGGAAAGTGCAGATGTAAATTATGATGTGGAAGGTTCCCGTAAGTTCATGTAAGATGACCTTTAAGGTCTTAGAGGTTATGTTAGGCATGATGATGATGTTGCATGTTTATGTATGTTATGTTCCTTGTTATGATGAATGTTTATCTTTCCCGTGACTTTATGTTGAATGTTAATGAATGAAATGAAAGTATTATGTAACATAAAGTGAAAGATAATGAAAGAAGAACATGAAGAAAGAATGCATGCATTAATAAATGATAAAAGAAATGAAAGGCTTGCAAGCAATTGTATGGAAGGGACACACCATTAAAAGGTGCTAGCCCACAGTGTGCGGGTTCGCTACCCTGGGAGGATGCACATCGGGGTCTTTCTTTGTGATCGACCATTTGTATAAAACCTCTACCGCTTACCCCGGTACTGCGGCACCATGTATAGTTGTCTATTTATAGACTTCGGCCCAGTAGCCATATAGTTTGGGGTGTAGCACATGGTATTGGTACCGAAGATATGAATAGTGAAAGAAAGAACGAATAATGAAGATAATAATGATATTATCTATGTGTACGTATGTTGCATGATCGCATGAATGTAAAGTACGGTTTTAACGAAAGAAAAGTATATTTTATTATTATAAAACTAGGACTCACTCAGAAATGCTGACTTTTATGTGTTTTTAGTTGGCAGGTAATGATTGCTAAGGATGGCACGAGATGGCTACTCAGCTCTTTTAGGATGACATTCATTATAATGCTTTTATGATATGATGCAACTTGGGTATTGTAATTGGTTAATGATGTATTATTTTGCAAAAGCTATTATATTGAAATAAAATGTTTTGTTTAAATGTTTCCGGTGCAATGTTTTTATGTAATACGATGAAAATATATGTTTTATGTGCAATGATTTACTAGTTGTAAGCGTCTCGGAAACGGGGCCTTACAGATTTAACAGGAATATGGGTCCTTTCTCTATTGATTTTCAAAGATCATTATCAATAGAGTTTAGATGGTGTTTTAGTCTGAGATACGAGTTCTTGAAGTCAGCTTTGTTCTTCAATTTAGGATCCATGTTCTTAGAATCTTCAGACTTAACAATTTTAAAATTTGAATTTAAGAAAATAAACTGCTTTTGATGTTTTAACGTTTAAAGAAGTGACAATATTTTTGGACTTTAGTTTTTGAAATTTTCTAAATGTTGAATGAAAAGTCTAAATTCTGATGCACCTAAATAGTTGTGAAACACCCACTTTGAACTAGAAACACCTAAGGGAATTCCATAGTAGAATTTTGAAACACCCAAATGAACATACGCTTGAACAGTGGTGTAACATCCGACCCATTTTCAAACAAGAAACCCAAACTCGAACCCGTTTGAGTCAATCTTATATATCAAATTAATTAATTAGTCATTTTATATATGTTTATGTTCCAAATATAATAACTATGTCACTTGATCAATTTAATTTAATATTATAATTTATAAAATAAATTTTATAAGTTTTGAAATGTTATTAATATTTATAAAATTTCAAAGCTTTTATGAGATTTATAAAGTCTATAAAGATTTTATTAGAAAATAAGTTGATTAATTAAAATTGAGGTTTTAATGAATTAAAAGTTTAAATTGTAATTATTCCTTTATCTATTTTTTTATTTAATCTTATATTTATTTCAAAAACATAACCCCCTTTTAAAAGACTTATAACTCACAATTAACACTATCTATAACCCCCTTCTAACCTAACTATAAAAGTAAGCTTTAAGTCTCATTTTTCATTTGCTCATTCTCTAAAAATCTCACTAACAAACATTTCTTACATCCATTGGTTTTGATCAATTTCAAGAATTTTCTTTTACAAGTAATTTCAAGAAGTTTGTAATACTAAGGTAACCTTATATTGCTTTTATATGATGCATTTCAATATCGTTTTAATCATCCTAACATCCAATTATTCTTATGACTTTATGTTCTTACTTTTATTCTTTATTCTACTAAATCTCTTTTAATTTTAATCTTTATTATTTGATCATTAACTTTCTAACATTCACTAACCTTATAACAATCACTAACATTCCTAAATCAAGCTAAGAACACGCTAACATAAACAAAGCATCACGTTTGCATATGGACGGCTATGCCGCCGAATTTGGTTATTCCACAAGATTATTTCTCTAAATGATGGCTACTCAAAAGTCTTGGAATATTTTTTATAACTCAAATTAAGTCTAATATATCATATATCGACATAATAAATTGTTCTAACCCCTTTCATGTTTTAACAATTTTAAAAGTGTACATAAGTGTCTTACTATAATTTTGGCAGAATATAGTCTGACTTCAACTAACCATATCTTAGTCAAAACAAACTATACTTAAGTAAAATCAAACTCCAATATGAATTAAATTCTTAAGTATAGTTTTACCTCTTCAAAATCAATTGGATGAATCAACAATAGCCTTCACAATATAAGTGCATTTCAGCACCTTCTGTCTTGTGCTGTTGTTTTGACCTGTTTACGGATTTTTTCATAAAAATGTTTCTAAACAAAAGTTGTTCGGAGACTCTGAACTATTCAAATGTAAATTTTTATAATTTTATGCAACCGTTTGTTATTTATAAAACGTGTTTAAACACGTATAAAATTTTATGTTAATAATTTAAAATTAGTGCATTAATCCTTTTTCAATCTACCTTTCGAGTTTTGGTATTTTCTAAACGTCCTAACTTCTTGTAATGAATTTCAACCTCAAGTTATTATTTCGTTTTATCCTTTAGTACATCACCTTTGACTCTTGACATCCAAGTTTTCTTATGTACTTTACAACCATCATTATATAATATGAGTTTTCCATGTGAGTTTTCCATACCCCTTTTTACTTTATTTCACACATTTTGGGATGAAACATGTTAAGCTTATAAATATACACTTGTAAAACATCTTAAAACTTATAATGCACGAGCAATTCGTTTATAAACTTGTCATGGTTATTTGAGATATTTATAAGCCTTATATGATAGTCATCTTGTAAAAACAATCATTATCTATTGGTAGCCTAGCGACGTCATAGATCTATGGGCTTGACAAGCCTATTTGGTGCTAAAGAAGAAGTTATTACCGGCTCCTAATGACATTTCTTGTTTATCATGGGAACCAAGTACACTTAGCTAATCATTATAACTTATTGTGGCTATCTTTTGTAAAGTTTTGATTATATCATTATGTTATCTATATTCTTGCAATATTTCTTAACCTATGATATGAATTGTCTCTTAAAAGTTGTTTTTATACGTATGTACAAATTCATGGAAACTGACTAACATTATATGTTGACCTTATTTTTAACATGTTTTAGGATGCTACTTTGAGGAATTCATCATGCTCATATAGGACTTGGACCTAGATTAATTAAAGATTTTATTTTGTTGTTTGAATCTTTATTGTATTGTAATAATTTATTTGTTTAGTATTATTCAATGAAAATGACATTTAATATTATTTTAACTTAATAAATTCCATGATTTATGAACAACTAATTCATATTTGTTCGCTCTGATGATTCCACCGTCGGTCGGAGTGTGACAGATTGTTATCAGAATCATGGTTATAGGGAATTAGGTTATTAGAAATAGAATGACTTAGACTATAACTAAGTACCCTTACACATGAGTCCTCTCATGTATTTTATATACTTAGATAGGATTTTATGTGCCTATATGCTTAAACTTGATTATGTGATTACATGCCTTACATGACATATCCTTATACATTGATTCTTATCAATGCACTCAAGATTCCCATCATATACTAAGGCATTGTGCCTAAATCAAATGGTTTTCAAATTGAGTTTTGAATTGTTATTCTTAGTTTTCAAGTCTCGTCAAAGTTTGTGTCCTATAACTTGAAAACATGTAATGCGCAAAGAGTGGGATGCCTGTATCTCGAGGTGTCAAGTCTAGATAAGATGTTCATATAAATCCAAATCAAGCCAAATCAATCGATGGATCCATTTACCTTACATGGAAACCCTTGAGGTGTGTGTACGCTTAGGTACTCATGTCTTAATTAAGGTTATGGTTGACCAAATGCTTTGATAAGTCAATGTATTCTCTTTGGTTTATGAACCGATCTGTTTACACTTGGAACCTCTCATTGTTATTTTGAATCATCATATCCTTGATCTTTAGTTTTTGAAATTTTATAGTTTATTATCATATTTTCATCAAGTCTCTTAATAATCATTCTGAATGTTACGTTTTGAAAAACCTATCATAATTGATTCTATTACCCTGAACTGTTCATCTTAGCAATTATGATTTAATATCAATCTTACACCGATTCAACTTGAAAATCTCAATGTCATACAAGAATTGGTTATCCGAGAACCCTCCCTAAGTTGTCAACTTTGAGAAGCTCATTTGGATTTCTCTTACATCCAAAAGTGTCTTAAACATCATTTTCATTATCGTCAATTCAAGTTTTATATTGATTTTGTGCCTTGTACTAATATATGACAAAACCAATCTACCTTCGTGTATCATTTGACATGCAAAAGCTTGCAAACCAAAAAACCAATCAAAGCGATGATTTTATCCATTACTAAAGTAACCCATGAAATCATAAGTTATGAAAAGTCAAATGTAGCCAAAGCTCATTAAGTTTAAACGTTCCCCATAGGTCGCTTTGGAACATAAAACAAAATCCAAATATTTCTTTAAATCAGCCAATTCGTGATTAAATTTTGGGATGAAATTTTCTAAAGTGGGGGAAACTATAACATCCGACCCATTTTCAAACTAGAAACCCAAACCCGAACCCGTTTGAGTCAATCTTCTAAAGCAAATTCATTATTTAGTCATTTTATATATATTTATGTTCCAAATATAATAAATATGTCACTTGATCAATTTAATGTAATCTTATCATTTATAAAATAAATTTTATAAATCTTGAAAGGTTATTAATATTTATAAGATTATAAATATTCAATCAAATAAATAATCAAATTGCAAAGTTGTCAGGACCGTGTACATACGGAATACCAACAGATTTTGCGTTTATACCCAATCAAATAATGCGGAATCCTATTTGATTGGCGATCCAATCGGTGAGAACGTTAACCTGATTGATATAAGATTGAAACTAAACATTATGAATGAATAGAAACTGATCAGGAATGATCTATGAACTTTGGACTGGCTTTCTTGGACGTTTTGGACGGCTAGGGTTCGTGATAATATCAAGTATTCTTAAATTCTCGAATTCTTCTATTTTTCCACGAATTAAGTGGTATTTATAGTTTAGAGGTTTCCATCCTTACGACTGAACCATTAGCATGGTTCAGTCGTGCGACTGAATCATGCCATTGATCCATACGCACGACTGACGGTTCAGTTGTGCGACTGAGTCAATCTTATGTCTCAATCATACGACTAATCCAGTCTCTTGGTCCAGTCGTGTGACTGGTCCATACGTATGATGTATTCATGCGTATGGTCCATAAGTATGGGCCATTAGTATAAATACTCATCTCATTATGTTGAACACTTTACTGAATCGTTGTTGACTAAGAATCATGTACAACACCCTCAAACCTATATAATATGGTCATACATATACGTTATACTTTAAGACAATAATAATATGAAATAAATAAGCATGAATAAACATCAATCACATATTATATTTCATTGAACCAATTCATTATACATGTGTAAGGCATGAAAGACTTTTACATTTAAGCTCATAAACTAGGAACATATGCATCTACAAACTCTCCCTTGGTCCTAGTTTCCTCTATCATCTAACACTTTTCTCATGTTCTTGGAACTTCTCCTCTTTGGTAACTCCTGCATGTATTTCAAATGTAAAGCAGAGTCTTATCACGTGTTGAAACTAGAGAGCTTGTATAATGTCCTGCATGTCATAGAACAGTGGCCACTTGTATAATGTGTAGACATCTTCAGCCAACAAGTTTGTAAGCCACATAGGGTCAAACACCCGGATAGTATCAATCTTTCCATCTCTGTTTAGAACTATGACCGCTTCGCCTGTCCGCCAGTCGTAATACCACCATTTGAAGTGTGGAGTGAAGTCCTGAGGCATTTCCCGTAAGGGAATCTTTGACATCGTGTGTGGGGGACTCCACTTCAGCATAACTTTAGGCTTCCCAGATATAGGGTCCACTTCAGACTTACGAATGTACCTCTTCGGTTGTTAAGGTCTGAAGTTTACCCACCTGGTGTGGTATTCCTTCTTCAATGCAGCCTGGAACCATCCTAACATCTTCCTCGGATTTACATACAAAAGATCTAAACATGCCAGATGGTTGAGCTCAAAACCAGAAAGAGTCTTCAGATCATGAGGATATTTGAAGTACTCGATTCCTTTTTCCCTCTTTACAACATAGACTCCTAAGTCCTCAAAATATGCCCATGATATGATCTTGCTTGACACTTTCTGATGTCTTTTGACTTTGTAGAGCTTTATGTAGGCATTCTACTTTGGCAGCACGCGTTGGGCTTTCATTTCTACAAAACAAGCAGCCCATTCAGCTTTCTTCTAGTCGACATTAGCGTCCGAAGCTTGGGCTGAGCTTTCTTCTTTATCCTTTTCTTTCTCCACTTCATCCAGCTTCTCAAATGTAGCACTACCAAAAGTATCACCGAAGTTGGGTATAACATTATCTTCGTGGTCAGTGTACTCTGGATAATGTTCAGCAGTGACGTCCTCGATCTTAGTTTCATCAACATCGTTCAGCTCATCGTCACTAGCCACATCAACTTTTAGAGCATCTTTTACCAGCTCATCAGGTTTCAGCCTGAATATTTCAACAAGTTCTTCATCTGTTAAGTCATGTATGATCTCTCCCTCTTCAGGAGTGTAGCTCACAGATCTCCTGACTATCCCTTGCACGTCAAGAATCGTGGTTAATTAAGACTTGACTTGCTGAAGGGGTTGGACATCATACTCATCATCCTGTTGAGCCTCGTCTGTTTGATTAAACATTAATCCCATCATACATAAGTCATTATATAAAGCATTTAAACATAACACACATAGATGATGGTTAATTACATTAATGTAATATATAATTCAAGTACAAAAGTTTTTAAATACAAATACATCTAATCATTACTTTTGTCTTGAATAGTGGTATCTTCAGCTGGAGGAGCGAAGGATGAGGCTCCTTGATCTTGGTTTCTTTTAGTTCGCCTCTCTTGAGCTTGAGGATGTGAGGCTGATGTAGATGCACCACCTTCCTGATCATCATCATCCTCTTGATCTTTTATGCTCGGTCCTCCTTCCTCAACACTTTCTTCAGAATCATCTTCATCCTCATCATCATCATCATCATCATCATCTCCATCCTTAATCTTCAAAGGCTCAATCTTTGACCCTTTCAGCTTTAGCACTATCTTCTTATTCTTCTTCTCAAGCTCTTCAATCCTCTTCACCGAAGCCAACACCAGCTCATTTCAACTTGTAAGTGTATGGTGGGCTCGGCTTAGAGCTCTCTCATATGGGTCACTCTTCTCATTAAGCTCCCTGATCTTCTGAGCTTGAGCTGCATTCACCTCCATCATCTTGTGTAACTCAGAAGCCCAAAGCTCATCAATGGCAAGAAGCCTAAGCATAGTGTTGTTGAGGTTAGACAGTTGTTCCTCTAACCTGATGTGGGGTAGAGTGGATCCATCCGTGAATAGAGAGTGTGTGGAGGGACTTGCTTGGTGACTGGTGGTGTTAGTAGTGGATGTGGTGAATATGAGAGGTGGAATGTGTGTGGGAGGTGTGGTGGTGGTAGTAGTAGCTGTGGTGGTGGTGATAGGAGAAGTGGTAGTGGTGGTGGTGGTTGTGACAGTGGTGGTGGTGTGGTTGTGGTGCGGACAAGATATATATTTTGATAAATATTGTACGCACAGATTTAGTTTTAAATGGTTTTTACAAGTACTAAACCACACACACAAAAGGCAAGTGTACCTGTCGTGTGGTAATATAGTATTGGTAGGAACCGAGTATCAATCCGTGGACACACCTAGCCTACTCAACAGACTTCACATTTGACTATCAAATTTGATTTTTGTTAAAGAAAATGATAAGTTGCATTGGGAAGATTTTTTAGGGTTTAAAAACAATGATAAAAATAAAGTAAACTAAGAATTAAAGCGTTTGGATTTAAAACCAGGGAATAAAAGTTAACATCCTAATTAGACTCCACTTATGTAATCGTGATCAATTGGTGGTGTGATTTAAAGATATGGAGTAATGTAATTATGTTAATTTTTATAAAAATGAGCTGGCGTGATTTCTCGTCTATCGTGCTGTCGTAGTGACTAGGATCATGTCAGGTTGAGTTTTACTGCTTAGATCAAAGCCCTACTAATGTAGGAAAATCTGTTGTGACCTATTTGACATATGATTTCTGAAAACATAACTTAATGTTAAAAAGAGAGTTGATCAAGTTCCTTCCTAACATAACATTAATTATAGAAAACCATAACAATTACTGAAGATTTCTCAAACTAATAAAAGGAAACCCGCAAATGATCAGAAAGTTAAGGTGAGATGATTTCTAATAACCATTTCTAGTTCATTAGCCATGGATTTATTATGAAGACCGGTTTCGTGAATGAAAGTTAATCATACAGTTTTCAACCTTGTATGACAATCAAAATCACAAACCATAAATTTATAACTTCCCGTTCAAATGTAGATGCTACCCATCAATAGTTTTCCCAAGACCAACATAACATTAACATAATATTTATCACACCATTAGTTCATCACAAATTACATAAGTTTCATCCGATTAGGATGATAGAAAGTGTTTAGCTCATAATGAGCTTGAACATAACAATATAACAAAGAAGATAGATATGTAATCATCGGTGAAATGGAACAATCAAACCAATAATCCACAATGGATTACGCTTAGATGGTCCCGAGCTTCTTCCAAGTGTTGTATGCACCTCCCGAGCCTCGAAATGACCTTGAAGTCTTGATTCCCGAGAGAGTTATGCAGAGTAACTCTCCCACTAAAGTTTACAAAAATAGTGAACTTAGGCTTCTATTTATAGGCTTTCTGGAGTGTTTAAACATGGCCCCGTGCCTAAAAGGCACGGCCCTGTGCTAGTAGAATGCTTACGAAAGTTGGTCGGCTCGTACATGCAGGTTGTGTCGGGCATGACCCCGTGCTAAATGGGGCATGGCCCCGTGTTGGAGGTGGGCCACGACCTCGTGCCTTATGGGGCACGGTCCCGTGTCTACTTTTAGGAAACAATACTTTTTGTCCTGTCAGATGTCCAAACACGGGGGTGTGTTAATTTAGCACGGGGGTGTCTTTCTGGCAAAGCATGGGGGCGTGCCTAAAGAGGCACAACCCCATGCTTGGACTCCAAAGCTCAGATTACTTCAATTTCTTGCTAAATATGCTTCTTTTGTCCATCTTGCCCTTTTAAATACCCGAAAACACAATTTAACATTTTTCAGTATATTTTCATCATTTTAAGGAAGGTATTAAGGAATAATTGATGTGCTTTTGATAGGATTTTTATGTATAATTTGGAGCACATCAAACATACCCACACTTGAACCTTGCTTGTCCTCATGCAAAAATCACTTAAAACAACGAATCCTCCACAAACCAAATAAATCATATTATAAACATGTCTTTCGAGAAATACACAAGTAAACATTAGTTTCATCCAAATATAAATATTCCAAGCATATGTAAAATGATCTTCTAGCAAGCAATAGATTGGTTAGTAAATATTATTATCATGTAAACATCCACACTTCTCACAAGATACACTCACACTCGGCTAATATGGAGTCATAATAAAGATTAGTGTGACTAATACACTCAATTGCCTAGTATGAATATGTGTGAAATCATATGCTTGTTAAGGGATCAAACCTCCACCTACTTAGATATTTACTTGCTTAAATCATTAGGTCTTTGACGGGTTGTAACTTGGCTCGGGCTCACGTAAGGAATATTTGGAAAAAGTGGCTAATTGTTAAAGATGACGGTCTTGGCTTCATTTTTTCTAACATAAACTACATGGTAAGCAATAAAAGGTACCCTATACAATACTTCAAGCTAGAAGGGATATGCTAACTTGAGGACTCGTTTAAGGTCAGATTGTCAAGACCGTATTTTGCTTTCAAGAATTGTACTTCATCTTTTACCCGAAGATACACAAAACATTCCTTTCTCAAGGATCGTTCGGCATGAAGTCTAATCGCACCCAATCAGATTAGTTCTGTGTATTCGTATTGAGATTCAGTTTGATTCTTTTTGCATTTTCCATTATGAGACCAATTTCCATAGTTCGGGTATCTTTCAAATTTTTTTTAACAAGCCAAAAACGTGTCTTTATCGAAAAAGGGTTTTGTTGAAGGCTTTTTTTGGTTAAGTGACTTGGTGGTTCGGGTGATTGAAAGATAAAAACGTTTAAGCTCAACGAGGCTAACTAAAGTTGATGTTCGGGTAAGGAAAATTAAAGAGAATGGTTGGGGCTTGAATGGTTAAGGTCACCTAGTGCCCAACTCATTTTTATTTGTTGGACCAAAAGAACCAATGAGCCTGATCAGAAAAACCTCTAAGTCCCACAAACATTACAACTGCTGAAGAAGATCACAACAGCTGAAGACATCAGCTGATTACAAGGTCTGAAGACAAGTCTGAAAGTAAAGTACTGAAGAACAAAGACTGATGACAAAGTCTGAAGCCATCAGCTAAAAACAAAGACTGAAGCCATCAGCTGAAGACAAAGTCTGAAAGTAAAGTACTGAAGACAAAGACTGAAGACCAAAGTGATCAGTAGTTGTCACAACAACCGAAGTAATTAACTTCAGTAGTTGTCACAACAACTGAAGTAATTAACTTCAGTAGTTGTGATGGTTTCCTTTTAGTACTTGTAATTTACTTTTCAGTAGTTATAGTTTCAGTAGTTGTAGTTCAGTAGTTTTATATTTTTGTACTTAAGCATTCTCTGTGATGTAATCAGTAGTTGAAAACATTCTTAGTAGTTTGCATAGTTTCAGTAGTTTGAATAATTCTGTTAGATGTCACTATCAAGTGACATCAGCAGACGTCACATATCCTATATAAGGAATGTTGACCTAGTTGTAAAGTGTGACATTGAGCCACCACGAAAGCATATGAATGAAATATTTCTTTTGTAGAATTCTCTCTTTCTATATCCGTGTACTGTTACATTGAATATCAATTGTGTTCTTATGAATTGTTTAATTCGTTGTTCGAATTCCCCTGAAATACTATCTAATTAATCAAACTTAGATCTCTGATCCTAACAAATGGTATCAGAGCAAGGTTAATCATTGATCGATCTAACAATTGATCATTGAAACTGCTATTCTATATCTAAGTTTGATTGAATTAGCATATTTGCAAGAATTGGTTATAGATCATTGAATTTCTACTACTTTCATTTATCTGCTTTGTGTTTTCCCTTGGTTCATATTGAGTTTGTTGTGTTTTGCACTAAATCAGTTAAAACTTAATTGAATTTGGTTGAATCTGAGAATGACTACTACTTCTAATGACCCTTACAATACTGGTTCCTCAACCAAGCCTCCGATGCTGGTTAGGACTGAGTATAACATATGGCAACGAAGAATGCTTCATCACCTGTCTGTTAACAGTTCAAGTTGTTGGACATCTGTGGAACACGGTCCACACAAGCCTTTGGTGAACAATCCGGAAACCAACCAAATGGTTCCGAAGAAGAAGGAACAATACTCAGATGAGGATCTGTTTGAGATTGATGCTAAAGCGCGTGGAATTCTGGCCATGGCACTGCCGAATGAAATCTATTCTGGGCTTATGCATCATGAAACTGCTCATGACCTCTGGAATGCATTGAAGGAACAATTTGGTGGAACAGATGAGGTCTTAGCAAACAACAAAGAAATCCTTACCTAATAATATGAGACATTCTCTCATAGGAAGGGTGAGTCACTGACTCAACAGTTTGAGCGTTTTTCCTGTTTGATCTCTGAGCTGAAAATGGTCAAACATGAATACACTAATAATCAGATGAACAACAGATTCCTCAGATCACTGCCTGAGAGATGGGACACATATATCATTGTCCTACGCTCTAGTGCAAATCTGGATAGTCTATCTCTCACCCAACTCCATGGGAAACTGCTTACATTTGAAAGAGAGATAGAGCAAAAAAGGAAACTGGCATCATCAGGAAAGCTCACTAATGACTTTGTACCAGGGAACACTTCCTTGGTTGGTCATGAGTCAGAATATGCTGCATCAGAAAGCAATTATGATGAGTATATAGATTTCTCCTCAAACGGTTCAGATCATGCATTTGTTAGTGTTGACAGTCAGTCAGGCTGTAATAGTGAAAATTTGTGTTTCATTATGGATGATTTAAAGGGTATTGCTGATGATGACTTAGAAGAGATGGATATTCTGCGCCAAATGTCCTTGATTAATATCAGATCTCAAAAGTTCTACAAGAGAACTGGTAGGAAATTTCTAGGACTCTCTGGCAAAACCAAAGTTGGTTTTGACAAGAGTAAGTTGAGGTGTCACAAATGCCACAGGCTTGAGCACTTTGCAAGAGAGTGTAGATCATCTGGATCTAACTCCTCTGCACCCTTTGTGACCTTTCCAAGTAATATTCACAAAACAGAGGGCAACATCCTGCTAGTTCTGGTCATCATTCACAACCTATATCTCCTGCATATTTTGTCCCTCTGGGTCCAATGTCATATCCATATCCCTGCTATTACATGCCTCAGCCAAATCCAGTTCAAACTCCTATTGCACAACAACCACAAGCATTACCCGAGCCTCTACCATCTCAATCATCTCAATCACAACCTCATCACAACTTCTTCACCCCTGGCATTGTTGACTGGAGCAGTTTACCAGATGATCTCTCTGGTAATGAGCATTTATTTACTGGTGATGGTCAACATGGTAGTGAACATCCTTTTGGGAATTTAGCTCTCATGGCCCTGGAATCTACTGAGAGTTCATGCTCCAATGCATCTTCTTCACAGGTAACCCAAGTATCCTCTGAGGCTAAGGCCAAGCTTGCTCTGAATCTTGCATAGATGCATTTATCTCTATTAGAGAGGCAAATGTAGCTTTAATAAATCAAAATTTAGAACTTGAGCAAACTTTCCAAAAGAAAAGCTGAATATGAGTCTGTTATTAAGGATAAAGATGATGAGATTTATAAGCTTAAACGCCAATTAAACGATGAAAAGGCTAAGCTAGAGGTCATTCTTGAGGACCATAGAGAACTCAAAGAAAAACTTGCAGTTACCCAAGTTGAGTGTGACCGCTGGGTGTCATCATGCAAGGGATTTGAAATGCTGCTCAGCAAGCAATCTGCTTCGAACGTGAAGTTTGGAATTGGTTACACCACATTGCACCACCAACAGATTTTACTCCAAAACCAATAGTAAAATCTGAAGGTGAAAGCAATTTCCAACCACATCATTATGTGCATCATCCTCAAGTGATCTCCCAAAATCACAAGATGAAATCAGTGTTGATACCTTAGCAAATCAATTAGCTGATGGGTTAACTACTGATAAGCACATGAAGCTGAGTACTACAGATGTGGTCCCTCAAAGTACCTTAAGTACTGAAGGGAAGTCACAACATCTGAAAAGCATTTCAAATCAGCTGAAATAAAAGGATTAACAACTGTTGATAGAGAACAGCTGAAGAACAAGTCTTCAGTTGTTACAGATCCTTCAGTACTAAACAAAAGTACTAAAAGGAGGAAGTACTGAAGAGCACACCTTCAGTAGTTTCCACATCAGCAGTTGATCAATTCAAGATGAAGAATAAGCCATGTGAAATATGTGGTAAATTCAATCATCTTTCTGATGAATGTTGGTAGAGAAGGGTTCCAAACTCAACAGAGATAAGCTCATTAAAATCCAAATGGATGAAATGAAAAATGAGTTTGAGACCAAGTTTGTACCACAGTCATCCCAATGTGATGAATCCAAGCCTTCATCCAAATCCAAAAAGAAGGATAGGGTTTATCATAAAACAGCTGATAGTGCTCCTCATGATAAACATCAGACTAAGTCTGTGAATTTTAAGGAGGAAATGGTGGGTCACAGGAACTCATCAAACACAAGTACTGATATGTCACAAGAGCTAAAAGCTTTAGCTACAAATCAGACACAACTTGTTATGATGGTTTAGCATTTGTTAGGGAGAGTTAACCAACTAGATGCACCTATGATCAAACCACTGAAAAGGCGTTCCAAGCCCAAATCCAAGGAATCCATTTCAGCACCATCTCCTTCTTCATGAGCTGTTAATCATAAGAAACAAGTTATGGTTAAATCTGTTGATGAAAACAGACCTAAAACCAAAAAGGTTTGGGTCTCAAAACCTAACTAGTTCTTTATGATGAATGCAGGGTTCTTCAGCATGCCAAAGGAGCATCCGGTATGTAGACAGTGGAGGATCTATGCATATGACTGGGAGCAGTTCTCTTCTTATGACTACTCTCAAGGAAAGAAGGGATTTGTTTCATTTGGAAATGATGCCAAGGGTTACATCATCGGGAAAGGATATGTGTCTAATGGACAAATCAGGTTTGATGATGTTAACCATGTGGAGAATCTCAAGTATAATCTGTTGAGTGTCAGTCAGATGTGTGATAAAGGGCATGTTGCACTTTTCACAAGCCAGAACTACAGGATTCTATCTTCCCAAGTTCTGAAGCTGATTGACAAGGTTTTGGATGAACATACTCTCTTGAAGGCCAACAGGATTGGAAGAGTGTATGTCTTGGATTTGTCAAAGAAGATTGATTTAAAGGGTCATCCTTGCCTGTTCTCCAAAGCCTCTCCTGAGGAATCTAAACTATGGCATAGAAGGCTGGGTCATGTTAATCTCAAAAACATGAATCAGCTGATCCACAATAGTTTAGTGAGAGGTCTACCAATAAAGGAGTTCCACTGTGATGAAACCTGCACTGCTTGTTTGAAAGTAAAATAGCACAAAGTCTCATTCCCTCCTATTAAAGAACCTAAGTCCACTGCCTGCTTGCAGTTACTGCACATGGATCTATTTGCTCCTGTGACAGTGATGAGCATGGCAAAGAAGAAATACTGTCTGGTAATTGTGGATGATTACTCCAGATTTGTATGGACTTTCTTCTTGCATTCAAAGGATGAGGTTGCTCAAACGATTATAAACTTTGTGTTGTATGTTGAGAAGCAGTATTCCCTACCAGTCAAGTGTATAAGGAGTGATAATGGAACTGAATTCAGAAACCATACACTTGATGATTTTTATCTATCAACAGGAATCAAGAGGCAGTTTAGCACCCCAAGGACTCCAGAACAAAATGGAGTAGTGGAGAGAAAGAACAGGACCCTAATTGAAGCTGCAAGGTCTATGTTGGCTGACTCTGGTTTGCCATTGACCTTTTGGGCTGAAGCTGTTAACACAGCTTGCTATGTGAGAATAGAGTATAGAAATCAGAGTTTGATGAAGACTCCATATGAAGTTCTACATCATTTGGCTCCTCTAATTTCATTCTTCAAAACCTTTGGGTGTCCTTGTTTCATTCTAACACAAAGAATCAACTCCACAAATTTGATCCTAAGGTGGATGCAGGGTATTTTGTAGGTTATTCATCCACATGCAAGGCTTACAGGGTCTTCAACTGCAGAACAGAGTTAGTTGAAGAAACCTTGCATGTGAAATTCAATGAATCTCCTAAGGATAAAATTCCACAAAACCCTGTGGAGTTGTTTGATCCGGACATACTGCAATATGTTCCTTATCAATCTCCAGTTGTTGCAGATCATGTGGATATATCATCTTCTGTAGCAAGTCTTCCACCTGGTGGTACTGAAGATGATGATGATATCAGTACTCACCTTTTCAAATTTAGTGACCAACTGCCTGAGTCTGCTAAACTTGATGTTCCTGTAGCTTCTATAGCTCCATCCACAACAAATGCTAATGAGATTTCTGACTCCTCTACATCATTTGACTTGCCATCTAATACTTGGTTTCAAGAATCTGGATCACCATTTGTTGCTGCTAAACCGGCTACAAATACTTGCACTGATCTTATAGTATACCAAGAGCTGAAGAATCACCCCATGTCTCAAATCATTGGTGATATCAATGCTGGTGTCTCAACCAGAAGTCAATTGTCTAACTTTTGCTTCTATGCTCTCTTCATCAGTCAGCTAGAGCCAAAGAACTATCATGTTGCTTTGAGAGACAATGGATGGGTTGAAGCCATGCAGCTTGAGCTACTTCAGTTCAAAAAGCAACAAGTGTGGGAACTGGTTCCTCTACCCCCAGGTAAGTGTGCAATAGGCACTAAATGGGTGTTTGGAATAAAACTGATGAAAATGGGCTTATTGTCAAGAACAACCTAGACTGACTGGTTGTACAAGGGTTTTCACAAGAAGAAGGTATTGATTATGATGAAACCTTTGCCCATGTAGCCAGACTAGAGGCAATTAGATTGTTCTTAGCCTATGCTGCATTCCACAATCTTAAAGTTTTTCAAATGGATGTCAAAAGTGCATTTTTATATGGTAAAATAAAAGAAGAGGTTTATGTGTGTCACACCACTATGTTTTGAGGACAATAACATCCTGATTGGGTGTATCAACTTGATAAGGCTCTTTATGGGTTGAAGCAAGCTCCTAGAGCCTGGTATGAAACACTTTCAAATTTTCTACTTAAAATAATTTCACTAGAGGTTCCATAGATAAAACTTTGTTTATTAGAAAGTTGATCAGCATAAGCTACTGTTCAAATTATGTTGATGATATTATTTTTGCATCCTCTGATCCCCAGTTGTGTGATGATTTTACAAGTCTAATGAAAAAAAGTTTGAAATGAGTGCAATGGGAGAATTACAGTTCTTTCTAGGCTTGCAAATCAAACAAAAGCTGATGGAACCTTTATTCATCAATCAAAATATACAAAAGAACTTTTGAATAAGTTTGATTTACAAAATTGTAAGCCCTGTTCTACTCCCATGTGCAACACCACACAACTGGATGCAGATCAGAAAGGAAAGCTGTTGATGAAACACTTTACAGATGTATGATTGGATCCTTGATGTACTTAACAGCTTCTAGACCAGATATCATGTTTGCAACTTGTGTTTGTGCTAGATTTCAGGCTGCTCCTAAAGAGTCTCATTTGATTGCAGTCAAGAGAATCTTTAGATATCTGCAAGGTACACAATCTCTAGTTCTTTGGTATTCAACTGGACACTCATGCAAATTAGTTTCTTTTTCTGATAGTGACTATGCAGGGTGTAAGTTAACCAGAAAATCAACTTCTGGTGGATGTCAATTCCTAGGCAACTGTTTGATTTCTTGGCAGAGTAAGAAACAAACATCTGTTGCTACATCCACTTCTGAAGTAGAGTACATTGCTGCTGCAAGTTGTACATCTCAGGTACTCTGGCTTCAAAACCACTATTGTATTATGGCATTACAAAGACTAAGACTCCATTATTAATGGATAGTGCTTCAGCTCTGTGTATTGTCAAGAATCTAGTCCAGCACTCTAGGACCAAACATATAGAGATCAGACACCATTTTATTAGGGATTGTTTTGAAAAAGGTCTGATTGATCCAAAGTTTGTGCCTAGTGCTGATGAGCTTGCAGATATATTTACTAAGCCCTTGGATAGTTCAACTTTCCAAAACCTTGTGTTAAGGCTTGGTATGCTACAGCTAGAATAAGTGATAACTACTATGATCTCCGTAAACAAGTACTGATGATCATTAGTAAACATGTCACAAATATGTACTAATTCTGTTAAAGAAACTGATGCAGTTACAACTACTGATGTAGTTGTAACTCCTGATGTCAGTAAAAACAGATAAGTACTGATGTCCTATGAAACAACTGAAATCAGCTAAACAGTCTGATGAGTAAGTGTTGAGGACAGTATGAAACAGCTGAAAAGCTAAGAATTGACGAAAACTACTGATGAGAATTTTCACTTCAGTCGCTTCCACAAATTGTTGTTTCACTCTAAACAGCTGATGACAAAACTATGTCTTCAGTAGTTTCACAACTACTGATGACTAATACCAGGTCCTTAGTTGTTTACAACAGCTGAAGACAAAACCAAGGTTTTTAGTAGTTTCACAACTACTGATGACTAAAACCAAGTCTTCAGTTGCTTTCAAACGTCTGATAGTTAAAACCAAGTCTTCAGTTGTTTTCATAACAACTGATGCCAACACCAACACTTTCAGTCGTTTTTCTTTTCAGCCTTTTCTTAACCTATAAATACCTGCACTTATAGCCAAACTTTTCATTAGCTGTTTTCAAACCTTTCTCTCTCAACAATGGCGACCATGAAACTCAAACCCCGACACAACTGTGTTGCCTACCTTTCGAAATCGGCCTTCTGGAACAAGTTTGACACTGCCATCGATCTTATGGTGGATTCCCCATACAGAACAACCTTTCTTCTGAATCCTACCATATATCCTGACTCCTTATCCCAGTTCTGGACCAACGTCTCTGTAATAACTGGTGAGAATGATAGACAAATCACTCTCCAGTCATTGCTGAACTAGAAACAGGTGCTCATCACCCCCGACATCATTCGCAAAACCCTAAATTTGCATGATGGCACCTATCCTAAAGAATACCCGAAAGGCACCACTGATATGTCTTTTCTCCATAACGGGTATGAAGGCGACTTAAGTGCTACAACCATACTTAAAAAGCACTTTCATGATGCTGAAAGACTTATCTTTCATATGGTGAATGTCTGCCTTGCATCAAAGACATCTTCTTGGGATCAGATGTCTTCCTGATGGCAACAGGTATTGTACTCTATCCTTGAACGCCAAAGTCTAAATTTTTCTGAGATAGTGTTCATGGAACTAAAGGATCTGGCTTAGAAACCTATGGCAAATAGATGGCTACTTTATCCCAGGTTTCTGATGGCCATAATTTTGAATCAATCAAAATCTGATGGCCTTGTTGGTCTTGGAGTCCTTGCTCCAGCTGTTTTAGCTGAGATATACTCTAGACATAACTCAGACCCTACTCTAAAAGGGGCTGCCCGGATGCTAAAACCGAAGCAAGGGAACCCACAGCCTCCACTTCCACATCCAAAGTCCCCACCAAACCCAAAACCCAAAAACCCAAAAAGGCTACTCAAGGAGATGAGTCCCCTGAGGATGCCCCTTACCACAAACACAGGAAATACATACTGGTTATAACCCCCCAGTTATGTCCAAGACTCAACCTGCTGAAGCCGCACAGGTATCCTCTCAACAGGATCCTATTGTAACCACAATTGGGGATCCCACATTTCTGGAACCTATCTCAATTGAGAGGGTTACCATTGAAGAGCACCTCTCACCCCGGTGCAATCTGCTTCAGACCAATCTCCACATGCAACCGCCCCTCAAAGCCCAACACTGATAGTTGCTAAAGTGCTGAGTCAGTTGCATTCCTCACCCCCTCCCCAGAAACCACTTACCACTGTGAATACCTCAACTATTGAGGGGGAGGACCAAAATGCTTCTGATAACCCATAGAACAGGGTTACAATGTTCAATCTCCAAGTGTAGAAACGGAGGTTAGAACATTTGGTAAGGCTGCCACTTCTACTGATTCAGCAAATGATTAGATGAAGTTGGTAGCATCCATAAGACCTTACCAGAGGCAACTGCCAATGAAGGACACAGTCCTGAGGCAGGAAGTCCCCAGTACCAAGAACAAGGGGCACATGCTTCTACTGATCTACACTCAGAGCATGTACATCCTGATTCAATCAGGAGGTCAGGTGATTCGGCACAGACTGATGATGACCTGGGCTTTTTCTATGATGTATTAGCCCATAATACCATCCTTGAGACTGAGGTGAGCAGACTAAAAGAGTTTTTAGCCAAAATGTCTCAGGATCAAAGTCCATCTACCTCACAAACCCCACAGATGGCACCTTCCATTGAAGGTTCCCCAAACATTGAGACTACACACTTAACTGAGCCACCAACCACTACTTTTGGCACCACCTCTCAGGGACAGAACCCCTCTGAGCAAATGGTTGCTATCTTTCAAAACTCCTTACCTCTCATCACTCCCATCATCACTGACATAGTGCATAAAGCCATTGATGAGAGGATATCCTCAAATCTACAAACCCTCATTGATGATGCTGTTCAGAAATCTCTTTTTGCCTTTCAAGCCCCTGATCCAAATGCAACCAAAAAGGGGAGACTTCAAAGTCTAAGGCAGTGAAAGAAAAGAAAAGAAAAAGAGTTGATGATGAGAAAGAACCTGCAAAAGAGAAGGAGGTGGAGAAAGAACTGATCTCAGAACTGTTGATCACATAAAGAGAAGGAAGATTTGCTGATAACATATAAAAGAAGAAAAGTGCTAACTCAAAAGATGATGAAGATAAATCCTTAGAAGATCTTGTCAAAGATGCTGATGAAGCTCACAGCAGATCCATGGATAAAATTATAGATCAGCTCTTTCGACAAGGTCATGACATAGCACACTAGACACTGAGATCAGAAGGCTGGAAATAGAAGAGATTCAAGCTAGATGGGCTGGTTATAGTGTGTTGGAAAGGGAAAGATTGGAGATAATGATCAGATTCATTGCCAAGTACCTTGAAGATCATTGATAGAGATAAAGGCCTGGTCCAGAGACAGTATCTTGGAGATAACCAAGAAGATCTACTCTGCTGGAGGCTATAATAAGGGTTGATAATTGAAGCACTGGATGAAGCAGGTGCAGGGAAGAGAACTGAAATGGCAAAGCTCTCCAAAGCCAAACTCACCACCAAAATGCTAAGTCAGTCTTCTCACACTCCCACTCAAACACAACCCTTATCTCTAAAATCTCCCAAATCTATCCCTAAACCAAGACACCCATAACTCAACCCACAAAACCAATCCTTTACCCAAAAACTACCTCAAACCTTACCCAGTGATGCACCCAGAAGGAGGAGAAGGGTGTTGAGGGTAGAAGAAGATGAAGAATAGGATGATGATGATGATAGTCTGCCAATCTCTGCTGTTCTCAAACTCAAATCACCTGAGCACAGAAGTCAACAAGTGATTACTCCTGACTTGCAAATGCAGATGGTGAAGGTAAAGATTAAAGAAGCAGAACACCAGAAACAACACGATGAGAAGTTTCTCAAGATGGTTGATAAGGATTTCCCTCAGTCCTCATCCATTCAAGAAATGAAGAAACAGGCTCTGAGGCTGTACACTCTTAGACATACTTTTCAACATCAAAAAGAAAGAGTGTGGATCTGGCCAGACCCTAGGGTAAGTTCTAGAATTCATAAGAAGAATATACCAAGTAGATATCATGGCCAAGTGAAGAAGACCTTGAATGCTGCAATTACATTGGCCATGGCAGTCTCACCCTGGGAAATCCTTGAAGAATTCAAGAGAGCTCACAAATCCAAGACAACCCCTCAATCTATTCTTGAGAACAAAATGATCCAGAAGGGGTTGTTATACAAAAAGACTTGAAGATCTTCAGAAGAGTGAACTCCAATTGTTGCTTGAAGGCTCTCACCCTGATGAATTTGCTTATAGAGAGATAACAACTATGGAGTTGAAAATGGAAAGACAGTGAGATACCTGTCTGAGTATTATGGCCCAAAGTTCTTCTTCAAGGGAGAAGCAGAAGAACTCACCAAGGAGGAACAAGTTGTTCTCCTTGAGGCCTATGCTAGTGAGTCTTATAGACTCATTAATGGGAATTAGGTTTCATGGTTGGGACAAGACTCTGTGTCTAGTTTCCCAAGATAGAGTTCCCTTCCATACTTAGCCAATCAAAAGATTAGAAACCTTTTCCCGGCCTGTGCTTAACTGATTACCTCTGAAGCTGATCAAGAGGGTGTTTCTGCCAAGAATAAATGGGATTATCAATAAGTTAGAGGTTTTGGCTGCATTGGTTCATGGGGAGTTTGTTGGACCAAAAGAACAATGAGCTTGATCAGAAAAACCTCTAAGTCCCACAGACATTACAACTGCTGAAGAAGATCACAACAGCTGAAGACATCAGATGATTACAAGGTCTGAAGACAAAGTCTGAAAGTAAAGTACTGAAGAACAAAGACTGAAGACAAAGTCTGAAGCCATCAGCTGAAGACAAAGTCTGAAGCCATCAGCTGAAGACAAAGTCTGAAAGTAAAGTACTGAAGACAAAGACTGAAGACCAAGTGATCAGTAGTTGTCACAACAACTGAAGTAATTAACTTCAGTAGTTGTCACAACAACTGAAGTAATTAACTTCAGTAGTTGTGATGGATTCCTTTAGTACTTGTAATTTACTTTTCAGTAGTTATAGTTTCAGTAGTTGTAGTTCAGTAGTTTTATATTTTTGTACTTAAGCATTCTCTGTGATGTAATCAGTAGTTGAAAACATTCTTAGTAGTTTGCATAGTTTCAGTAGTTTGAATAATTCTGTTAGATGTCACTATCAAGTGACATCAGTAGACGTCACATATCCTATATAAGGAATGTTGACCTAGTTGTAAGTGTGACATTGAGCCACCACGAAAGCATATGAATGAAATATTCTTTTGTAGAATTCTCTCTTTCTATATCCGTGTACTATACATTGAATATCAATTGTGTTCTTGTGAATTGTTAATTCGTTGTTTGAATTCCACTGAAATACTCTCTAATTAATCAAACTTAGATCTCTAATCCTAACATTATTCAACAAATACTAATTAAGGTCTTGAAATGCATACCCAAAGCAAGTTCTAATCACACGTGTCATATGGCACCCTCAAATAAATCCAGAATGTAAGTAGAATTGCAATTTGCAAAAGCTGTTTAAGGCTAAAAAATAAACTCACATATGGATGGAATTGGTACAATTGTTTCATTTTACATGATTAAATATTTTACTAGATTAGATTATTGCTTTTAAGGATATCACAAAAAAACATTTTCAATTTTATTTGGACGTCATGATTTACTTCTTTATTTTCCGAAAAGGTATATTATAATTTGGTTTATCAAAAATTATATTAAGTTTATGGTTTCTTGTCACAAAAATACTTGTTAAGTGATCTTTTCCTAAAATTTTTAAATTTGGACCTTTTTAGCAAAGTCAAATGCATTACTCCCATCCCCACACTTAAAATTCATATTTCCTTAATATGATTAACATAATCTAGATCGAGAAAAGGGTAATGAAATAACTCCACTAAAAATGATGAATTTGTCTCTTGTGTTTGGTTGCCCGTGCTTTGGTAGAATCTTTGGGAGTTCCTAAAATGTCACCAATTTATTGAACGCAATTAAAATCCTAAACACACAAAATAATAATATATAAATAAATAATGACATAAATTAAAATATAGATTGGCATGAAACAACTATGTCGGGTCCCGGAAAATGATACGGTTTTCAAGGGCTTTGTGGTGGGATAACCCCCACTCATGGTACATTCGGTTCCTGATGTACATGATATCGTTGCTCAGGTCATTGACTCGGGAATGTAGATTTTCGACTCGGTTGAAGGCTCGTTGGGCATATTCAAATGATCGCCTTGCATGGTAGCTGGTGGTTTGTATTGACACGTAAGGGTCTAACATGGTTGGAATTCACTTGTACATGAACTTGAAGATCCAGCTTCGGCTCCTTCCGGATTTATTGGCATGTCGATGTCCATAATTATTTCTTCGAGGTCCACCGGATCCTAGATTTGTCCCTTCTTATCCATGAATCTCGGTTGCCCATTGGTAGGCTCGTCACCATGTACATACTTGTGCAAATGCTCAAGTCTAACAATCCCATAATCACTCCTTTAATTCCTTCAGTGTTATAGCCATAGCTCTCATATAAGTTAAAAATCCAGCTTCCTCCAAACATGGGTGTTGGAGCACCTGCAATCGCATTCCTGGCAAAACGATTACAAAACAAATACCCAATATTACATGGCAACTGATTCACCATACAATAGTCCCTAAAGTTAACAACACCCTCGCTCTGACCACGAGCTGTTATGGAATGACTAAGTAACCGATGAATGTATTGCATCAGCGGGCCTCGTATCTGACTGCTTTTTGTTTTACTCGAGTTGAACCCTCCGGTTCCAATCTGCTCCAAAATGCTTTCCTCATTGCACCACTTTCTGCATCTTTACTTTCCTCGTCCGGGAAGGTATGGTACGCCGGCATTCTAGATATTGCATCCTCCTCCATTTCTTGTTCCGTGTAGATCTCGAGATAGACACCGAACAAGGAAATGGATGTTTTGTGCCAATGTCCAACAAGTTTGAATAAAACTATATTATTATCCCACGGGTCAGAGTCTTTCATGCTAATTTGAAAGATGCTAAAAGTTCAATAGTTAGTTCATAAACGGAAGGTCTATTTTGTGAGAATAAACGCTTCCACTGAACACTCAATAATGTATTGTATCTCTCTAGTTGTCTGATTTCCGCTAGTGTTTCTTTATCTGCTTTTAAGTGGGATCTTTTGACCCTTTGTAGCAGTCTTTGAAGTCTATCATGACACCATCTCTCACAGCACCCTTCAAAACGTAAGTAGGGATGATTCATGATCCTGAAATTTCAAAAATAAGTCAATCTATACAAAACAAATTTTGAACAGTTTCATGATGGTAGTGAAAACCATGTGTTTTTCAAGACATAACATCATAATGATTCAACTCATGTTCAAAAATAGTTGAGTATTTATCATCCAAGTGAAAAAATATGAACATGGGGGTGCGTTTTGTGAAACCTGCGGGTGCGGTAAACATGGTTAGGCATGAAATCTTGACTCGAGCATGCGTGGTTTTGTTTGTAAATCTTTGATTAAGCATGGGTTAACATTTTCTTGCTTTAAAAATCAAAGATTATACGTTTAATATTTTAATCACTTGTTAATAATTCAAGATACTCAAAAATATATATAGTGTTTAATTCCACTTTGTAACTTGAACATGATTAACAAAGATTTCACCATGAATATTGAAGATAGTCTTGTTAACAATAAAACAAAACAAAATAATTAACTAACTAAACAAACTAATAACTAACTAAACATACTAATTAACATTAATCTACGTACAAGAATAAACATGAACAAGTAGGTTGAAAGCATTTATCATTCCATAATACGTTTAAGAAGAAGTCTTTACACATAATTGCTAGGATTTCGGTTGTTTAGAGACCTAATCACCTAACTACGTCCAAATAATTATTATAATCATAGGAATTAGCATACTAACCTCTTGATCAAATACTCTTGAAAGAACTCTAAAAAGATGAAAGAAAAATGCAAAAAGGTGAAAATGGAGGTAGGTACGAACTGATGAGGCAATGAAGTCGGTTTTTATCATGCAAAATTGATGGAGAACAAGAAAAAAGGCTAAAACATGTTAGTTTGTGTCATCCTTTGTCGAACACGAGGGTGTGCCTCCTCAGGCACGGGGTCGTGTACATGTGTTGATGCTCGTTTTTTGTTGTTCCGTTTTTCGTGTGTTACGCAATTTTCCCGGTTAACTTTTATCACATCCAAATCATCAGAAAGGATACAAAAATAGTCCTAGAGTTATATAACACAAGCCAAATTGGAAATTACACTTTCTAAGGTTCTACAGTTACATGATACGTTAAAAGCCGAGAATCTGAAACAACAAAACCAAACTCTTTAACGCGCATAAGCGCACTTAGCACGTCACACAACACTTCTAAAAGAAGCCTCCACACATTTCATGTGGAAGGTTCGGGATGGGATAGTGAGATGTGCGGTTGCTTAATTCTGCAAGTTGCCAGTTAATGGAAATGAGTTCCTTGCCCATCTGTTGAACTTTTTGGATAAGTCCAGCTAAGCGTTGGGATGCAACGAGGTTCATTTCAGTTAGTTGCTTGATAAGTTCATGTAGCTTGAAGAAGTATTCTTGAGTTGTTGGTTCTCGTGTTTCAGAACGCGGTTTCTTCGCAGGATTCCAGTTGGAGCTTCCATGAGTTGATTCTTTCATTTTTTAGATGTTTTTAAGTAGGAATGAGTGTGATGAAAGAATGGAACAAGTGTGGTATTTATATACAGGTCGTGGAAAGTGAACACAGGGGCATGCTTGGCTAGGCACGGCCCCGTGCTTGTCAGAATTCATCTTTAATTCAACCTGCAACGTTCCAGAGTCGTCAGCGGGGATCGTGAAAAAACTTTTCATAGACACGGGGGCGTGCTTCATGAGGCACAGCCCCGTGCTTGTGCTTGTGAGGTCCTAAAAATTGAAAAAAAATCAAGGAAAACTTATGCACAAATGCCGCGTTTAAGTTTCGGGTTTTCGGCACGACCCTTCCCCACAATTAGCTTTCGTCGGGGCGGAGGTGCAGTTCCTCCAAAGGAATCTTGGTTGGTCCATCGTTATATGGTTTCAAACAATGACCATTCACTTTGAAACTTAAACCTTCATGGTTATAAATTTCAATGGCACCATTTAGACACACGTTTTTGGTTGTATAAGGTCTAGACCAACATGATTTTAGTTTTCCGGGAAACAAACGTAAACAAGAGTTGTACAGTAAGACACGTTCTCCTACATGAAATTGTTTTGTGTTCTTTAATTGAGTGTCGTGGAATTTCCTTGTCTTTTCTTTGTAAACCCTAGCGTTTTCGTATGCTTGTTCTCTCAATTCCTCCAATTCATGAATTTGTAGGAATCGATTCTTTCCTGCAAGGTCTTGGTTTAGGTTTTCTGCTTTAAGTGCCCAAAAAGCCTGGTGCCCTAGTTCCACTGGTAGATGACACGACTTCCCATAGATTAGTTTGAACGGTGTTGTGCCGATGGGAGTCTTATAGGCTGTTCGAAAAGCCCATAATGCATCATCTAACTTTGTAGACCAATCCTTGTGGTTTTGACCTACAGTTTTCTCAAGGATTCGTTTGATGCCTCGGTTAGTGACTTCGGCTTGCCCATTCGCTTGTGGATGGTAAGCAGTTGTAAAGCGATGGTGAACTCCATAACATGCCATTGCTCGTTGGAGCTGGTTGTTACAGAAATGAGTTCCTCGGTCACTAATTAGAGCTTTGGGGGCAACAAAACTAGAGAATAGTTTCTTAAGGAATTTGGCAACGTTTCTTGCATCATTAGTAGGAAGGGCTTGAGTTTCAGCCCATTTTGAAACGTAATCAACTGCTACTAAGATGTAATGATTGCCAAATGACACCGGGAATGGCCCCATTAAATCAATACCCCATATATCAAATATCTCGCATACTTGAACTGGTTTATCAGGCATCTCATCCCGTGTTGAGATATTGGTTGCTCTTTGACATGCATCACATGTGCGTACTATGTTGTGAGCATCTTTGAAGATCGTGGGCCAATAAAATCTAAAGTCAAATACTTTCTTGGCTGTTAAAGTTGCTCCATGGTGTCCTCTTGTGGGTCCTTCATGACAGTGCCTTAAGATTTGTTCTGCTTCTCTTCCGTATACACATCTTCGAATGAGTTGGTCCGCACCGATTCTGAACAGATAGGGGTCCTCCGAATAGTAATGTTTGATATCAGTAAAGGATTTCTTCTTTTTTTGATGAGTCATTCCTTTGAGAAGAATTCCGCTTGCTAAGTAATTTGCAAAATCGACGAACCAAGGATGTTCATCGATTGAGGATTGAATGTGCATAAGGAATTCATGAGGAAAATTGTAGTTTATTATGGCTTCCACAGTTTGTGAAGAACTTGAATCCTCAAGACGCGAGAGATGATCAGCCGCTAGATTTTCCACCCCCTAATTGTCACGAATTTCGATGTCAAATTCTTGAGGCAACAGAATCCAGCAAATCAATCTCGGCTTTGCATCTTGTTTGTTGAACAAATAACGAAGGGTTGCATGATCGGTGTAAACAATTGTCTTTGAAAGGATGAGATACAAGCGGAATTTTTCAAATGCGAAAACTACTACAAGTTCTTTTTCGGTGGTGGTGTAGTTTTCTTGTGCGTCTTTTAGGGTTTTGTTGGACCAAAAGAACCAATGAGCCAAGATCAGAAAACCTCTAAGTCCCATATGGTATCACAACAACTGCTGAAAGCCTCATCAGCAGTTTGACAAGTGCTGAAGACTTCAACAGCTGAAGAACTAAAGTGCTGAAGTACAACAGCTGAAGAACACAAGTACTGAAGCTGAACAGCTGAAGAACACAAGTGCTGAAGCTGAAAGACCAAAGTACTGAAGTACAACAGCTGAAGAGTTTACAAGTGCTGAAGATCAACAACTGATGTACAAAGTCTGAAGACAAAGACTGAAGACATCAGCTGATGACATCTACTGAAGTCATCAGCTGATGAAACACCTGAAGGTCAAAGTCTGAAGATCAAGTACTGAAGCCTCAGTAGTTTGTCATAATGCTGAAGAGTACTTCTTCAGTAGTTGTGATATCAGTAGTTTAATATTTCTGGTTTCAGTAGTTTTATGTTTCAGTAGTTTTGTAAAACGACTGAAGAGCTTGTTCTTCAGTCGTTGTAGTTTCAGTAGTTTCTAATCAGTAGTTTATATTCTGCACTTAACACTCTGATATGTTCTCAGTAGTTGTGAACATTTCAGTAGTTTGTTAAGATTTAGTTATTTTTGTAATAGATCTGCCAGTTGTCACTTTCCGTGATAACAGCAGTGATTGTTGCACTCTTTATAAGGAGTGACAACCTATTGTAATATGGTGAATGACGGGAATGAATGAATGATTTGATTAGAAATATTCTATATCTATAAACATTCCGTGAATCAGAAATATATATTATCTCACTATAACCGTATGTGCTCTTAATGCATACAAGTATCGATTACTTGCTACAATTTGTCTAATTCCTGTTCTTATTCCGCTGCTTTAAACTGTAATACATCAAACTTGTGATCGCTGATCCTGTCAGGTTTTGCTCGCATAATGAATTGGGTAAAATTTCTTTTCTTTCCTTTGTCCTAATACGGCTCCTACCGCGAAATCGCTTGTGTTGCACATGAGTTCAAATGGTAGCGTCCAATCTGGGGAAACCATGATTGGAGCGGTTACCAGCCTCTATTTAAGCAATTTGAATGCACTAATGCATTCATCAGAAAATACGAATTGAGCGTCTTTCTCGAGAAGTTGAGTCATTGGTCGAGTGATTTTTGAGAAATCTTTGATGAAAAGACGGTAGAATCCTACATGACCTAGGAAACTTCTGATATCTTTCACCGTTATGGGATGTGGAATTTTAAAAATAGTGTCGACTTTGGCTTGATCGACTTCAAGCCCTGCTCGAGAGATTTTGTGTCCTAACACTATTCTTTCCATAACCATGAAGTGGCACTTTTCCTAGTTTAAAACAAGGTTAGAATCTTCACATCTAACCAGCATCTTTTCCAGATTTTCCAGACATTGCTCAAATGAGTTTCCAAAGATGGAGAAATCATCCATGAATACTTCTATTGATTGTTCAATCATGTCATGAAAAATTGCTACCATGCGTCTTTGAAATGTAGTAGGAGCATTACACAATCCAAAGGGCATTCGCCGATAAGCAAATGCGCCATATGGACAGGTGAATGTCGTCTTCTCTTGCTCTTCAGGATCAATAGGGATTTGAAGATAACCTGAGAAACCGTCCAGGAAACAATAGAACATTTTTCCAGATAATCGCTTAAGCATTTGGTTGATGAAAGGAAGAGGGAAGTGATCTTTCCTTGTGGCATCATTGAGTTTGTGATAGTCTATGCAGACTCTCCACCTGGTAAGCATACGAGTGGGAATAAGCTCATTCTTCTCGTTAGTTACAACAGTCATACCTCCTTTCTTTCGAACAACTTGCTGGGACTAACCCAAGGCGAATCAGAAATAGGGTAAATCAAACCGGCATCTAGCAGTTTGATTACTTCTTTCTTCACCACCTCTTGCATGCTCGGGTTCAAATGTCTTTGAGGCTAAATGACGGATTAGAAGTTCTCCTCCATCAATATTTTATGAGTACAAAAGGACATATTCAATTCCCTTGATGTCCATGATTTTCCATGTAATTGCTTATTTGTGTGCCTTAAGCACATTAAGCAACTTGTTCTTCTAATCAATTGATAAGGCGGATGAGATTATGATAGGAAGTTGAGATGTGTTTTCAAGAAAAGCATATTCGAGATGAGATGGAAGTTCTTTGAGCTCTAAATCTGGAGGGTCTTTGATAGAAGGTTTGGCTTCCGGTTCTAGATCTTGCTTAATGATCTCAAATGCTTCTTGATGAAGTGTTGTTTCATCAACTTCAAGTTCTGGAATGATTTGGTTCTCACAGAAGGGTTCGGTGATTTGGAGCTCTATTAATTGAGTGTTGCAAGCTTCATTTTGAAGATTTTTCTTCAAATGACAGCTTATGATCAAATCGCAAGCATCAACGTAATAGAGCGAGTCATCATGATGTTGAGGGTGTTTCATGGATTGGCCTATATCGATAGTTACTTCCTCTTCATCTACTCTAAGCGTGAGTTTGCCTGTACAAACATCAATGAGGGCTCGAGCAGTCGCTAAGAAAGGTCGACCTCGGATAAGAGGAACATTTTTGTCCTCATCCATGTCAAGGATCACAAAATCAACAGGAAATATGAATTTGTCAATTTTAACTAAGATATTTTCAATGATGCCCCTCGGATATTTGACAAAACGGTCAGCTAACTGGATGCTCATACGGGTAGGTCTAGGTTCACCTAAGTTTAATTTTTCAAAAACCGCATAAGACATAAGGTTAATGCTTGCACCTAAATCAGCTAACGCGTTACTGACAGAAAGATTTCCTATTAGGCAAGGTATGGTGAAACTTCCTAGATCAATCATCTTTTAAGGTAGTTTGTTTTGAAGAACTATAGAGTATTGCTCATTCAAAACCACATGTGACAAATCTTACAGTTTCTTTTTGTTTGACAAGACACCTTTTAGAAACTTAGCGTAGTTTGGCATTTGTGCTAAGGCCTCCACCAAGGGCAGATTGATGTGGAGTTGCTTGAACAACCCAAGGAATTTGCTATATTATGCCTCCATTCTTTGTTGTCTCAAACGACCTAGATATGGAGGTGGTGGAACATGAGGCGGTGGTGGAACATATTTCTTGGCTGGTTCTTCAATGACGACAGGTTGCTTTTGCTTA
This sequence comes from Flaveria trinervia, assembly GCA_025506515.1. Lineage (NCBI taxonomy): Eukaryota > Viridiplantae > Streptophyta > Magnoliopsida > Asterales > Asteraceae > Flaveria > Flaveria trinervia. The sequence goes on along the minus strand of CM046450.1, from coordinate 75,405,228 downwards.
TCACTCGTATTACTTGGAGTTTTAGTCTCTACTTCCTTAAGGATGGGTTGTAATGCGGGTGCATCACCTTGAGTGGTTTTGCCACTCCTGGTAGTGATGGCTTTGACTTGAGCATTAGGGTTTGTCACAGTGTTGCTGGGCAAAGCTCCTTGAGGTCTTTGAGATAGCTGTTGTGCAATTTGACCTACTTGGTGCTCTATGGTCTGCAATGATGCTTTGTTGCTTTTGATGTTAGCTTTTTTCCTTGGAACCTCTCCTCATTTCTTCGATCAGATTTCCGGATGCACTCTTGTGGCTTGTGTGGTTAATAACAACTGCTGCAATATATCCTCCATTGATGATGCTCCATGGTCTTGGTTGCTTGGGCCTTGGTATGGTGGTTTCCTTTGTTGGTAAGGTGGCCTTCGGTTGAATCCAGATGATTGTTGGTTATTACCAGCATCTCTGTAATTCGAGTTGCTTCTCTAATTTGAGTTGTTGTTGTATGAGTTGCTTGGGCCTCCTACGTAGTCAACATCTTAAACTACCATAATGCATTGTGGGCATTTGTTGGTCTTGTGTGAACTTCCACATGAGTTGCATCGCATTGGGGTTTTCTTTAGCTCATTTTGAAATTGGTCAAAGTTTTCGGTTAGAGATTCTAATTGGGCTGCAATTAGGGTTTTAGAGTCTACTTGATGAATACCTTTAGAACTGGGTTTGGTCCTTAAGGGATTGTAAGCAAAACTCTTCTTAGCTGCTCTTTCTAAGGCATGGTATGCTTCTGTTGGTGTGACACTTCCAAAATCTCCTCCCGCACTTTGATCTACCGCTTGCTTGTGGGCTCCGCTGATTGAATTATAAAAGGTTTGACACTGTAGCCATAGATCCAGTCCGTGATTTGGGCATCTCTGAAGGAGACTATTATATCTCTCCCATGCTGCGTGTAATGATTCATCATCATCTTGGCGGAAACTTGTGATGCTACTTCTTAGTTTGGTAGTGCGATCGGGTGGAAAGTATTTCAAAAGGAATTGCTCAGCCATTTCCGCCCATGTGGTGATGGAGCCAGGCGGAAGTGAATCAAGCCAGTCGATGGCTCGACCTCGAAGTAAAAAAGGAAAAAGTCTTAGTCGAATGGCGTCGTCTGAACAGTTGTTGATTTTGAAGGTAGCACAGATACGAAGGAATCATGAGATGTGAGCATTAGGATCTTCGTCTTGTAACCCATGGAACTGAACAGAGTTTTCTACGAGTTGGATAATACTAGACTTAATCTCGAAATTGTTGGCCGCTATTGCTGGTTGGGCAACCCTAGACTCATAACAATATATTGACGGTGTGGCATAGTGTGTCATCTTCATTTCCTCGTCTTGGTTAGCCATGTCTTCTTCGGTTGGTGTACCTTCCAAAATGTCTTCTTCAATGACTGGGGCTGCTTGTTGTGATCTTTTGCGCAATCTTTGACGGAAAAGTCGTTCGGGTTCCGAAAGAGGCGGAACAAGTTCAGAACTAGACGAGTCGGACATACACTAACTTAAAGAAGCATAAACTAACTAAGGCTTAAAATGAAATAGGCAAAGCTAACTAAACTAACTAAGGCAAACTACCTAAAAATAAAAATTAAGTTTAAACAAAAATATATTAACAAGTTATATACAAGATAGTCAAAATTTTAGTTTGTCTTTCAAACTGCCGTGTGTCCCCGGCAACGGCACCAAAAACTTGCTGGGGGTGCGGATAGTATATATATTTTGATAAATATTTTATACACAGATTCAGTTTTAAATGGTTATTACAAGTACTAAACCACACACACAAAAGGCAAGTGTACCTATCCTGTGGTAATATAGTATTGGTAAGAATCGAGTATCAATCCGTGGACACACCTAACCTACTCAACAAACTTCACATTTGACTATTAGATTTGGTTTTGTTAAAGAAAATGATAAGTTGCATTGGGAATATTTTTAGGGTTTAGAAACAATGATAAAAATAAAGTAAACTAAGGATTAAAGCGTTTGGATCTAAAACCAGGGAATAAAAGTTATCATCCTAATTAGACTCCCCATATGTAATCGTGATGAATTGGCGGTGTGATTTAAAGATATGGATTAATGTAATTATGTTAATGTTTATAAATATGAGTTGGCGCGATTTGTCGTCTATCCTTCTGCCGTAGTGACTAGGATCATGTCAGGTTGAGTTTTACTGCTTAGATCAAAGCCCTAGTAATGTAGGTAAATCTTTTGTGACCTATTTGACATATGATTTCTGAAAACATAACTTAATGTTAAAAAGAGAGTTGATCAAGTTCCTTCCTAACATACCATTAATTTTAGAAAACCATAACATTTACTGAAGATTTCTCAAACTAATAAAAGGGAACCCACAAATGATCAGAAAGTTAAGGTGATATGATTTCTAACAACCATTTCTTGTTTATTAGCCATGGATTTATTATGAAGACCGGTTTCGTGAATGAAAGTTAATCATACGGTTTTCAACCTTGTATGACAATCGCAATCACAAACCATTAATTTATAACTTCCCATTCAAATGTAGATGCTACCCATCAATAGTTTTCCCAAGACCACCATAACATTAACATAATATTTATCACACCATTAGTTCATCACAATTACATAAGTTTCATCCGATTAGAATGATAGAAAGAGTTTATCTCATAATGAGCTTGAACATAACAGCATATAACAAAGAAGATAGATATGTAATCATCGGTGAAATGGAACAATCAAATCGATAATCCACAATGGATGACGTTTAGACGATCCGAGCTTCTTCCAAGTGTTGTATGCACCTCCCGAGCCTCCAAATGACCTTGAAGTCTTGATTCCTGAGAGAGTTCTGTAGAGTAACTCTCCCACCAAAGCTTACCAAAAAATGGTGAACTTAGGCTTCTATTTATAGGCTTTCTGGAGTGTTTAAGCACAGCCCTATGCCTGAAAGGCACAGCCCTGTGCTAGTACATTACTTACGAAAGTTGGCCGGCTCGTACATGCAGGTTGTGTCGGGCACGACCCCATGCTAAATGGTGCACGGCCCCGTGTTGGAGGTGGGGCATGGCCCCTTGCCTTATGGGGCACAACCCCGTGTCTACTTTTAGGGAACAATACTTTTTGTCCTGTCAGATGTTCAAACATGGGGGTGTGTTAATTTAGCACGGGGGTGTATTTCTTGCAAAGCATGGGGGCGTGCTTAAAGAGGCATGACCCGATGCTTGGACTCCAAAGCTCGGATTACTTCAATTTCTTGCTAAATATGCTTCTTTTGTCCATCTTTCCCTTTTAAACACCTGAAAACACAATTTAACATTTTTAAGTATATTTTCATCATTTTAAGGAAGGTATTAAGGAATAATTGATGTTCTTTTGATAGGATTTTTATGTATAATTTGGAGCACATTAGTGTGATCAAAGTAATCCTTGGCCTCTTGCTCTTCTTCCCGCGGGGATGAACCATTCTCTTCTTCCCAGAGCCCTTTGCAATAGGCGCTCCCTTTTGGCTGCTGGGTTGGTCATGGATGTATGAAGGATTAGAAACATCATCAGCAGCATCCCTTGACTCAGCCTGGCATCCTCCAACCACCTCTATCCCTTTTCAGTGGCCACGACCCGGCTCCCAACTTTCCTCACGAGAGGCTCGTCATCTGACTCATCATCTTCATCAACCAGAAAGTCTGGGTGGATAGTAGCCTGCTTAGACTAGCCTGGAGCAGAAGAAGATTAGTCGAAGTGTCGGTGGCCCGTGAAGAACTGGGACCTGCATCTCCCCCACGTTGACCGTCATCATGGTAATCATCATCTTCGTCATGTTTGTCTATGGTGGCCATGATGGGCTTAGTATCAGAATCACTGTCATCGTGACGCCACTTCCTCCAAGCGGGCACCCCATAGTCTTCTCTGGCAAGGTGCCCAAATAGTCTCCTCACTAGAGGTTTCACTTGCTTCCCCCGGTAGACCTTCATCCGACCCAGTGTCATATCATACATTACCTCGAGTACCACTGCATCATCTTTCTCCTTTGGCAGCATAGGAAGCTTCTCATCGATAATCATTTACAGAAACCATGGGTACATACAGAAGCCTTCCTTGCCTTTAGCCTCGAGGTTCTCTATCAGGTAAAAGAAGAGCATGCGTGAGAAACTGAATGGGTCATTCAGTACCAGTGCAACGTATGCATTTTGGATTTGGTCAGACATCTCATCAAATCCACCACGCCTGGAGGCTATGCACATTATGATCACATGTGCCAAGTACTTGAACTGAGGGCACATGTTGCTCTTGTTCAGTACGCCGGCATTAATGTCACCAGCGTACTTGATCCTCAGGAAGCATCCCCGAACTGTTGGGGGATATAGCTTAGTAGGGTAGGCTCCATCCTCACCCAGATCTAAGACCCGCCTTAGATCATCCTCAGTAATCTCGATCTCTTGTCCAAATATGGAGCTTCGTATACAATGTGGCTCAATGGATCGGTCAACCTAGCACAATCCCAGAATGCCTGCTGAATAGATCTGTATGGAGTGCATGGGGTAGAAATAGCCTTGTAGATCCTCGATCTATGCAAGAAGGCAATAATCCCTGAGAACTCAGAAGCGTTCTGATATGTAGCATCAAGATGAGCACAGATGTTGTGCTTAGTGCTCATAGTCCATCTCTTAGCCATGTTTCTGTAACACAAGAAACATATACATTAGAGATATGTATTAGGGATGAAACTTGAAACTTAACTATTTTAGATCAAACTTGTTCATTCGTGCGATTGAAATATATGACCGAGTTCAGTCGTGCGATTGAGACTGCGGCTGAGTTTAGTCATTTGATTGAGCTTGTGATTGAACTTAGTCGTGTGTTAAGCCATGCGGTTGAGTCAGTTTTGTGACTGAGTCACCAAATGATTCAATTGTGCGATTTAATCTTGCGCCTGGCTCAATCGTGCGACTGAATTTCATTCGGAGTGTCCATTCGCAGAAGACTTTGTACGACACTCTGACCCTAAATCTTGGTCAAATCTTGATGTTAGACATCATGTTTATGCTCATTACATTCGCAAGAACTCTAAATATCACTTAATGTCCTTCATTTTAATGATTATGTCCAATTACGTGGTCTATTTGAAGAGTTTTATTGATTCTTGATTTTAGTCGATTAGGTCAGTTAGGGTTTGATTTCACCCGTCATTTTGATCGCTTTCAGTCTCACAATACATGTAGATGAGCGAGAAATTGGTTAGATACACAATCAGCAAGTAATCAAGATGAGATGAAATTTGGGCAGGGTGTCTACATATGAGTAGGTTTTGAAGGGTGGTGAGAAATGCGACTGACTCACCCCTCTTTTTATATTGTCTTAATGTTCAGACGTATGACAAGACTCATACTAATGCTACAGTCGTGTGACTGAGCCAATACTCACGCTTCAGTCATGTGACTGGGGTTAGTCGTGCGACTAGCTCATACTCCTTGATCCATTCGTATCATTGGTTCATCCTCATGGTCCAATCGCGTGAATGCCCCATACTCATAGTCTATTCGTATGATTGCTCCATACTCATGGTCCAATCGTTCCTTGGCTCATACTTATGGTCCAATCGTGCGATTGGCTCATACTTGTGGTTCAATCGTACGATTGGCTCATACTTATGAGCTTGAACTCATTACACTTTCAACCCTTTAGAATGTTAACATTTGATAAACATTATGACCTTTTAACACCATTTGATCATCTCAAACGTGATCCTTTTAGTTTAAGACCGATTAATCACCTCAGACGTGATCCTTTTAATTTAACATTGATTTGTCACCTCAGACGTGACCCATTTTAGTAAGTGATTCACAGAGTATATCCAGTTGTATAGTCTGACGATTAATCCTACAAACGACTAGAAAATAGAAAATAACTTAGAAATTTAGAAGTAAACAAGACATATTTTTGTTGTTTTGGGTTTGAGCAGAACCGTTTCAAGATGATTAGATCATTTTGAAACGATTCATTATTGGAATCATACAAGTATACCCGAATCATTTGGGAACTCCTTATTAATATGCACTTGATGCTAGATTCTTGTTGTTTCTAAGAGTCGTTTGCACTTTTAAGAAATCATACTAAAGGTATAAGATGCACACAATGATTTTGACTTTCAAGAATTGCAGTCACGATGATTGTCAGTATTTTGTCCCCTTAAATCCATACACAGACTTTTGACTTAAAATGGTGATGAATTAGGTATAATTATTTCAAAAAGCATTTGTGGATCTCACACTTAAATGGTAATCAACATTCCTCAGGTGATTTTTTAGCGGTCTACGGGTATTGGACAAGAAGAAACTATTCTAAGAGCTTTCAAAGAGATGCCAAGCCTTAGGCCAGTGCCATCGCACAGCAGAGAGGCGCAAACAACAATGAATTCTAGAATATTTAGGTTATGCTTATCCTCAGGTCAGTGCCACCGCACAGCAGAGAGGCACACAACCTATCTTCTTGTTAGAGCATTTATTTTTCTTTCTTTAGGCATTATCTTGATTGCTTTTAGGAGTTGCTACATGTGCTTTGCTCATATTTATGGTCATCCACACACATTTGTGGCGTTTATTTTGGTCGTCACCCCTTATTGGAAATGCGTTGATTATGTTAACCAGGGATAAGATGAGAACCCACAGCAAGTTGAAAAAGTTAGTTTGAATTTTTAATTCACCAATGAAGTCTACTCATCTATTGTGTTGAATCTACCGATACGTCAAATAATGAACTAGCAACCTCTAGGTCTACTTTCACTATGTTATCTCAGTAGCCAACTAGATTAACTATCATTTTTCTTTAGTTGTGCTTAGTCTTCTTAGACTTGTACTTTTAATTTCGCATTTTGAGCACACTAGTTTTGAAGTCCCAACCAATTCGTTCCCTGTGTACTATCATTTTCCATAGACTTTGAATCAGAATCACATATTTAATTTCATTTCTATTCGCTAAGCCGCCCTCCCCCGTTTTTTATAATAATTAATTACTGCATGAATTAAATACTAGACTAAACTATTCTCCCCCTAAAATTCTAAAACCGAAAATCTTTTTGTGTTTTTGGATTCTAATAGACAGATAAGGAAAATAAAATAAAATATAATATAATATAATATAATATAATAAATACACTGGTCGGACTATGAACTTTCATTTTCTTGAATCACATCACTTTTCTTTTTTCGCGCCATTAACCTCTAAAAGATATAAAAACCTAGGTTTGTCAAATGCTTTTGTGTAGAGGTCGGGGCGTTGAAAATCAGTATTAATTTTAACAACTTCGATTAATTTTTTTTCAAAACAGTCACGTATAAAGTAATACTTAATACCGATGTGTTTTGTTTTAGGATGTTGGACCGGATTTTTGGTTACAGCAATAGCAGCAGAATTATCAACAAAAAATAGGAGTGTTAGAACATTGCAAACCATACTCGCGCATTTGCTGTTGAATCCAAATTATTTGTGAAGAGCAACTAGCAGCAGCAATGTATTCAACTGCACATGTTGACAGAGCAACGGAGGTCTACTTCTTACACTGCCAGGTGACTAAGCATCTACCAAAGAACTGACATTCCGCTGATGTTGACTTCTAATTCATTTTGCAACCACCGTAATCTGAGTCACTATACGCTGTAAGCTCAAAGTCATCGTCATGAGGATACCACAACCTGAGTGTTGGAGTACCATTTAGATAACGAAAAATCGTTTTTACTCCTATGAGACGGTTTACTTTTGGTTTCGCCTGATATCTGGAGCAAAGACACGTCGAGTACATGATATCCGGATGTGAGGCTGTGAGATACATGAGAGATCCGATCATTCCTCTATACATGGTTGCATCGACCAGATCACTATTTTCGTAGGGTGCCACATCATGGTTCGTGGCAAGTGGAGTTCCAGCTGCTGAAGCATTCTCCATGTTGAATCGACTGAGGATATCTCTTACATACTTTGTCTGATGTAGGAAGATTCCCTTTGAAGTCTGAACCACCTGTAAGCCGAGAAAGAACTTCATCTCCCCCATGACACTCATCTCAAATTCTGCTTTCATTACAGATTCGAATTCTTTACATAATTGTTTGTTTTTGGAACCGAAGATTATGTCATCAACATAAATCTGTACCAGCAGTAAGTCGCCATATTTTTCTTTGATGAACAATGTATAGTCAATCACTCCTCTGCGAAAACCATGTTTCACCAAATGAGTTGAGAGTTTCTCATACTAGGCTCTAGGGGCTTGATGGAGCCCGTAGAGAGCCTTGTCCAGCTTGTAAACTTTGTCCCGATGATAAGGATCCTCAAATCCTTCGGGTTGACTGACATAGACCATCTCACGGATTTCACCATGAAGGAATGCACTCTTCACATCTAGTTGATAGACTTTAATCTTCGTGTAGGATGCATAAGCTAGAAATATACATATCGCTTCCATCCTTACCACCAGTGCAAATACTTCATTGTGGTCAATGCCTACGACTTGTCTAAACCCTTGAACCACAAGTCGAGCCTTGTTTCTGATTATGACCCATTGGTCATCTTTCTTGCACTTCAGCACCCATTTAGTGCCAATCACCTTAGCACCTTTTGGTTTGTCCACAAGGGTCCATACTCCTAAATTCTTGAATTGTAGGAGTTCTTCTTACATCGCACTGACCCATGACTCATCATTTAAAGCTTCACTAACATATTTTGGCTCAAATTGAGACACAAAATCAATATGTGCCATCGTGAAGATATCCTTTTTCCATTACCGAGGCATAATCAGCTGAGTATAGCTGATTTTTGGTCTGTAATCTCGATCAAACATCCCCAATGACATTGTCCAAGGGATTATAAACATTTATCTAAGATCCAAGAGTTATTGGAAGAACCACCTCATTATCCAGATTGTTAAACTCAGGCTCAGGATCTGTGGTTGTTGGAGTATGAGGTTCCGAAGTGTCATCATAGTCAAAGAAGAACGAGGGTCCTTCCCAGTTGGGGGGTGGTGTAACTTTGAACATCGACATTGCACCACACTTCTACCTGACCCGTTGAGTTGTTGTAAGCTCTCTTGTTTGGTATGCTGTATCCGAGAAAGATCTCTTCTTCTGCCTTTTTGCTGAACTTCTATTCTGAGTCTTCTTCAACAATGTGCATGGTGCGCCAAACGGTTCTAGATACTCCAAGTTAGGTTTACATCGTTGGAGTAGTTCATAACTTGTTTTCCCATGTCATTTGACCACCAAGACTCGATTGAGCATGTAACAAGCATTCGCCACTGCCTCATTCCAGAATTGAATAGACAGTTTTGAGTTAGTTAGCATTGTTCTAGCAGTCTCTATCAAACTTCGATTCTTCCTTTCAGCTATGCCGTTTATCTGTGGAGTGTAGGCAGAGGTGAATTGATGAACAATTCCCCTTTCTCTACAGTATGCCTCCATCCACTAATTCTTGAATTCAGTGTTGTTGTCTCATTGAAGCCGTACTTTCAGCTTGTAGAGTGATTCCCATGTAGTTACTAGATGTTTGAATGATTCAAAGGTTTCTGAATTGGCTTTAAGAAACATCACCCAAGAGAATCTTGAGTAATCATCTATTACTAGAAAGCAATACAAATCTCCAGCAATGCTCTTTGTGCTGACGGGCCAAACAGATCCATGTGTAGAAGCTTGAGAGGCATATCAATAAAATTAACTTCTTTGCCTTGTGAGATTTCTTAGTCTGTTTCCCTTTCTTACATTCCATGTAAAAGTCTGGAAGCTGGAAGTTCTTGACATTAACACCATTCACTAGATCATTCTGAATCAGGTGATTCATCGTCCTAGGATTGATGTGTCACATTCTTCTATGCCATGAGACTTAATCCCTCTCAGTTGCTTTTTGAGAGGAAGCATTAAACCTTGTGATTTGTTATGGAGGCTTTTGATAGATCCAAGACATACAAGTCATTATATCTTGAAGCTGACATGAGAACATTATCCTCCTCAATCACATAGTCCTTCTTCAACACGTAGCACTTCTTGTTGTCAAAAACTTGACTTTCTCATTTCCCACTTCGCCTTGTGCTGTGATGTATCCTCCTTTGTTCCCAGCAAATGAAACATGTCCCCCTTTGATTTTTTTGATGTTGTAAAGGAGGGACGACCTATCATGTGCCTGGACGCCCCACTATCAATAATCCAGGTATTGTGATAGCGTTGTAGTGGACACCCAACACAGTCAAAGAAACTTGTTAGTTTAGATTTAGGACCCAAGCCTTAACTGGCTTAGGTGACCCAAAGGAATCACATATCATAAACTCAGCTCAGTGTCCTTTAGAGGATGAGAGCATATCTTTCTTCTTGTCGTTCTCACTATCTGACCCTATACTTGATTTTTCTTTCCATAAGCCAGTCTTGTGTAAGGCCTGTTTATGGTAAACAGACACTTGACTTATGGTTTGAACTTTAGGTTCACTAACACTCTTAGGTGGAGTGTTAGATCTTGGTTTAGAAGAACTTGGTTTTGTATCATAAAGTTCAATTTTCCTTCTGGGTGTCCGATAGTAAGGAAAATTAGCATAGATATGTCCTTGTTTTCCACAACTGTAGCAAGATCTTGCTTCTACAGATTGGAGAGAACTTTTGTGTGATGTTGAGTTTAGTGATGGTGTGAGATGTTTCTGGTTTGGTTTGGTTTTGTCACTACTCTTTTAGATGTTTCATCCTTATTAATAAAATGAATAGTTATAACATTTTGAACATCTTTAACTTGCACTTTGGTTGGACTTTGACGATTCATACGTTTGTGGTTAACTGGTTTAATCATTTAGGTTCTAAAATGGACATTGGTGAACCTGACCTTACATTAACCGTTTTGAATGCATCATTCAAATTTTCAACTGGCATCTTACCTTTTGCTTTCAAAGTAGACTCCTTCTGTTTAGTGTCAGATTTCACAGTCTTACTCGTGGAATCAGGATCACTAACTAGAAGAGTAGACACCACATGATCCTTAATTGGGTTGTTATTAATAGGTCTACATTTTGTATTCAAAAGGATCTCATGTGGTGGTGGCAAAACTTTGTATCCCAACCTTTCCCATTATTTCGTTCTTTCACTAAGTTCTGTACTATGGGAGAAGAACTAGCCCAACTATGCAGTTTTTTTTAATGAATTAACCTTAACTTCCAAGACTGCTTTCTGTTTTTGTTTTCTTCTAATGAATTTAAATAAAACTTTATATCCTTAGATTGATTTAAGGCAACTACCTCAGTTTCCCTTAGTTGTTTACCCAAAAGTTTTATCTTTTTTTTAAAACTGCACTCATTTTGTTATACGATTAGCTTCAGTGTAGAGTTGTAAGTCATTTACTAAGTTTTCATTATGTTCTAATAACCTAGCAAATTTTAGATCAATGCTTTCCCTAAAATTTTGACATTCAAAACGCATGTTTATTAAATAATTGATCTAAGGAACTTACCTGTGAGGAGTCAGTTGAATCAGCCATCAATGCAGAGGTAGACTCTTCTGTTGTTAGAGATTGTAAACTTATTGCTCAAAGCTCTTCCTCAATCACGTGATTTTCCACATTCACAGTTTCTTTTAAATCTGACATAGCTTGCTTAGTTGCAATCTCACCTTCACTGGTAGACCCATCGGAAGGACCAGTTTCTTTTAAATCACGTGATTTTCCACGTTCACACGTGATTTTCCAATGCTTCAACAAAAGCAATGTTTGGTTCTCTGGGAGAGATAAATCGGAAGGACCATTCTTGTCCTTCATCATCTTGAGCAGTTAGTGCCTTAGTCTCTTCACTTGAAGAACTAGTTCCAACCATGTCTTTGTCTTGACGGTTGAAAGTAGCAAATGGGTTACCATTTCCAGTTTTCTTGGGCTTCATACATTCACGTTTAAAATGCCCATTTTCACCATAGTTGAAGCAGGTGACCTTGGTTTTGTCAAAACCAAAAGTCGTATCTTTCATGGCTACAAAATTCTGCCCTATCTTCTTGACAATCTTTTTAGCTCGTCTAACTACACTTGCTAGAGCCCATATGGTATCCATTCTTTCCAGCTTGTTCTTGTCAACCTGCTCGTAGTCTTCATCTGCAAGATGACGATTTCCGATCATCCCAGCAACTAAACCATCATACATTGGACCACTGCTGCTAGAAGATCCATATGCTCCTTTGCAACTTCCACTGTGATATTACCAAGATTTTTAGTATTCAACTTCATTGTATTGGCTTCAGGCACTATGTATTGAGTCGACGATGACCCAGACATTTCTGGTCCTGGAGCAGTGGTTTGGGAAGGAGCCACGGAACTGGATACAAACATTGTTCGTAGTAGTGCTCCTAAACCAGTTGGAGTGGGAACTGAGTTATATAGTGAAGGATTCTGAATGTAGGATCCTTTCTTTGACTTGTACTTCATTCTCAGTTCCTCCTCCCTTAGCTTCAAGATGAAGTCATTTATGTCCAACATAGCAAGTTTTTCATTCTATATCAGGTTGGATACAAATGAATCCCATTTCTCAGGCAAACCATCTGCAAAGCTTGAAACTTTATCTTCCATAGACGTCGTTACATCATGAGTGTGCAGCTCACTCATCAGATGGTAGAACCTGTCGATGATGTCATCCAAGCTCTCATTCCCAATCAGGAGAAATTATCAAACTCCTTCTTGAGAGCCTTAGCCTTTAGTGCCTTTAATGTTGCATTTCCATCATACTTCTTCTCTAATGTCTCCCGTATCTTTTTGGCCTGCTTGTTCTCAGAAAACTGGTGAAAGATGTCTTTCAGGATTGACTGAGTCAACAGGGCATAAACATTTTTCTCAGCATTGAAGAGTATTTTCTGCACCTTGCTCATTCCACCTAAAGTCAACTTTACTCCATTTACGCTGACTGGTACTATATACCCAGTCTCTATAGAAGTCCAAAGATTTGGATCCATCCCATTTAGGTATATCTTGAACCGATGTTTCCATTGTGGATAATCATCTAACGTTATAAGATTCGGCGGTTTATTGTGATTTCATATCTCATTCTCCAGAAGCAGAAGGTTCTGGATGCATGAGTCTTTCCCGGCAGTAAACACAGAAAACTAATCTTCCATTTGTATAAAATTTGTACTTGGAGAACAGGACAGCTTCAATCATGCGATTGGACAATACGTATGGATCACTCGTGGAATGAAGAGTGCGAATGAATTCAATCGTGCGAATGTATTCAGTAGTGCGTATGAACAGGCCGAATGGAGTCAAACGACTGAAGTTGTTCAGTCGTGCGAATGAAGGATACAACTCAGTTCAGTCGTGCAGATGGAGTATGCGAATGAGTTCAATCGTACGAATGAGCTATTCATGCAACAAAAGGCTGTTGTGTTAGAAAAAATCGATTTTTTGGCACTTAGACACAAAATACGATTTACCTAGAAACCCTAATCTGCCGTATGATGAAAAACTTAAACTTTAATGCCTGAAAACGTCAAAAACCTCTTGTGGACTAAAAAAGATGACCTTTTTGAATGAAAACATGAGTATTGATCTGAATACTAATTGAATCAAATGCAAAATCAAGAGCCAAAGCTCTAATACAACTTGTCAGGACTGTGTACGTAGGGAATACTAACAGATTATGTTTTTGTACTAAATAAAATAGTGCAGAATTCTATTTGATTGGCGATCCAATCAGTGAGAATGTTAACCCGATGGATATAAGATTGAAACTAAATGTTATGAATGAATAGAAACCGATCAGGAACAATCGATGAACTTGGACTGGCTTTCTTAGACGTTCTGGACGGCTAAGGTTCGTGATAATATCAAGTGTTCTTCAATTCTTGAATTCTTCTATTTTTCCACGAATTAAGTGGTATTTATAGGTTAGGGGTTTCCATCCATACGACTGAACCATTAGCATGGTTCAGTCATGCGACTGAATCATGTGATTGATCCATACGCATGACTGAAGGTTCAGTCGTGCGACTGAGTCATTCTTATGTCTCAATTATATGACTGATCCAGTCTCCTGGTTCAGTCGTGCGACTGGTCCATACGTATGATGTATTCATGCGTATGGTCCATAAGTATGGGCCATTAGCATGAATACTCATCCGACTATGTTGAACACATTACTTAATCATCATTGACCAAGAATCATGTACAAGACCCTCAAACCTATATAATATGGTCATACATATACATTATACTTTAACACAATAATAATATGAAATAAATAAACATGAATAAACACCAATCACATATTATATTTCATTGAACCAATTCATTACACATGTGTAAGACATGAAAGACTTTTACATTTAAGCTCATAAACTAGGAACATATGCATCTACAAAAGTTTTTGTGAGATTTATAAAGTCTATAAAGAATTTATAAGAAAATAAGTTCATTAAATTAAAATTAAGGTTTTAATAAATTAAAATTTTAAATTTTAATTATTCTTTATTTATTTATTTTTTTAATTTTATATTTATTTCAAAATCATAATTCCCTTTTAAATGACTTGTAACTCACCACTAACATCATCTATAACCCCCTACTAATCTCAACTATAAAAGCAAGCTTTAGGTCTCACTTTTCATTTGTTAATCCTCTAAAAAGCTTACTAACATACTTTTCTTTCATCCATTAGTTTTGATAATTTCATATATTTTCTTTTACAAGTAATTTCAAGAAGTTTCTAATACTAAGGTAACCTTATATTGCTTTTATATTATATATTACTATATTGTTTAATCATCCTAACATTCAGTTGTTATCATGACTTTATATTCTTACTTTTGTTCTTTCTTCTACTAAATCTCTTTTAATTTTAGTCTTTATAATTTGATCATTAACCTTCTAACATTCACTAACCTTATAATAATCACTAACATTCCTAAATCAAGCAAATAACATGCTAACGTAAACAAAGCATCCTGTATGCATATGGACGGCTATGTTTCCGCATTGGATATTCCACAAGATTATTTCTCTAAATGATTTTTAGGACTTTTTGTTGGGTTTTGGTCACTTACAACACACCCCAAAATGAGAAGATATTGATTTAGAACACTTAGCAGATCAATGGGGAACTAGAAACCAGTTACAATGATACTAAGAAACACAAGTAATTGAGAGACAGAACAAGAACAAATAACACAAGTGTTTTGTTTCCAAGAATGTTGTATATTGCTCTCTAGTTCCTTACAAGTTTTGCAAAGCATAAAGAAAGATACTAGGGACCAGAGATGCTTTATATACTACATCCTACTGCCAGCCATACTTTGAAGGCCAACTGCATACATGATCTAGACAACAACAAAATCAATGTAGAGTCAAAAGCCAGATTACCTTTTGACTAGTGACTATGACATACGATAGCTCACATCTTAATATATTAAAAAAGGATAAAAGTACATAAATTAGAAATAAACAGACTCAAGACCTCAATGTATAGTTTACCAAAAGCATGGACCTTTTCACCAACATGTGAAAGTTGGTGAGTCAAACAGAGTTGCAGCATAAAGGTGGCCAGCTTTATGGTAAAAGGTACATCAGATAAAGCATGTACTTAAAAGTCTTTTGAAGAAATTTTGTCTTCATAAACTGGCTTCAGAAGACTTGTCTCTTAAGCTTCGGAAGGCTTCATGTTTGGCTTCAGAAGATATTGGTCTTGGCTTTAGAAGATATTGGTCTTGGCTTCGGAAGATTTTACACTTTGTTCTAATGAAGAATGTGAAACTTCCAAAGCATTCTACTTCAGCCTTTTGTGCATGCATGCAGGACAGACCGTTTGGATGTTTTGGATTGCATCAGCCTTATATGAAACCTTACAAACTCCCCCTAGGCTGATGCTACCAAAACATTTGAAGACTTCAATATTAACAGTCCTCATTATGATAATGCCATTCCTTTCTTCATAAGATGGTGAGGGTCATTCAGACTCTCAAAATGTCTTCATCTCAGAGAGATCATGCAGAGGCAGATTGAACATGTCTTGCCATGTGTAGACATCTTTAACACCTTGATCTCTGATGACACGCCATCTTTATAGATTAGTAGAGTAAGTCCAGGACAAGATAGGTCTTTCTGATGCCAAAGGAGCTGCTTGGATTGGAGTTAGTGGAGCTTCCTCTTGTTGCACATTTTCAAGATGTTCTGACTCATCTTGAGATTTGAGGTGGATTCCTCTTTCTTCTTATTCTTAGACTTTGATTTAGAAGCCATCCTTTTTCTCCTCTTTTAACTTTTTAACTAAGAAGACTGGTCTGCAACACATTGTTGATCATCTTTGTCTTGCTTAGTTAGGTTTTCCTCTCTTACAGGTTCAGACTGAGAGGGGACAAAACCCTGCTGTGGATCAGAAGATGAAGCTCATTGACACTCAACAGGAGGTCCAAGTTGTGTTGTCTCAAAAGGTTCAACCTTAACCTCCACTTCTTGAGGGACCTGACTTGGTGGGGAGTGTAAGTAAACAAGTTCTCCTATTTTGATCCTCTGTTTGATCACCCTAAGTCTCCTTTTAGAGAATCCATACAGCTTGAGGAAGCTCATCATCCTCTACCTATCAATAGACTTCTTCATGCTCTTTTGGATGATGGTTCTTTCCTTTGTAACGTCTTCTCTCATATTTCTCTTTGTTTTCTTTCTCTCTTTGAGTACTTCAACTTCAAGTTGCTTAAGATACTCAAACTCTATGTACTCAAAAGACAAGGGAAGAAGTACATCTGCCTAATATAGACCTATGGCACTCAGGTAGTTGATCCTATCAGTTTCTTTGTCTACTTGAGGTTCTTGTGGAGCCACAACCTCTTGTTCAGGACTTTCTTGAACTGGTGAAAGGGTAGGAACATGTTTGTAGAGCCTTTTTAGTCTCTATTCTTCCTTAACTTGAAGAAGAAATCTTGCATCCTCTGCCTCCTTCCTTTCTCTTGACATTTCCATGTCAGCCAAATCAGTTAAAATCCTCTATGGGGACGGAGATGATATTACCAATATCATAGTTCCTGGTCTGTAAGTAAGCAATCCTAACTGCCCTCAACTCATTATTCTAAGTGTTTGGTCTAGGAGTAGCCCTAATTGCAGCTTCCATGAAGCCAATAGACCTAACATAGGAACTTTCTCCCCTTAGATTCCTTTTCCTCTATCTCTCTCTTCCTCCTCAATCTCCTTAGGAGTCATTTTCCTTTTCCCTTTGTCACTCATAACCTTTGTGACTTAGGGTGGAGAGAGCTTTGGCCTTATTTCTTGGTGTAGCATCCAAGCTCTAGCTAGAGAGAGGTTGAGATGCACCTTCACCAGCAGGTGTCTTATCAAGGGAATGGACTTCTGAAGCAGTTGTAGGTGTGACAGGGCTCTCAAGTTCAATCACTACACCCTCCGTCAAGGTTTTCCTTTGAAGCTAATCTAAGGGTCTACCTCAGTATCCAGTTGACCAATGACATTGCTTGATTGCCTTTGTCTCCTTCTGAGGTTAAACTCTTCAGTAATCCTATCTAGAATCCTTGAGCCAACTTGTCAGCTTGTCTAGATTGGCTTGGATTGAAAAGTGGCATGTTGATAAGGTCAAGACCTTTATAATAGTTCAAGGTTTGAATATTAAATACTTCTTGTTTCCCTTGAACTCTTTGAAGAATGAGGGCTTTTCTGTTTGCATCATACATCCACCTTATGATGTAATTGGAAGTTCCTTATGGTGGAGATGACACAGCCCTTAGAATGCCTTCCTCAAAAAGATTCTGAATGAAGGAGTTTATAGAGTCCACATCAATGTGAACTTGAGAAAGATGTTGAGTATGGACAGTTCCAAGTGAAGATGGTGAGTTCTCAAAGTCCATGCTCAGTGAAGAACTCCTAGGTTCTGTAATTGTAATGACTTTCTCCCTTTTTTTGGTAGCATCATGCTCTTGCATAGGTGAGCTAGGAGTTAGGTCAATCACATTTACAGGTTCTTGTGTTCCTAGTTGAACTCTTCTTAAAGGTCTCCCAGCTAGTTTCTCCTTGAGATAAGAAATCTCAAGTTGCTGAGCATTGAGCATGTTGTGTAAGGTAGTCACCTGAGATTCCAAGTGACTAACCTTAGAGACTAGATAGGTGAATATGTTTGCTAGTTTTTGCACCTTTAGCCTTAGATTCCCCTCTTCTTCATTAGAAAATTCATTGGGGATGAAATAATTGTACCAAAGTCCTTAGTCTCACCATCGGCATGATGTTCTTGGCTGTTGGTTTTCCTCTACTCACTAACTACTTCAGATGGAGTATCAGTGGGCTGAATTGCCATGGTTGAGGTCTTAAAGATGTAATCGCTCATAGAAGTGAGAGCCTCTTCCATATGGACTTCCTGAGCAGAGTCAGGAACATCCACCTTAGTAGTGGGTAGATGATGTGGGTTAGACAAGGGAGAAGCAGGAGCACTCGTCTCTCTTTGAGTAGGGGAAGAGAAAAAAGACTCATGAAGAATCCCAAGTCTTCATCATCATAGAAATCAAGGCTAGGGATTGTTTGGTTGAGATCTAAAGGCTGGGGATGGTAACTTTCCCCTGAAGGTTGTTCACTAGAGTGTTGAAACTCAGGGGTTCGTTTGGATTTTCTTTTGTAGGTGAGGGTGATTTGTGATTGTTTTGGTGGTTGAGAGGTTGAAGGTGTGGGTTCAACACTAGCTAGTGTTGCTAGGTTGTCACCTTGAGCAATGACCTCTAACATTTTGGGGACAAAGGCTATTTCTACCCTAGAGAAGCCAACAGTTGGCTTCTTCAAAATTTTAAAAATGTCGGGCTTCATCTATCCCAATATAAGAATATTACTTGTTTCCCTCAACCAGCTCATAGTCGAGAATATGCTGAGCATATCTAGGAAACATATAATACTCTAAGGAGTCCAAGTTAGCAAGCAAATTTGTATAAGCAAACAGAGAGTACCAGAACTTAACCCCGTGAACCATTCCATGCACTGTGAAGGAAAGATCTTAAGGAATCTGGTCCCAGCTGTTGGATTCTTTATGCGCAAGACACATAAAACATTGATGTGGTTAGTATGTTATGATCCAAGTCGGGTCATACCCAATAACAAGCTTAGCAAACACCAATTAATATTTAATTGATGATATGATCATGCAATTAAATAATTACACCAATTTAGAAAATGGGTTTTCTAAATAAATTGCATACGAGATGGGACAACTTATTAGAATATTTTGTCCATAAGTATTATTTGTAATGTTATTTGTTTTGATCAAATGACATCAAATAATAAGAGAGTGTGAGATTTATATAATTAATAGGTTAATTACAAACTCACATTAACTTGTAAATGTTTTGTTTTATAAATGTTTTTGGGGGGAAACTCTTTTGGTGGATCATTTTCGGCCGCCCCTAAAAGGGTTCTTTGGTCTTTCAAGTGTCTTGAGAATAGACACAACTGAATGGTCCAAGACTTCCCTTCTCACTCTCTCTCTCACACATTCAAGAAAAGAACATATTCTCTCCTTTCTTGAAGGTATTCTCGGCTGGAAATGTTCCAGCAGCTTGTTCTTTAAGTTTTTGGTGTACAAATCCTAGAAAGAGTAGTCTTTGCTTGATGCTTGTGGGTATGGAAGCTTGAGGACACCTTTTCTTGGTTTTTGGCTGTTCAACAACATCATTTTCTTCCTCCTACACCATGTTTTTCAGCAGCACTACAAAGGTGTTTGTATGTCTTATTTTGGTTGTTATTTCTTGTTGATAACTGTCCATTCACATATAAATTATCCTTATGTTCTTGGGTTTGTTCTAGTTATGTTATGAGCCTTATTTTTCAGATTACAAATGATAATTTTCAGGTTATATTCCGCTGCGTTTTCATAGTTTAAAAGGTTAAACTACTTTGATTTGGTCCAACAAACCCAACATTGGCATCTAGACCCGGATATGTGGATGACTAGTTTCTTTTGTCCTTGTAAAATTGGTTTTATGGGGCTTTAACAACCTTATAGGGGTTGTTTTGTGGTGATGTGTATAAATCCCCAACCTTTCAAGGTTATATCTAACATGCTTGTGATTAAACCTTGAAAGAAAGATATCAAGTGATTGATTGTGTTTTTGTTTGGACAAAACACCCTAAATTCTTGTTTTATGTTGGCTGAAAATTTAGGGTCATATGGGGATTTATTTGGTTCTTGAATGTTGTATGTGATGATTCATATTGGTGCATAACCTAGCCTTGACCTGTGTTGATTTGGTTTTGAATGGATGTTTGTGTTGGTTGATTTCATTCATAATGGGTTGTAATATTATTCTTTTGTGTTTGTTTGGATGTAATTATTTATTCATTCAATGGCAATGTAATAGATAGATTAAGTGTGTTTTATTTTATTAGAAAATTGTATTAGGATATAAATTTTGTAAAATAAGATGCACAAGATGGAAGCACAAAGGAAGACACAAAGAGAAGGACTTGAAGCATTTGGATGCAAGTTCAAGTGGGGGTCTTTGAGATCTCATCTTGTGTTGTGTTCAACCCTTAAGAAAGACCAAATGACAACACTTGTGATGGCAAACAAGTGTTGTCAACGTAGTGGCTATGGTTATGCACATGTGGTTGTTTTATATATGCTTGTTTGATTATTCATTTTATGTTGATTGTTTGATATGTGGATATGCTTAACAATCCAAATAAATTATCATAACAAGCTGAATTTTTTTGTTCCTTATCATTAAGTGACTAATAAAAGGTTATTAAAAGGATTATGATTTCAAAATAAAAGAGGTTTTATTAAAAAGGAACCATAGGGTACCATGTATTTGAAAGCATACGAATACAAGGTACCTAGAGTTTTCATAACTAGAATTAATGGAAACTTAAATCCCTTTGGAAACAAGTTAAACACCATCCTTTTACACGACACTCGAATCACTTGAGAACTACTTGTGGGATAAAGGTCACCTAACCACTTTTAGGGAACTTGTGTGTTTGAGGTGGGTTAAACATACTTGTGGGATAAAGGTCACCCAACCACTTGTATGTGTAAACTCACATGTGTGTATAAGTAGGACGACTTGAATTGGAAACCATGTGCATAGGGTCACCGAAGCATGGCGTACAATGGTGTTGATGGGATTTTACATGCCCACTAAAAAAAGATGTTTAACCAATCCCATAAAGCTAGAAGTTGCAATAGGTTGCAATTGTCAAATGTTGACTACCTTGTTAATTTAAATAATGGGATAAAGGTCACCTAACCATCATTTAAATGTAACGTTGGATTCTAGATTTTAATTATTAATTGTCTATGAGACGTGTAAAGGGTATTAATAATTAAAATGCAATTTTTCCGAAATACTAAAATGAACTTTGTAATTTTGTAGAAATGGCCGCAAACAATAATGCTACCACCCCGACCGTCCCTACCCTATCCCTAAGAACCATCTTAGAAAGGGATCGTCTTAACCATAATAACTTTATGGACGGGTATCGAAACTTGAGAATTGTTCTCAAGCAAGAGAAAAGGGCCTATGTCCTTGACGATCCTATTCCTGACCAACCGACCCCGAGGATGTTAAGGCCTATGACGATTGGCTTCAATACACTGAGGATTCCATGCGGTTTCCTGCCGCATATTGGGAACTATGATTCCCAAACTCCAAAAGGATTTGGAGCAATTGGGGCATATGACATAATACCCAGTTGAAGGAAATGTTCCTTCAACAAGCTAGGGTAGGGCGCTTCGAAATGGTTCAAGCGCTTCATGTGTGTCGCATGGAAGAAACCCAATCGGTATCATCTTATGTTCTTAAGATGAAAAGCCACGTTGATCGCCTCGAGCGGCTTAATTGTCCTGTGTCAAAGGAGCTGGCCACGGATTTGATCCTTAATGGCCTAATCAAAAGGTATGAGACGTTCATGATGAATTACAATATGAATGGGTGGGACAAGAGCATTGGTGAGCTTCACGCAATGCTTAAAATAGCCAAGGCAGGAATGGGTAGAATGGTTCTACCTGTTCTCCCGATCAATGAGGAAGGCAATAAGAAAAGGCCATTCCACAATCCCAAGGCAAATGTTGTCAAAGGAAAGGGGTACATCAAAGGAAAGGGGAAAGGAAAGGCTAAAGCGGAACCTCCAAAGCCTAAGCTTAAGAAGCCTAAGGTAACGAAGAATGATCCATGCTTTGAGTGTGGAGAGAGAGGATTGGACATGGAAAAGAATTTTCCAACCTATCTCAAAGAGTTGAGAAACAAAAGGGATGCCAGGCAAACCTCAGGTACAACTTTCATAATTCACATTGGTTTAAATGTTATTTTTAACACATGGGTA
Source organism: Flaveria trinervia (assembly GCA_025506515.1). Lineage (NCBI taxonomy): Eukaryota > Viridiplantae > Streptophyta > Magnoliopsida > Asterales > Asteraceae > Flaveria > Flaveria trinervia. Next base: position 75,382,951 of record CM046450.1, on the reverse strand, counting down.
TTGGATACCGGATGTGGAACTCACATATGCAATTTGTTGTAGGGGTGGTTCAAAAGAAATAAGCACTTAAGAAGGGAGACACAAGTCTCTACATGGGCAACGAGAGTAAAAGTTGATATCGAAGCCCAATAGACAATATTTTGAAACTTTCAAATGGTTTGGAAGTTATTCTTAAGAACATTTTGTGCTCCTAGTTTGACTAGGAACATAATTTCGATTTCCTTTTATAACAATGTGGTTATGAATTATGTTTGTTAACGATGGTATTTATGTTTGTATGGATGATGTATTCTATTTCAAGGCTATGCCTTTTAATGGAATCTATGAATTGGTTCATAATGATTCATCCTATAATAGCTTATTATACCAAACAAGCACCAAAAAACTTAAAATGGGTTGAGTGATTATCTTTGGAATTGTCATCTTAGTCACATAAACAAAATCGGAATCAAACACCTCAAAAGAATGGTCTTTTGAAAAACAAATGAAAATATTTCATCGATAAGTGTGAATCTTGTTTACAAGGTAAGATGACCAAGTGCCCCTTTTAGTGGCCCTAACTAGAGGGCAAAAGACTTATTGGGAATCATACATTCGGATGTATGTGGCCCTTTCAAGACAATGACTAGAAATGGTGAAAGATACTTCATTACCTTGCCGACGATTATAGTCGCTATGGTTATGTTTACATGATGACACAAAACATGATGCTTTTGAAATGTTCAAAATCTTCAAGAATGAAGTAGAAAATCAACTCAATAAAACTATCAAAGTTCTTCGTTCAGATAGAGTAGGTGAATACCTCAGTGATGCTTTTCAGTACCATCTAAGAAGTTGTGGGATCGTCTCACAACTTACTCCAACTGGAACACCACAAAATAATGGTGTGTCTGAAAGGAGAAATCGATCCCTATTGGATATGGTTCAATTTATGATGGCTATAAGCTCACTACCTCTATCATTTTGGGGTTTCGCAATGCTCTCCGAGGCTCCTATTTTGAATATGGCCCTGACCAAGATAGTCGATTCACTAAGTGTATATTTGTTGGATATCCCAAAGACTGTATAGGATACTACTTCTTGGATCCAACAGAGCAAGAGTAATTATTGCTCGAAAGGCTGAGTTCTTGGAAACTAAGTTCCTTATGGAAGGAAAAACATATAGAATAGTGGAATTTGATGAGAATCAAGATCCACAAGCCGATACACGTTTGGTTAACACTAGCAATCAACAAGAGGTGTTGATGATGATCAAGAGGTGATCAATACACACAAAATGTTCGTAGATCTAGTAGAGTTAGCATTCCACCAGAAACATATGGATTTTTCATGAATGGGTGCTATGTATTGACTCTGATGAGCCAACTACATACCATGAAGCAGTGTCCAATTCGGATTGTGACAAATGGCTGGAAGTCATGAAGGTTGAGATGAAATCCATGTATGACAATCAAGTTTGGGAATTGGTTGACTCTCCACTTAACTCCAAACCGGTTGGATGCAAGTGGGTTTCAAGAAGAAAATGGATAAACATGGAAACTTGGATACTTACAAAGCAAGACTTGTAGCGAAAGGTTTCACTCAAAATCAAGGGGTTGATTATGATGAAATTTTCTCGCCTGTGGCAATGCTAAAGTCAATTAGGATATTATTTGCCATAGCTGCATATTATGACTATGAAATTTGGCAAATGGATATCAAACCACTTTTCTTAATGGACATCTCGAGAGGCTGTCCATATGGTTCAGCTTGATGGTTTTGTCGGTCCACAACATCCTAAAAAGTATGCAAGTTAAAAAGGTCAATCTATGGATTGAAACTAGCATCGAGAAGTTGGAATCAACCTTTTGATGAAGAGATCAAGAAATTTGGTTTCATCAAGAACACTGACGAGGCTTGTGTATATAAGAAGGCTAGTGGGAGCATAATAACATTCTTAGTATTGTATGTTGATGACATACTACCTTTTGGAAATGATAATCCAACCATGGAAGGTATTAAAACCTGGCTTGGAAGTGTTTTTGCATAAAATATCTCGGTGAAGGTGCCTATATTTTAGGAATAAAGATCTATAGGGATAGATCGAGGCGGTTGATAGGTTAAACCAAAGTGCATATATTGATAAAGCCTTGAAAAGGTTCAAGATGGAAAACTCTAAGAAAGGTATGGTACCTATTCAAAGAGGGACAGTATTGAGTACATCTCAATGTCCAAGCTGAAAGGATGAGCAAGATCGAATGAAGGACATCCCATATGTGTCAGCTATAGGATCCATCATGTATGCGATGATATGCAATAGACTGGATGTGTCATGTGCGTTAAGCATGACAAGCAGATATTAGTAGAATCCAGGTAATAGCCATTGGATGGATATTAAAAGTATATTGAAATACCTTAGGAGGACTAAGGAAATGTTTCTAACATACGGATCTGATGAAGAGGAACTCGTTGTAAAGGGTTACACGGATGCGAGTTTCCAAACCGTTTTAGATGATTCTCGATCACAGTCGAGGTATGTCTTCATTATGAATGGGTAGCATTGTCCACTACAAAATCCGAATACATAGCCGCATCATTAGCAACTCAGGAAGCTGCATGGATAAAGAAATTTATCGCCTACCTAGGGTGGTCTCTACCATTCAAGACCCCTAGAAATCCTTTTGTGATAACAAGGGTACGATTGCATAAATCAAGGTATCCTGTGCATTTCAAAAGGCTAGGCACATTGAGCGGAAATTCAACTACATAAGGGATGAAGTTGAAAAGGGAAAGATATGTTCGTAAAGTTCACACCAATCAATACATTATGGATCCACTCACGAAGCTCCTTGAAAGGGCAAAGCATGAAAGTGATACTTGTGCCTTAGGACTTCGATATTCTAGTGACTGGAATTGATCTGTTTAGTATTAAAAGTTTGGAACAAGGTAATATTTAACTCTTTATATACTTGTGATATTTTGAGTTCTATTCATTTTAGCATGTATACATCCATGAATATGTTTATTATTCTAAATGTCCGTAGTCGGTCATGTTTGTGGGAACAAATATGAACGTAAGACTATTATGAACATGGATTGGTGGATATTCATAAGGAATAAATATAGAGCAATTGGTTGCTGCCAAAGTTCATAGATATTTGTGGGATACAAATATTGGACTGACCCGCATCTCAATTTTACTACATGGAATCTTCTAGATTGATCATAAGTAAATTTGAGTAAAGGCGAATATCATTTGGTATCCGCCGACCTAAGATACATATTGGGTTTTGATATTCACCAAATGTTATACCTTGAGCTGGTTCTTCACTGCTCTAAAATAATGGGCAGTACATAAGGCTATGTTCAGGTGTGACATGAGGTGATTGTGAAAAACATATGTAGTCAAGATGGAATTTGTTCCTCTTATTCGTTGAGAGCAAGATGTCTAAGGCCTAATTAAGTTAAATCAACAAGGAATGATCATTCTATGTCCTTGGATTTAACATGACATTTGTAACAAAAGGATAAATGATTGATTCACCTAAATCATTTCAAGTTGGATACTTGAAGGGGATGATGTTATTGAATGGCTTTAAGTCATGCGTATTAAGGGTAGTAAACCGTTGTTAGGCGGTATTTACTGCTTGCATCAATCTTTTATGAATCTTGTGCAAGTGGGAGATTGTTGGATTATTTATGCCCAAGACACATAGAACATTGATGTGGTTAGTACGTTATGATCCAAGTCGGGTCATACCCAATAACAAGCTTAGCAAACACCAATTAATATTTAATTGATGATATAATCATGCAATTAAATAATACACCAATTTAGAAAATGGGTTTTCTAAATAAATTGCATACGAGATGGGACAACTTATTAGATATTTTGTCCATAAGTATTATTGTAATGTTATTTGTTTTGATCAAATGACATCAAATAATAAGAGAGTGTGAGATTTATATAATTAATAGGTTAATTAGATAACTCACAATTAACTTGTAAATGTTTTGTTTTATAAATGTTTTTGGGGGGAAACTCTTTTTGGTGGATCATTTTCGGCCGCCCCTAAAAGGGTTCTTTGGTCTTTCAAGTGTCTTGAGAATAGACACAACTGAATGGTCCAAGACTTCCCTTCTCACTCTCTCTCTCACACATTCAAGAAAAGAACATATTCTCTCCTTTCTTGAAGGTATTCTTGGCTGGAAATGTTCTAGCAGCTTGTTCATTAAGTTTTTGGTGTACAAATCCTAGCAAGAGTAGTCTTTGCTTGATGCTTGTGGGTATGGAAGCTTGAGGACACCTTTTCTTGGTGTTTTGGCTGTTCAACAACATCATTTTCTTCCTCCTACACCATGTTTTTCAGCAGCTCTACAAAGGTTTTTGTATGTCTTATTTTGGTTGTTATTTCTTGTTGATAACTGTCCATTCACATATAAATTATCCTTATGTTCTTGGGTTTGTTCTAGTTATGTTATGAGCCTTATTTTTCAGATTACAAATGATAATTTTCAGGTTATATTCCGCTGCGTTTTCATAGTTTAAAAGGTTAAACTACTTTGATTTGGTCCAACAAACCCAACACCAGCCCCCATGCTTGTTGGACAAGTGTGATGGCCACATGAAGTAGGTACTTCCACTAGAAGAGACATTCCCTTTCCTGAAGGTCTTGAAAGAAAAATTTCCTTCATAGCCCATCTGCTCAAAGGAGTGGTTGATTGCTTCCTTGGGAAAGAAATCTTCCTCATCATCAAGCTGAAGACGGGTGTTTATATGATGGCTGGTGTGATGAAGATTGTCCTCCCCTGCACAGTGGCAGATAGTGCCTTCTCCCCATCCAGAATAACCTCTTGACAAGTCTTCCAGAAATCAAGCAAATGATCCTCATAAAGAACATGATCAATGGTAAGGGGTGGAAGACTTTGACAGAGCTAAAAATGGCAAACCTCTGAGAAATGAGGATCTTTCTTAGAGTGCAATAGAGCAACCTGATTGTGTTGCCTGTGTAACTGCATGGAAAAGTTTGGGTCATTTCTACGATTGAGGTTGGCTATTTGAGAAAGCTTAGAGGTGAAGGAACTGAAGAACAAAGGCAGTTTTACAGAAAGGTTTGAGAGTTTAGGTTTGGGAAATTAAGATAAAAATGATAAAGAAAGAGGGGGAACTGTTGGGTTTATCGATTTAAGACAAAGTTAAATGAAAGAGGATAAACTCTTAAATCTGGATGTCGGTCCCACCTCTGAAAAAATAGTTTGCTTTTTGCTCAAAAGGTAGTTTTCTTGAAGTTAAAAATCTTCCGAAGGTAATTTGTCTTCGGAAGTTTTGATAAAAAGCTTGCGAAGCCATAATGACTTCAGAAGAGATTCCTAAGAGTTTTGAAAATTTTGCTTCGGAAGAGAACTAAGGCTTGGATACTTTATTCAACTAAGAATAAAGCTTCCAAGAGTTAATTTGCTTCGGAAGAAAGTTGTCTTTGAAAGCATCCAAGTACTTAAGAGAAATATTAAGCTTCGGAAGAGATTTTTTTGAAAATTCTTTCGAAGGCCATTTTACTTAAGCAATTGTTTGTTTTAAAGGCATAACTTTCTTCTGAAGATAAAATCATATCTTTCGAAGGACAAAAAAGATCAAGATTTTCAAAAATCTAAGGAAAGTCTTCTAAAAATATTTTCTTCCAAAGAAAACAAGAGCTTATGAAGATGATGAAATAGACAACTTAGGACACACAAAGTTTAGAAATAATATGAATTTGTTTTAAAAAAAGCTACTCAAGGTTAATCATCCCAATAGCTTATATGAGATATTTAAATCTCTATTCTTCAAAAGCTTTAGTGAACAAATCAGCATATTGTTTATTTGTGTTAACCTTGACTAGTTTGATCAGGCCTTTTTCAAAGTTATCTCTAATCAAATGATACCTGATATTGATGTGTTTAGTCCTTGAGTGCTACACATGATATTAGGCCTGCTAGCTGTAAGGTACATAGGAGACCCAATCATAGACCCGTAGAGATGTTTATCCACGCACTCCCCCTCAAGGTCAGGCCCAAGAGAGTGGTTTCTTGCTATGGGTGTCTTAGGAATCTTGCAATCAGTCATATTGAACCTCTTGAGTATGTCTTGAACATACTTTGATTGACTTATGAAGATGCCATCTTCAACTTGCTTCACTTGAATCCCTAGAAAGAAATCGAGTTCCCCCATGGCACTCATTTCAATCTATCCTTCATCAGCTTCTCAAAGTCTTGCAGAGCTTTGGATTAGTTGAACCAAAGAAGATGTCATCTACATACACTTGAACTAGCATCAAGTCATTTCCTGTTCCTTCGATGAAGAGAGTTCCATTTATAGTACCTCATCTGTATCCATGCTTTCAGAGATACTGAGATAGAGTCTCATACCACTTTCTTGGTGCTTGGTGCAGCACATAAAGAGCCTTATCAAGCCTGCAAACATAATCAGGATGACCAGCATCTGCAAAGCTAGGTTGTTGTTTGACATACACCTCTTTATCAATCACCCCATAGAGAAAAGCATACTTGACATCAAGTTGATAGACCTTGAAGTTCTTGGATGCAGCAAATGCCAAGAATATCCTAATAGCTTCCAATCTTGCTACAAGAGCAAAGACATCTATGTAGTCAATTCCTTCTTCTTGTGTGTAACCTTGAACAACTAGTCTAGCTTTGTTTTGATGACATGACCTTTATCATCCTTTTTATTCCTAAAAACCCATTTGGTTCCTATAGTAGTCTTCCCATAAGGAAAAGGACATAGGTTCCAAACCTTTTGCCTTTTGCATTGAAGTAGCTCCTATTGCATAGCTTTAACCCAACTTCCATCCTTCAGAGCCTCATCAAATTTCTTAGGCTCTATATGAGATAGGAAACAAGAGTGAAGACAAATATTTGCATCATGGGTTTGTCCTATTGTTCTTACCCCTGAATCAACATCTCCAATGATGTTTGAGGTGGGATGAGACTTGTGGATCCTTAGTTGAGGGATCACAGCAAGTTGCTGAGAGAGATCAAAATTAGAGAAATTTACATCTTGCATTGATGTGTCTCCCTCCTTATCAACATATTTATCAAGTGAGACTTGATTCAATGAGTGTGTGACATCATTGATGTTGTCTTCAATGGAGTGGTTGTCAGCATCAAGAAATTCTTGATCACTTTCAACACCACCATGATCTTCTACATTTGAAGCTTCTTTATGTGGTTGTTGAGCCTCTAAGCTAGAATTTGAAGGCATCTTAGATGTATCAGCTGAATTGGTTATTGTTATGCTGATAGATACTTCATTTGCAGAATTAGTTATAACTCGAGCTGAAGTAGTATAGGTTGAAGGTCTTGTCAGCTCAAATCTTGGATCAGGATCACCTGTTGTAGAATATCTGTAGACCTAGAAACATTCTCAAAAGATTTGTTAAAACAGTTGGTAGCTAAATCAAGATCAAATAGCCAATTAGGACCAGAACCAATTACATTGGGTGTATGTTCATTGAAAGTCACATTGGCTGACTCCTTAACAATCCTAGTTCTGAGATTGTATACTCTATAAGCCTTAGCTTGGAAAGAGTATCCAATGAAATGTCCATTATCTGATTTCTCAGCAAATTTGGCAATTTGATCTTTGGTATTCAAGATGGTGCAAGGACATCCAAATGACCTTAGAAAACCAATGAAAGGTTTACCATGTGCCAAAATTCGTAAGGAGTCTTACCATGTGTCTTAACCACTAAAACTCCATTCTGCACATACCAGGCAGTGTTGCCTGCCTCTACCCAGAAGGTAATAGGCAGTTTAGAGTCAGACAACATAGTTCTTGCAGCTTCAATAAGTGTCATGTTTCTCCTCTCAGCAACAACATTTTGCTTAGTAGTCCTGGGAGCACTATATTGTCTTGTAATACCCTTTTTATCACAAAATGTATCAAGGATTTGGTTCTTGAATTTAGTTCCTTGATCACATCTTATGGTTTTGACCTTGTGATCAGATTGATTCTAAATCTTTAAGATGAAATTATTCAGAATCTCATGAGTCTCATCCTTAGTTCTAAGAAAGAAGACCCAAGTGAATCTTGTAAAGTCATCTGTGATCACTAAATAGTAAAAGGTCCTTCCTAGACTCATTACACTGGTGGGGCCAAAGAGATCCATATGTAACAAGTGCAGGGGATTAGTGATGGAGTTTCTTTCCTTTGGCTTGTGAGATACCTTGTGTTGCTTCCCTTTCAGGCATCTAACACAATAGTCATCACTTGTAAACTCTTTCTTTGGCATTCTAGTTACCAAATCATTCTTAATTAGCTTGTTCATTTTCTTAAAGTTTACATGGCACATTCTTTTATTCCAGAGAAAAGACTCATCACTATTTGCTTTAGACAAAAAGCATGAAACTTCTCATGAGGGAGATGTTTCTTGCAGATCCATCTTGTACATGTTCCCTTTCCTGGGGGCTCTAAGCATGATATGCTCATGAGGAATGACCACCCTAGGCTTGAGAACAATGCACTCATGCTCAGTAAAGAGCATGTTATGACTCAAATCACAAAATTGAGATACACTCATAAGATTGTATCCAAGCTTCTTGACAAAGTTTACCTTCTCAATGCTGAGCTTACCATTTGTGACCTTGCCCCTTCCAGATATGTAACCACCCTTATCTCCACCAAAAAGAAACTGGCCCTCCATCAATTCCTTCAAAGTTTTAGAGTAGTGATCTATTGCCTATCATGTGCCTGGAATAACCACTATCAATGATCTAGACATTCTTGTTTGTCTTGAGTTGTTCCTACACAAAAGATGGTTAGTTACATTTGGAAACCCAAGCCTTGCTTGTCTTGGGTTTATCAAAAGAAGTTGAAGGTAATGAAATAGTAATTGATCATATAGTCATATTTTGAGGATCCTTTGATGTAGTGGATGGAGAACTTTTAGTCACTTGGTCTTTCTTGAACTTGCACACCACCTTTGGAAGTTTAGACTTGACCTTTTATACTTTGGAAGTTTTGCTGACTTTGAAAGTTTTGATGACTGGGCCTTGGGAAGATCTTGCTATCACTGCAATAGGTTTCAATGCTTTGGAAATATTCCTTTCTTCCGAGACCAAATTTTCTTCCGAAGGCAATTTTCACTTGCTTTCATCTTCATTTTGGAGCTTTTGGATGAAATAGATTTTCCTTCTTAAGCTAGTTTCTTCTTAGAACTCTTGGAAGTCTCTTCCTTGGTCATATGGAGAGTACTTCTTGGATTGTAAAAACAATCCTTAGCAAGACGGAAAGTACTCCCAAATATAACATAGTTCATTTTCTTCTTCCTAAGAGCCTTCTTTTGAGAACAAGGCTGAACTTGATTACTTTCCCTTTCCACCTTCATCTTTGTAGATGTTGAGATAGTTCTTTTAGGGTGAGAACTATACTTGGAGCTGTATGGTTCAGGCTGTGTAGCAGTGGTACACAACTAATCAACCTTCTTCTTGATGCTGCCATGATTTGAACATTAACCAAAATTGTTGGTACTAGAGTTCAAGTTGATGTTTTCAGTCTTAACCACTTTAAACCCTGCGGAAATAATGACTTGTTTCTACTTAGAGTCAAAAGTGGCCTTGATCTCTTGAGCTTTCTTTGCTTTTCTCTTGCTCTTTCTGATCAAGTTCTTTCTCATAGACTTGGTCATCACATACTTCTTACTCTCCTCAAAAGGATAGTGACCCTTCTTAGAATCCTTTTCTTCACTCTTCTCAGAGTCATTCTCCATTATCACTTCTTTATCATCTTCAGTCAAGGGGTCTATAAGAGGAGCTCATCTTCACAAGTTCCACAACTAGGAGATCTTACAAACAAAATTGTGTGTGGAGGAGCTATCTTACTATATCTGAGTCCCTGCTTATTCAGATAATAAACTTTTGCATGCAAGGATGAGGATATAATGTTCTTGAAGGTCTCTTCTTCAAGAACACATTTTTCTGCCCTGGCTTTGCTGATCACAAGCTCATCTTAGCATTCAGTCAACTTTGTTATGAGATCTTTGATCTTAGTTCTGTAGTTGGTGTGTTCATCTTTAAGAACTAAAATGGTTTTTTTTTAACTTACAGTATTTTTTAGATCTTTTGAAATTAGATTTTAAGATATTTAAGGACTCAAGATCAGATCTCATCTCTAAGTTGTAGGACTTGTATCTATTAACTTTAGCAATACATCTCGGTGTACAGGGATGATCCAATACCTTTGCTTCATCATGTTCAACCATCAATGCTTGGTTTGGAAATTCATCTTCCACCTGAAACTCCAGTCAAAGCCTCCTTCTTCAACAACAACTGCAACTTGCTGCTTTGGCTTCTCATTCTGGGTGGCTTTCTCAGTTTAGTTTTGTCTAGTATGTGCTTGGCCACCATTTGTCCTTGGTGCCATGCACTCCCTAGCGAAGTGGCCCATTTGATTACAGTTGTAACACTTGACTTTGCTTTTATCCAGCCCAAACTGTCCACTAGCTGAATTGTTGGAAAACTTCCTCCCTGTCCTCTTGTAGAACTTCTTGGCTCTATGAGTGAGAAAAGCCACCTGCTAGACTATTTCCATGTACTCCAAGACATCTGCATGGATACAATCCAGGTCTTCAAAGGTGAATAGAATGTTGCATGAGCTTTCATCAGAAGACATAAAGGCATGTGAAGAACTTGTCTCTTGGAACGAGCTTCCTTGAGTGTAGCTTTCTCTTGGTGTCTCGGGAAGGTGATGAAAGGACCCTTTTGTGAGTTATCAAGGTAGCATATAAGATGATGTTGAGCTTCCATGTTGTCCCTTTCAGTCACATGCAGGGCTGAACTCATTTGATTGTTGGAGTTACCTGATGAACCTTGCATGTTCATCTCCATCTGGTATCCATTGAGAATACCATACAACTCAGTCAAAGTGAGAGTCTTAAGGTTCTCAGTCCTCTTGATAACAACATAATAATATGTCCATTGCCTAGGAAGAGAAGACATGAACTTCCTTACAATGTCCTTGTTTTAAAGAGTTATTCTAACATCCACTAGAGTGTCCACAATCTCAACATACTTGAAGTATTGTTGAGTCATGGTTTCACTTGTTTTAAAGGTGAAATTTTCAAACTGCTATTTCAGGAGATCCTTCTTGTTCTCTTTGGCTTCAGTATAACCCTCAAACATTATTTTCAATGCATCTCATAGCTACTTAGCTATTTTGCATTTCTTGAAACCTTTGTAGACAAAGTTAGGAAGAGTAGTCTAAAGGGTTGGCATGGCTTTTTGATCAATTTATACTTTCTTTCTTTCTTCATCAGAGTAGTCAGACACAGCTTTTGGAATCATACCACCTCCAGTAGCAGCTGAAGAGGTGCTTGGTATGTAAGGTCCTGAGACAACAGATTCCCACATCTTGTAGTCTTAAGCCTTTATGAAACCTTCCATTCTTTGGCACCAAGTGTCAAAATCTTCAAGAGTGATCAGTGAGGACTTTGTCATGGTTCTAGTTTCCATATCAGCTTTAGTGATAGCTGCCATTTGAGATGTTAAGTATTTTGTGTGTGTGAGGGATCTTAAGATGGTTTGATCTTACTATCAAGACCCTGGAAAGCTTTGATACCAATTGTAGGACCATTTGAAGGGTTTTGGTCACTTATAACACTCCACATAATAAGGAGAGATTGATTTAGAACACTTAACAGATCAAATGGGGAACTAGAAACCAGTTACAATAATACTAAGAAACACAAAGTAATTGAGAGACAAAACAAGAACAAATAACACAAGTGTTTTGTTTTCAAGAATGATATATATTTCTATATATTCCCTTACAAGTGTTACAAAGCATAAAGAAAGACACAAGGTATGAGAGATACTTTATAATACATCCTATAGCCGGCCATACTTTGAAGGCCAGCTAGATATATGATCTAGACAATAACAAATCAATGTAGAGCCAAAAGGCAAATTTCCTTTTGACTAGTGACCATGACATGCTATAACTCACATCCTAATATATTACAAAAAGTATAAAAGTACATAAAGTAGAAAGAAACAGACTCAAGACCTCAATGTACAGTTTACCAAAAACATGGACCTTTTCACTAACTTGTGAAAGTTAGTGATTCAAACAGAGTTGCAGCAGAAAGGTGGTCCAACTTTATGGTAAAAGGTACATCAAATAAAGCATGTACTCAAAAATCTTCGGAAGAAATTTGTCTTCATAAACTGGCTTCAGAAGACTTTGTCTCTGAAGTTTCGGAAGACTTCATGTTTGGCTTTGGAAGATATTGGTCTTGGCTTTGGAAGATTTCACACTTAGAATGTTTTCTAATGTAGCATGTGAAACTTCCGAAGCATTCTACTTCAGCACTTTTTGCATGCATGCAGGACAGACTGTTCGCATGTTTTGGATTGCATCAGCCTTATATGACCTTACATGATATCTATGCAATAGTCTTGGACTATTTTTTATAACTCAAATTAAGTCTATTATCATATATCGACATAATAAATTTGATCTAACCTATTTCATGTTTTAACAATTTTAAAAGTGCACATAAGTGTCTTACTATATGACCTTACAGGTTTTGACCTATTTACGGATCTTTTCATAAAAATGTTTCTGAACAAAAGTTGTTTAGGAGACTCTGAACTAATCAACTGTAAATTTTTATAATTTTATGAAACCATTTGTTATTTTTAAAACATGTTCAAACACGTTCAAAACATTTTGTCCAGAATTTAAAATTGGTGCAATAATCCTTTTTCAATCTACCTTTCGAATTTTGGTATTCTCTAAACGTCCTAACTTATTGTAATAAATTTCAACCTCAAGATATTATTTATTTTTATCCTTTAGTACATCACATTTGACTCTTGACATCCAAGCTTTCTTATATACTCCACAACCATCATTATACAATGTGAGTTTTCCATGCCCCTTTTACTTTATTTCACACCTTTTGGGGTGAAATATGTTAAGCTTATAAATATACACTTGTAAAACATCTTGAAACTTGTAATGCACAAGCAATTCATTTATAAACTTGTCATGGTTATTTGAGATATTTGTGAGCCTTATATGATAGTCATCTTGTAAAAACAACCATTAACTATTGCTAGCCTAGCGACGTCATAGATCTATGGTTTTGACAAGCCAATTTGGTGCTAAAGCTGAGGTTATTGCCAACTCCTGATGAGTCTCTTGATCATCATAGGAAAACCAACTACACTTAGCTAATCGTTATAACTTATAGTGGCCATCTTTTGTCAAGGTTTGATTATATCATTATGTTATCTATATTCTTGCAATATTTCTTAACCTATGACATAAATTGCCTCTTAAAATTTTCTTTTATAGGTATGTACAAATTAATGGAAACTCACCAACATTATATGTTGACCTTATTTTTAATATGTTTTAGGACTCTACTTTGAGGAATTCATCATGCTCATATAGGACTTGGACCTAGATTAATTAAAATTTTATTATATATTTTGAATCTTTATTGTATCGTAATAATTTATTTGTTTAGTATTATTCATGAAAATGACATTTAATATTATTTTAACTTATTAAATTCCATGAGCTATGAACAATCGATTCATATCTGTCCGCTCTGATGATTCCGGCATCGGTCTGGGTGTGACAGATTGGTATCAGAGCCATGGTTATAGGGAATTAGGTTATTAGAAATGGAATGACTTAGACTATAACTATGTACCCTTACACATGAGTCCCCTCGTGTATTTTATATGCTTAGATAGGATTTTATGTGCCTTATATGCTTAAACTTGATTATGTGACTACATGTCTTACACGACATGTCCTTATAAATTGATCCTTATCAATGCACTCAAGATTCCCATCATATTCTAAGGCATTGTGCCTAAATGAAATGGTTTTCAAATTGAGTTTTGAATTGTTATTCTTAGATTTCAAGTCTCTTCAAAGTTTGTCCTATAATTTGAAACATGTAATGCTAGAAGAGTGGGATGCATGTATCTCGAGATGTTGTGTCTAGACAAGGTATTCATATAAATACAAATCTACTAATAGATCTGTTTACCTTACATGGGAACCCTTAAGGTGAGTGTCCGCTTATAGGTACGCATGTCTTCATTCTGGTTATGGTTGACCAAATGCTTTGATAAGTCAATGTATTCTCTTTGGTTTATGAACCAATCCGTTTACACTTCGAACCTCTCATTGTTATTTTGAATCATATCTTTCCCCTCAAAATGTTCACATTTTGAAAAACCCATCATAACTGATTCTATTACTCTGAACTGTATTCTTCATCTTAGCAATTATGATTTTCTATCAATCTTACACCGATTCAACTTGGAAATTTCAATGTCATACAAGAATTGGCTATCTGAGAACCCTCCCTAAGTTTTCTACTTTGAGAAGCTCATTTGGATTTCTCTTCCATCCAAAAGTGTCTTAAACATCATTTTCATTATTGTCAATTCAAGTTTTATATTGATTTTGTGTGTTGTACTAATATACGACAAAACCAATCTATCGGTCGTGAATCATTTGACATGCAAAAGCTTTCAAACCAAAAGGCCAATCAAAGCGATGATTTTATCCATTAGTAAAGTAACCCCTGAAATCATAAATTATAAAAACTCAAACGTAGCCAAAACTCATTAAGTTTAAACGTTCCCATAGATCACTTTGGAACATGAAACAAAATCCAAATAATTCTTTAAATCAACCGATTTGGGATTAAATTATGGGACGGAATTTCCTAAAGTGGGGAAAACTGTAACATCCGACCCATTTTCAAACTAGAAACCCAAAGCCGAACCCGTTTGAGTCAATCTTCTAAATCAAGTTCATTATTTAGTCATTTATATATATTTATATTCCAAATATAATAAATATATTACTTGATCAATTTAATTTAATCTTGTAATTTATAGAATAATTTTATAATTTTGAAAAGTTATTAATATTTATAAGATATTAAATATTCAATCAAATAAATAACCAAATTGCAAAGTTTTTGTGAGATTTATAAAGTCTATAAAGATTTTATAAGAAAATAAGTTGATTAAATAAAAAGTAAGGTATTAATAAATTAAAATTTTAAATTGCAATTATTCTTTTATTTATTTATTTTAATGAATCTTATATTTATTTCAAAATCATAACCCCCTTTTAAAAGACTTGTAACTCACCATTAACATCATCTATAACCCCCTACAAACGTCAACAATAAAAGCATGCTTTAGGTCTCACTTTTCATTTGATCATGCTCTAAAAATCTTACTAACAAACTTTTCTTTCGTGTTGGATCTAGAAAGGCTGGTGCAACCAAAACCAAACCCTTAGATTATTTTGGTGCAACTTATAAAGGACTTCCAAAGCTGAGTATGGAACTTCCGAAGCTGAGTATGGAACTTTCACAGAAAATGGAGGTCTTCCGAAGATAAAGTGCAAGATCAACTTCCGAAGGAATCTCCAACTTCCAAAGACAAAGTCTTCTCTTCCGAAGTTCAACACTTAGAAGAATTCAAAGACAAAGACTTCCAAAGTAGAAGTCCCCAATCTACTGAAGAAGCAGCCTCTTCCGAAGTATAAAACGATTCGGAATAACTTGTTCTTCCGAAGCCAATTAACCTTTGGAAGATGCTGCCATGGACTAGTGGACATAAGTATGGTTCATCTGACTCTCTGTTTCAAACCTCTAAGATATTACATGGCGTTTTCTCAAAAGGCCATGCAGTTGACCATACTTTATTCCACTGTCCACCTTTATTTGTTAGTATAGTTGCCAACTTTAGTTGGTGACAAAAGGTAAGTCATGGACATGTCATGACTCCATATCTTAGAAGACATTATCTAAGATACCTTAAATATAGTCGTGTAGTATCTGCTTTAGTTATAGGATTCCAGCTGGGGTCAAAGTATAACCGGTTGTAGGTGATAGTATATATAGTTTCTCATTGTAACTCTTATATCATGCTTGTAAGAGTTCTATAAATTTTGAGTTGAGAATTAATATATACAAGTACCTTGAAATTTATTTTCCTGTGTTCTTAAGTTACTTAGTATATTATAATCAACTCTTTGAGAGCTTTTGCTTCATCATAACTTTGTGAGTATAAGTGAGTTTGAGAGAAAACCAAGTGTTAGTGACATATATCAATCCTGCAATTGGTATCAGAACTTTTTAGGCTCTTGATTATGTGATCTTACCATCCAAAATCAACCTGTTTTTCACTCCTCCTTTCATCACACTCTAAAATTGACCTTATTCAGAAATATGAAGTTGAGATAGGGATGATGACTAAAGCACCTATCATCACCCCTGAAAACTTTAGACAATGGAATAAACGCATAGAAGGTTTTATCAGGTACCTTGACGTTAAAATGTGGTTATATATGGTCCTTACAAGCCAAAGGTTGATGCACCAGGAGAAAATGGTGCCATGATCAAAAAGGTTATTTAAGACTACTTTGATAAATCTCGGAAGAAGATGGACATAGACAGCAATGTTATGACTGCTCTTTTGACTACTATACCCAACTCCATCACGGTGGGGTTTGAGCATTACAAGTCAGCTAAAGAGTTGTTTGATGCACTGTCTCAGATGTATTCTAACTCCAATGATTCGAAGAAAGATTCATTCAAACAACAATTTGAGAACTTTACCTACATTGCTAGAGAGACCCTTAGCGAGCAATACTTCAGGTACATGGATCTTATCGCTTCTCTTCAGTCTGTGGGAGTTTCCATTGACTTGAGAGACCTCTCAAAAAAATTCATGAGTGCACTCCCAAATGAGTGGAGGTTCTCCTATGTCTCCATCAATAGGACAGAGAATCTGAACTCCCTCACCATGACTGAAATATACGATATCCTTGATGGATACCGTGTAGAGATGGAAAACAAGAAGGGCCATTCGATGAGCAGACCCTCAAGCCTTCCTGCCAGCAACGCTTTAATAGTTGATGAAGGCTCAGGACTCAATCTACCTCAGCAGTACTTACGTTACTCTCAGCAGCTATCCTGCTCTTCAGGACCCTAAATCACATTTCTTGAGACTCTAAGGTCTCAACAGGCTCAGCAAGGTTTTTCAAGACACTTGTGCCTTTGTCTCAGGAAATGGGTACTACAGTGATCATCAATTCTACTTTGATGATACAGAGTGTGATAGGATCAATTGAGCTAATCTGTGATGATGTATGAACACAATTCAAAGAAAACACATACAAAGTAATCAAATTCAAGCAGATATCAACAAAATTCACAATTTCGTTAATATCAAGTAAGACAATTACAAAGTAATAAGCAGTAGTTCATTCTCTCTCACAAGCTCACTACTAAATAACAGTTTAAGCTATTTATAATGAAACACAAGGAACTAACATTACAAAAATAGTCCCTATACTATTACAAATATCAAAAAGACACATAAAGACAACATGTTATCTTTCTAGAGTCCTAACAATACTACCCCTAAGATTTACATGGTCTTCGGTCTTCAAAATCATCAATCTTTTCTTCTTTCTTTATCGCCTTCAGCTTTATCTTCAGCTTCAATCTTATGTCTTCAATCTTTATCACTCAAAGAAGTCTTCTGGTTCTTCTTTATCTTGAACATAGGCTTCTTTTGGTACATCTCTTGTTCTTTCAAAGCATTTACAATAACAGACTTGAATTTGCTTGCAAGAATGCCTTGTTCTTGTTTAGCTTCATTTGTTTTTATCTCCATCTTGTTCTTCTTTACAACACGTCTTTTGATAAGCAAGTAATATCAATATTTGCATATAGCTCAATAGGATTTGGACTTTCCTTTGAGTATACTTCTAAGACACCTTTCCTTGAGATTCTCATAAATTCAATATCTTTGATATCTTTCTTCATAATGTTTGCATAAGCAAGAGCTTTTCTCAATGATATTCTTTCCATAGCTGCACTCATCACATTGATTATGGAAATGAAATATTTATTGTCTTGCTCTACAACATCCGGAGATACTTTCTCAAACTTTTGTACAGACAAAAATGAAATATAACTTGGATGTAACAATTTGAGTTCGAAAGCACCAAAAAGAGTAATTATGTCCTCATCCCACTGTTTGAGATTTCGGACCAATTTACGTTCAAACTGTAACCCTGGTTATTTTTTTTAATAAAAGAAATAAAGAATAAAAGAAAGAAAGGCAATTAGTCCAAGTGGAGGGACTAAAAGTGTAAAAAGGACAAAAATCTTTAAAAATTTGGTGTAAACGTGGGCATGGCCGCCCACCCTCTTTTCACATCACTCTCATTCGGACTTTAGAGAGAGAAATACAAGAGGAGAGTAGAAACTCTCGGCTTGTGGAAGAAGAAGAAGAAGTGAACGAAATCAAGGTAAGAATTCGAGGTTTTTATGTTTTTATGTCGGGTTTTATCCCGGTTATGTGTTTGTATGCTTATGGGTTGTGTTAGTGCTCATGTGTGTGTGTTTTTGGATGTTGTTTCTAGGTGTTTTGAACTCTTTGCCAGCGGGTTTAAAGGAAGAACACCCAAGTTGCACCAAGTGAGTTCTAGACCCTCTTTTTTACATGTTTTAAACTATCTTTGGGGCTGAAAACGTATAAAATGATTTTACAAGTTTATGTGTGTATACTCGTATGTATTGTGTATGTTAGATGTTAGTTCTTGATGGTTTATAGGCTACCCATATTTAGAATAGCCACATTATGCTTAGAACAGATGGGTTCGATGATTAGGATTGAAAATATCCTAGAAACATGTTTTACAGAATGCTCATGTGCCTAGATAAGTGTTCATACGCCTGAAGTTGCCTTAGAAAGAATTAAGTGTAAGCCAAGCACCTAAGGAGTAGCTCATGCACCCAAAATTTGTCTTAGAAAAGTCTAAGTATAGCCCATGCGCTTGAACAGTGGCTCATGCGCCTAGAAATGTTAGTCGGATGACTAAGTGTAGGGCCAAGCGTCCTAATAGTGCTCGTGTGCCTAAGTGGCCCATCCGCCCAAGTGGCTCATGCGCTTGTATAGTACCCATGCGCCCAAAAATGGGCTAGATTTGACTGTGTTTCCCCAGGCGCCTGCATAGTGCTCATGCACCTGAAAGTGGCCCATGCGCCTAAGTGTTCCCCATGCGCCTGAATAGTGCCCATGAGCCTGAATAGTGCCCATGCACCTAGGACTTAGAATGTTTTTCTGATTTTTAGGGAAAATGTGTAAGGTAGGCTTTGACTTGGGAAATTCCCGGGGGACTATATAAGTTGAATTTTGGGGTCATAGATCGTATGATGGGCATATTATGGATGATGATGATGTTGCATGACTATGCATGATGTATGTTATGTATGTATGATGCCCTGTGTGATGATGTATGAATGTTATGTTATGTTATGTTCCTATGATGATGAATGTTTATCTTTCCATGGCTTTACGTGTTATGTTAATGAATGAACCGAAAGTATTATGTAACGTAAAGTGAAAGTTAATGAAGAGGAAGATGATGAATGAATGCATGCATTAACGAATGAATGAACGTAAAAAGTCCTGCAAGCAAATGTATGGAGGTCCACACCTAATGAAGGGTGTTAGCTCAACTGTGTGCGGGTTAACTACCCTAGAAGGATGCACACTAGGGTCCAATCCTTTTGATTGACCATATGTATGGGATCCTTGCCGCTTGCCCCAAGTACTGGAGTCAGCTTCATGCACAATGTTCGGGGTCTATGAAAGACCTTAGGCCCAGTAACCAGCTTCGTGGACATTGTTCAGGGTGTAGCATATAGCATTGATCCGGAATGAAAACAAAAGATAAATGGTGAATGTACTTGCCCTAGGTACTGGAGTTAGCTTCATGCACAATGTTTAGGGTCTATGAAAGACCTCAGCCCAGAAAGACCTCAGGCCAGTAACCAGCTTCGTGCACAATGTTCGGGTAATGTACATGTCACTAGATGTAATGGATTAACGAAGGTTAACGAAGGTAATGGAAGATAATAATGATATTATCTATATGTACGTATGATGTATGATCACGAAAGAATGAAACGTATAGTATGGACTCTGAAAAGAAATAAATAATGATTGTATGTATGTTTTATTATAAAACTAGAACTCACTCAGCAACGCTGACTTTTATACGTTTTCAGTTGGCAGGTAAACGTTGCTGAGGGTGGCACGAGGCAGCTACTCAGCTCTTTTGGATGGCATCCGTTTATGTAAAGCTTTTGTTATGTAATACAACAATGTAATTTTGTAACCGACAAATGATGCATTATTTTGCAAAAGTTTTTATGATGAAATGAAATGCCATTTGTTTTATGTTTCGCTGCAATATTTTATGAATGATTAAAGGTAAAGTATATGTTTTATGTGTGATGATTTACCAGCTTTGAGCGTCTCGGGAATTGGGCCTTAAGTTAAACTGAGAATGGGACGGAAGGGAATTGGATGCCAATCTGAGTTGCTGCGTGCCATCAGGTATTTTCGTAATGTTAACGAGTTTATGTGCGCATAGTATGTGGTTATGTGTTGTATGTAGATTTAAATACTAATGTAGTCAGGACAGGTAATGCTCGGGGTATGAAGAGTAAAGTAAGTGGCTAATCACAAATGGACATTATAATTAGGGACTTACTATACTTGACATAAACTGAGATGTTCCCTTGAATGACCGTGTTGGTGTTTGAATCTTTTAGTGTGTTAGTAGATGGCTGGTGGTAGATCTTCGAAGGCCTCTCGTGGTGGAGGTCATGGTGCTGAACCGCGACCCAAGAGGGGGAAACCCAGAGTCGAGAAAGTGGTTCATGAAGAACCACACACCCCTCATCCGGAGGGCGGAGATGAGAGTGCTAACCTGAGAGCCTCAGTGAAAGAGGCGGTTGTGGAAGAAGTGCACCAAGTCATGCAGACGATCCTACCGTCTGTGGTGACTGAAGTGATGAAGGCAGTTAAAGAGGGAGAGAGAAAGGAAAGGAGTGGACCTACGGGTGAAAGAAGACAGCCCGAGACTGAGACGGTTCCGTCCGATGATGAGGACGAGGAAGAAGAGCCTACATCGGAGGAGACCCGAGGCTGCAACTACGGGGTGTTATGAGATGCAAACCCCTACTTTTGATGGGAACGGCACTGCCACTGCTGCTCATTGATGGGTGAGGTAAATGGAGGCGGTACTTGATATCAGCGAGTGCCGAGAAGACCAGAAGGTTAAGTTCGCTACCCACTCATTTGTAGACTCGGCTCTGTGCTGGTTGAACAATATAGTCCAAGCCGAGGGTAGTCGGGCGATCGGGAGAATGAGATGGTCGGAGTTGAAGAAGTTGGTGATCGAGGAGTTTTGTCCTCACCGGCAAATGGACAAGGTTGAGAGAGAGTTTCTGCAACTGGAGGTGGGAACTATGACGGACCAAGAGTACACCACAAAGTTCAATGAAATGGCACGACTGGTGCCCGATCAGGTGACACCACTGTCACGAAAGATTAAGAGATATATCCAGAGGCTGCCGGCGGATATCCGTAGGCATATGATCGCTGTCCGGCCAAGCACTTTTAGGTCGGTGGTTGATTTGGCTGGTAGTCTATATGACGAGCGTGAGGTGGTAGTGGCTGAGGAGAAGAAGACGAGTAGGGATGGGAGAAACTAGAATGGGAAACAGTTTGAACGTGGTAGAGCCGCTCCAAACAATAAGGTGGCGAGGGTAGGTGACCGACGTGTGGTCACAGCGGTGCTGGGTTGGAGAAGTGTGGCAAGTGCGGGAAGGAGCACGGTGGCGAGTGTAGATGGGAGTCGAATGTTTGTTTCAAGTGTGGGAAGTCTGGCCATATGGCTAGAGATTGTGGAGGCATGGAGTGTTTGAACTGCGGGGGAAGTGGTCACATGAGCAAGGAGTGAAAGAAGCCAAGGGCTGAGAGTTCCGGGGTGAAGAAGACCGGAGAGAAGGGCAGAAGGCAAGCGCTCAAGCTTTCACGATGACTCAGGAGGAGGCTAGGACAGACCCCGACGTGTTGTCAGGTATGTTTCTAGTAAACCAAACTCTTGCATCTATGTTGTTTGATTCTGGGGCTAGTAGGAGTTTCATTTCTACTGCCTTTGGTGCTAAGTTTCCCAATAAAAGTAGATGTATTGGTGAGCCATTCGATGTAGAAACTGCTATTGGTAAGTCCACTAGAATTACTGAGGTGATAGAGGACTGTGCCATAGAACTAGAAGGCCATAGGTTTGCTGCTAGGTTACACGTGATACCCCTAGGTGGATTTGATGTAGTACTAGGGATGGACTGGTTAGCAACCAATGAAGCAAATATTGTGTGTCGCAAGAAGATGATCCGATTGACAGCACCTGACGGGGATAAGGTGACAGTTTATGGCGATCAAGTCGCGATGATCCCGAAAGTGATTTCAATGGCAGTGGCGGGGAAGTGCATGAGGCATGGATGTAGTGCCTACTTGGCCTACGTAAAGGACGTGGACACGCCGACGCCACAAATATTAGATGTACCAGTTGTGTGTGACTTTTCGGATGTATTCCCAGAAGACTTACCCGGCGTGCCACCAGATCGCGAGGTTGAATTCCAAATTGACTTGATACCCGGTGCTCAACCCGTTACCAAAGCACCGTACCGGTTGGCTCCGACTGAGATGAAAGAGTTAATGGAGCAGTTGCAAGAACTGATGGATAAGGGGTTGATTAGACCGAGTATCTCTCCATGGGGTGCTCCGGTATTATTTGTGAAGAAGAAAGACGGTAGTATGAGGATGTGTATTGACTACTGAGAGTTGAACAAGTTGACGGTGAAAAACCAATACCCCCTACCAAGAATAGACGATCTGTTTGATCAGCTCCAAGGTGTCAGTTGGTTTTCGAGGATAAATATTCGATCTAGTTACCATCAGCTGAAAGTGAAGGAGCAGGACATCCCTAAAATAGCTTTTCGCACACGCTACGGTCACTATGAGTTCCTTGTTATGTCGTTTGGTTTGACCAATGTGCCAGCTTCTTTTATGGATCTAATGAACCGTGTGTGTCGGCCTATGTTGGATAAATTGGTGATTGTGTTCATTGATGATATCTTGATTTATTCGAAGAGTGAGATTGAGCATGCCGGTCACATTCGAGAGGTTCTGGAGATGTTAAGAAGGGAGAAGTTGTATGCAAAATTCTCCAAGTGCACGTTTTGGTTGCGTGATGTTCAGTTCTTGGGTCATGTGGTGAATTCCAACGGGATTATAGTGGACCCGGCTAAGCTAGAGGTAGTGATGCAATGGAAGTCTCCAAAGACGCCATCCAAGATTCGTAGTTTCTTGGGTTTGGCAGGCTACTATAGAAGATTTATCCAAGACTTCTCTAAGATTGCTTCTCCACTGACTAAGTTGACCCGGAAGGATGTAAAGTTTGTATGGGGTCAAGCTCAGGATAAGGCATTCGAAGAATTGAAGGCAAGGTTGACTCAAGCTCCGGTCTTGTCGTTACCCGATGGAAGCGATGATTTGGTGGTGTATTCAGACGCTTCTTACTCGGGGTTGGGGTGTGTGTTAATGCAAAGAGGAAAAGTTATAGCCTACGCATCCCGACAACTGAAGGTTCATGAGGTCAACTACCCTACTCATGACTTGGAACTAGCGGTCATGGTCTTTGCACTAAAAATTTGGAGGCACTGTCTGTATGGAACGAAGTGCACCATCTTCACCGACCACAAGAGCTTAAAGTACTTCTTTGAGCAGAAGGACCTGAATATTAGGTAGAGGCGATGGTTGGAGCTCATAAAGGATTATGATTGTGATATCCATTACCATCTGGGCAAAGCTAACGTGGTGGCTGATGCTCTTAGCCGGAAGGAGAGGCCCGAGCCGATTCGGGTGAAAGCATACCAACTAATCATGACCTCTGATGTAATGAAGCAAGTCAAGGAGTTTCAGGATGAGGCACTGAAAGAAGATCATCTAAACTCTGAAAGAATAAGAGGTCTGGTTGGGGAATTAGGTGAAAACACACTCGGTGTTAGAACCCGATTCGATCGTGTGTGGATCCCTTGTTTTGGGGATCTACGGGTAAAGATTTTGGATGAAGCCCCCAAGACTCGATACTCCATTCATCCTGGTGCCACAAAGATGTATCAAGATATGAAGAAATATTATTGATGGCCGGTATGAAGCGTGACGTGGTGGAGTATGTGAGTAGGGGCCTTACTTGTTTGCAAGTGAAGGCGGAACATCAAAAGCCGTATGGGAAGATCCAACCCTTAAATATACCGGAATGGAAGTGGGAGCACACACCATGGATTTCATTATGAAACTGCCCCGTACTCCGAAAGGATACGATGCCATATGGGTGATTGTTGACCGTTTGACGAAGAGTGCTCACTTCCTACCGATCCGCGAGACATATTCATCCGAGAGGTTTGCTTACTTGTTCATCAAGGAGATTGTAACTCTTCATGGTGTGACGGTGTCCATTGTGTCTGATCGCGACACGCGGTTTACATCTAAATTCTGGAAGAAATTCCACGATGCCATGGGGACGAGGTTACATATTAGCACGGCTTATCATCTCCAAACTGATGGTCAGTCAGAGAGGACCATTCAGACATTGGAAGACATGCTTCGGGCATGTGTGATTGATTTGGAGGAAGTTGGGATGACCACTTACCGTTAGCTGAATTCTCGTACAACAATAGTTATCATGCCACCATTGGTATGCCGCCATACGAGATGCTATATGGTAGGAGATGTAGAACACCCGTATGTTGGGGTGATATTGGCCAAAAGGAATTGGAAGCTTCGAGGTAATAGAGGCTACGACAGAGAAGCTTGAGAAGATTAAAGCCTTCATGAGGGCAGCTAAAGATAGACAGAAGTCGTATGTCGATAGACGACGCAAACCGATCAAGTTCTAGGTGGGTGACCGGGTTATGTTGAAGGTCTCACCTTTGAAGGGTATCATCCGATTCAGAAAACAAGGTAAGCTAAGCCCAAGATACATAAGAGCTTTCCAAATCATTGCTCGAGTAGGGGAGGTGGCCTATAGATTGGAGTTTCCAGATGAGTTAAATGGAATTCACCCGACATTCCATGTATCTCATTTGAGAAAGTGCTTAGCTCATGAATACATGATTGTTCCATTGGAGGACATTGAAGTTGATGAAAGGCTCAATTATGTGGAGCAACCGGTGGCAATCATCGACCGTAAAGAGAAAAGGCTAAGAAATAAAGTAGTTCCTCTTATGCGGGTACAGTGGAAGCACAGGAAGGGATCCGAGTCTACATGGGAGACAGAGGAGGAGATGAGGCAGCATTATCCTCGTCTGTTTGAGGAATAACAGGTTTCGGGGATGAATCCTATATAAGGGGGTGGACTTGTAACACCTGGTTATCTTTTTTAAAGACAAGAAATAAAAAATAAAAAAGAAAGGCAATTAAGTCCAAGTGGAGGGACTAAAAGTGTAAAAAGGACAAAAATCTTTGAAAAGTTGGTGTAAACGTGGGCATGGCCACCCACCCTCTTTTCACATCACTCTCATTCGGACTTTAGAGAGAGAAAGACAAGAGGAGAGCAGAAACTCTCGGCTTGTGGAAGAAGAAGAAGAAGAAGTGAACGAATTCAAGGTAAGAATTCGAGGTTTTTATATTTTTATGTCGGGTTTTATCCGGGTTATGTGTTTGTATACTTATGGGTTGTGTTTGTGCTCAGGTGTGTGTGTTTTTGGATAGTGTTTCTAGGTGTTTTGAACTCTTTGCAAGCGGGTTAAAAGGAAGAACACCCAAGTTGCACCCGGTGAGTTCTAGGCTACCCATGTTTATAATAGCCACATTATGCTTAGAACAGATGGGTTCGATGATTAGGATTGAAAATATCCTAGAAACATGTTTTATAGAATGCTCATGCGCCTAGATAAGTGTTCATACGCCTGAAGTTGCCTTAGAAAGAATTAAGTGTAAACCAAGCGCCTAAATAGTAGCTCATGCGCCAAAAATTTGTCTTAGAAAAGTCTAAGTATAGCCCATGCGCCTGAACATGGTTCATGCGCCTAGAAATGTTAGTCGGATGACTAAGTGTAGGGCCAAGCGCCCCAATAGTGCTCATGCGCCTAAGTGGCCCATGCGCCCAAGTGGCTCATGCGCCTAAATAGTACCATGCGCCCAAACTGGGCTGGATTTGAATGTGATTCCTCATGCGCCTGCATAGTGCTCATGCGTCTGAAAGTGGCCCATGCGCCTAAGTATTCCCCAAGCGCCTGAATAGTGTCCATGCACCTTAATAGTGCCCATGCGCCTAGGACTTAGAATATTTTTTGATTTTTGGGGAAAATGTTTAAGGTAGGCTTTGACTTGGGAAATTCCCGGGGGACTATATAAGTTGACTTTCGGGGTCATAGATAGTATGATGGGCATGTTATGGATGATGATGATGATGATGTTGCATGACTATGCCTGATGTATGATATGTATGTATGATGCCCTGTGTGATGATGTATGAATGGTATGTTATGTTATGTTCCTATGATGATGAATGTTTATCTTTCCCTGGCTTTACGTGTTATGTGGATGAATGAACCGAAAGTATTATGTAACGTAAAGTGAAAGATAATGAAAGAGGAACATGATGAATGAACGCATGCATTAACAAATGAATGAACGTAAAAAGTATTGCAAGCAAATGTATGGAGGTCCACACCCGATGAAGGGTGTCAGCTCAACTATGTGCGGGTTAGCTACCCCAGAAGGATGCACACTGGGGTCCAATCCTTATGATTGACCATATGTATGGGATCCTTGCCTCTTGCCCCAGGTACTGGAGTCAGCTTCGTGCACAATGTTCAGGGTCTATGAAAGACCTCAGGCCCAGTAACCAGCTTCATGCACAATGTTCGGGGTATAGCATATGGCATTGATCTGGAATGAAAAGAAAAGATAAATGGTGAATGTACTTGCCCTAGGTACTGGAGTCAGCTTCGTGCACAATGTTTGGGGTCTATGAAAGACCTCAGGCCCAGTAACCAGCTTTGTGCACAATGTTCGGGGTAATGTACATGTCACTAGATGTAATGAATGAACGAAGGTTAACGAACATAATGGAAGATAATGATGATATTATCTGTATGTACGTATGATGTATGATCACGAACGAATGAAACGTATAGTATGGACTCTGAAAAGAAATAAATAACGATTTTATGTATGTTTTATTATAAAACTAGAACTCACTCAGCAATGTTGACTTTTATACGTTTTTAGTTGGCAGGTAAACGTTGCTGAGGGTGGCATGAGGCGGCTACTCAGCTCTTTTGGATGGCATCCATTTATTTAAAGGGTTTGTGATGTAATACAACAATGTAGTTTTGTAACCGACAAAGGATGCATTATTTTGCAAAAGTTTTTATGATGAAATGAAATGTCATTTGTTTTATGTTTCCGCTGCAATGTTTTATGAATAATTAAAGGTAAAGTATATGTTTTATGTGCGATGATTACCAGCTGTGTGTGTCCCGGGAATGGGGCCTTACAAAACGTCTCAGTGTTATAAAACCATCTGAGAATTGGTTTTGATTTTTGGTTACCTTCAATCATTTTCAAACCAGGAGTTGTTACCTTTTCAAAATACTTATCATAAAATTCAATCATGAAGTGATCATCTTCAGATTGTACTCCCTTGAGCTTTTTGTTTTTCATTAGAGTAGCAAAGTACTCTTTATCTTCTTGATTGCATCTAGTTTGAAGAAAATTACTTGATCGATCCATACTTTTTCTTAGTAATTCTACCATCATTTTACCATGTTTGGAATCTGTTGGATTGATCAGAGGTAATCTATTCAACTCCTTCAAATCTTGCACAGGAAGCTTAATGATGCTAGAGTAAAAGTGATATACATCACAGATTGAATTTACTCTTTTTATCAACAAAGCATCAAAGATCTCATCGTACTTCCATGCAATTATTTTTACTTGATTTGTAAAATCTGGAGCAATCATAGCATTCAACAATTCAACAACTGATTCTCCTTTGTGCAATACATTCCTCACTAAATCACCTGTGGATCTGGCATTATCAAAAATCTGAATTTGCTCAGATGATGCTTTGTAAGTTTTCTTTTTTGTACTTGAAAACATTTTAATCAACTCTTTTCTACTGTCATAAGCATCTGACTTTCTTGCCATTTGTTTGATTTCTTGAGGTTTTAGCACTCTTGTTCTTTTTGTGATCTCCAGATATTGAGGATTGTGTGTATCAAGAATAATTATCTTCTTCTTTTGTTTTTTAGCCTCTTGGAAGCTTCTGACAAGATTTCTTAATGATACAGATTTCAGTCTTTTCCATTTTCTCCATGGATAGTTTCTAGCTTGCAACCATGATCTGAAAGCTGGAATACCCATACTATCCGGATCAGGATGGTGAAGCTTTGAGCTTGGTAATTCTTCCACATTAATACTTTCTTTTTCTCTGATCCATTCACCATGCTCTATCACAATTTCATTTGGATCAATTGGTGCCACTGACTCTACTGCAATACATTTCTCATATTCATCATTAATCTGAGAAACCGTCAGTCCATCCAAAAATACTCTGTTATACTTCATCCTCACAAGATAGTTGTATTTGTCTTCAAAATCTTGTGGAACTTCTTCTTGATCTTGAAATTGTCTATGAATTGAAATTCGGTACAACCTGTGCTTCATCATTCAAAACTTCATCATACCAATCATCATTGTACATTTCTTCAGTATCTACTAAAGCCTCAATTTGTTCATGAGTGGTTTGCTCTTCAACATTTTCTTCATTTCATTGAGCTTTTGAAACTGACTCAGATAAACTTGCATCTTCAATCTCATCAATTTTTCTTTTTCCTTTATCCATTTCAGGATTTTCTTCAACAATGTTCCTTTCAGAACTGATCATTGGTTCAGGTGATATGAGCTTTTGAACTTCTTTTGTCTTTAGCAATTCATCTTTCAATTTTTCATTTTCCACTGATAATTTCTTGAATTTTTCTTTAAGAATATCATAATCTTTTCTCATGACTTCAATGTTTTTTATCACATCTTCTTTATCTTTAGTATAAGCCACAATCTTTGTATCTTTCAACAAATTTTCTTCTTTTAACTTTTAAGTTTCATTCTCTAACTTTTGAATTTCCTTCTCAAGAGATGTTCATCTCTTTTAGCCTTTCATTTTCAGCCTTTAAATCTTCAATTTCTTTCTCTTTATTCACAATCTCTTCTCATATTTTCTAACTCATCTACATCCACGATCTCTTCTGTTTGTACAAACACATTTTGTGTAGTACTCAGATGAATTTCTTCTACTTCTTCATTTTCCTCAGATTGAAACACAGGTTCATATAACACATCAGTCATGAAATCAAAATCAAAGGTTTGATTTTATGAACCTTCTTCATGAGCAACATTAACAGTTCATCTTCTTGAACATCGTGAACAAAATCATCATGTATATCAACATCAGTAGCTTCTTCAACTATGTTTTATTTTTCATTTACATTCTCATCTTCATTCCTTTCTTCAATGGATTCTTGATGTGCTTTAGCTGCACCATCATTATCATCATCATCATCATTATTATCATTATCATCATCATCATTATTATCATTATCTCCATCTTCTAATGAGCTTTCAGAATCTTCATTTTCATTTTCTTTATTATCATCATCAATCATATCATCAACAACATCCTCAATAAGATCATTAGGATCTATTGGTTCATCTTCAGATAAATGAAAATGTTGTTGATTTATGTCAACTTCAACATTAGATACATTCCTTATATAATCAAACACAAGAATGTTTTGAGCACCAGTGATCATTGTTAGTCTTTTATACATAGATTCTGACATGTGCTCCAATTGTAATTTATCACTTTCAACTCCTTCAACATAGAAGTCTGGATTCTCTTCATTTATGAGTATTTGGAGAAATCTAGGATACATTAAGTATTTATTTCTCCTTCCTCCTTCAAGATTGAAAATGAAACCATTCAATATCCATTTAGCCATATTGAATCTTCTATTTGTGGCTAAGGCAATAATAGGTGATGCAATGTCTGCTGGGAATGAGTCCCAACCAGCACTTCTTTTAGACATGCAGTGTTGA
The DNA here is from genome assembly GCA_025506515.1 of Flaveria trinervia. Taxonomy (NCBI): domain Eukaryota; kingdom Viridiplantae; phylum Streptophyta; class Magnoliopsida; order Asterales; family Asteraceae; genus Flaveria; species Flaveria trinervia. The sequence continues at coordinate 75,352,894 of CM046450.1, read as the reverse complement.
AATATGTAGCACAATAGTTTCCAATGCTTATACACTCTAGCTCTGAAAAATTGTTTCTTTGGAAAATGATCTGGATGATCCATTTGTAGAAAAACTTCTCTACATTCATTAAAAGTGTACTGAGATAAGTCTTGTGGGTCATTTTCTCCAAGTTTAAGAGCCATTCTGATTGATTGTTATGATACTTCAAGCATTCTATCCGATGTGATGAAAGCTCTTACAACTTTGTTTCCTTCTTCATTTCTTTCAACTTCAGCAGTTCTCCAGAATTTCTTGATCAATCTTTCATTTATCATTGGTCTTGCACACATAGCATAGACATATTTTGATCTTAAAAGAAATCTGATCATTTCTTCATAGACAACTACTTCTCTATTTTCTTCATCCAGAAATGCAGCAACATTATGTTTTGCTTCAAACTTCAAAGACGCCATCTGCAAAAAAAATATTAGAACATTGAAAGTTGATGAATTTTCAATTTTGAACATTAAATTCAATTTTTTACTTATGATTTTTACTTTTTACTTATGAATTTAATTTTGTGAACTCTTGAATTTATTTATTTTGAATTCATGATTTTATCAGTCCATTTTAAATTCTGAAATTTTCTACTTTTTATTTAAAAATATATTTTTTTTAATTTTTTTATTGAAAACATTCAATATGTCTGTTCATCTTCGTCTTCTTCCTTCGAAGAACCCGGCTGTGAATTTTCTTATCAACATCATTCTTTAGTTTAGTCCACAAACAATATTTCAAATTACTCAAAATTTGATATACATCAACAATCCAGAATCAATTTTATATGTTGTAAAGATTTGATTAGTTGAACTTGTGAATGTCATAGTGTTTGAACGCCCGAATAGCACTCAACCGCCTATGTCAATCATCATATTTTAACCAAAATCTACTGATTTGAATCACAAACTTACGTTTATAACTCAAATAATATCTATCAATCAACACGGGTTTGCTTCAAACAACGAAATCAGAAGGTTCGATGAAGACCAGAGTCGATAGTTCAGAGGGTTTTGGTTTTTCAGAGAATTTTGAGTGTGAATGAGAAAGCAAGTGTAAGTGTTCAATTTATATTAAGTGAAATTTTAGACGCATTAGCACTGTTTGTGCGTATGAAACCTTAAACTTCACAAAATAATGAGACGTATGAATGCTGTTTGGTCGTATGGACTTAGATGCATGAGAACTGTTCAGCCGCATGAGCACTGTACAGACGCATAAGCACTGTTTAGGCGCTTTTGCACTATTTAGGCACTTTTGAACTGTTCATCCGTCTGAAGTTCCTTAAACATCCAACACTTGTAACTTTCAACACTGTGTAACACTATGTAGACGCATGAGACATTCAAAACGTCTAACACTTGTATAAAATCAAACTCATAATCACTGTTTAGGCGTATGGGAGTGATGAAACGCCAAAACACTTGGTTAAACTCTATGGACTTATTGCAACTGTTTAGGCGTATGGGAATATGAAAAACGCCCAAACACTTGTATAACTTCTGAAAGTTCACCATGCTCCTATTTAGACGTATGAAGACTATTTAGGCGCATGAGTTGACTTTGAGTTTACTTTCATGAGTCTTACACTTGTGTTTTTCACACTTCTTCACCTGCACACTGTTTAAACATATTAGTAATATTTCATACTAATATTTAAACATTTTAAGCATAAATTTGAATTTTCCAAAATATTCATTTTAGTCCCTCAAATTTGAACTTTTTATATTTTGCACACTCAAAATTAATCTTCAACAATTTCAATTTTTTCCACTTGATGTTTAACCTTTTGAAATTTTTCTTTCTTTTCTTTCCTTTCATTTTAGTCTCAAAATGTTGGACCAAAAGAACCAATGAGCCAGATCAAAAAAACCTTTAAGTCCAACAGACATCAAAACAACTGAAGTGGTCTACAACAGCTGAAGACAAAGTCTGAAGATAACAGCCGAAGACAAAGTCTGAAGACAACAACTTAAGACAAAGTCTGAAGACACCAGCTGAAGACAAAGTCTGAAGACAACAGCCGAAGACAAAGTCTGAAGACCAAGTTCTCAGAAGTTATTACAACAGCTGAAGTAGTTCTCTTCAGTAGTTGTGACGGTTTATATTTTAGTAGTTTGTAATCAGTAGTTTTATACTATGTAAAACATTTGAAGTTCTAATATTTTAGATGTTATAACTTCAGTAGTTGAAATGTTAGCTTATACTTGGCTTTTAGTGAAGGTGTTCTCAGTTGTTGTGGACATCTTCAGTAGTTTAGTTTACTTTCAGTTGTTTATATAAATCAGTTAGATGTCACTATCAAGTGATGTCAGGTGATGTCACATTCCTTATAAAAGGAATGTTGACCTAATTTCCCTGTACGGGAAGCTTGTGCATGAATGAAAGCATTCTTTTAGCAGAAAACTCTCTCTATAACCGTTACTGTTTGATTGAATATTCTTATTATTCTTGCTATAATTTCGTCTAATTCGTGTGCTATTCTGCTGCAAATCCTAATCTAATTGATCAAACTAGATCTCGATCCTTTCAAATGGTATCAGAGCAGGTTAATCATTGATCGATTTAACAATGATCATTGAAGCTGTTCTTTTGATATCTAAGTTTAATCGAATTAGCAAATTTGCAAGAATTGGTTATAGAGTTTGTTTTTCTGTTGCTTCCTGTGAATTAATTTGAGATTCTTCTTGTTTTAAACTGTGTTGTTGAGTTTTTGAGCTAAATCTGTTAAAATCTCATTGAACCTGTTTGAAATGGTAAATATGGCTACATCAATCAATGATCCTCACAATACTAGCTCCTCAACAAAGCCTCCGATGCTTGTTTGGAGTGAGTACAACATATGGCAACGACGAATGCTCCATCACCTCTCTGTCAACAGTTTAGGTTGTTGGAAATCTGTGGTTCATGGACCATATAAGCCTATGGAGAGTAATCCGGAAACCAATGAAATGGTTCCGAAGAAGAAAGAGCAATACTCAGATGAAGATCTGAAACTGTTTGAAATTGATGCTAAAGCCTATGGAATTCTGGCCATAGCACTGCCTAATGAAATCTATTCTGGACTTACACATCATGAATCTGCTCATGACCTCTGGATTGCTCTGAAAGAACAATTTGGAGGAACTGATGAGGTCTTAGCAAACAATAGAGAAATCCTTGCCCAGCAATATGAGACATTCTCCATAGAAAGGGTGAGTCACTGACTCAACAGTTTGAGCGATTCTCCTGTTTGGTATCTGAGTTGAAAATGGTTAAACATGAATATACAAACAGTCAGATGAACAACAGATTTCTCAGATCCCTGCCTGAGAGATGGGACACATATACTATTGTCCTATGCTCCAGTGCAAATCTAGACAATCTATCTCTCACCCAACTTCATGGGAAACTGTTAACATTTGAAAGAGAGATAGAACAGAAAAGGAAACTGACTTCATCTGGGAAGCTCACTGATGATTTTGTACTAGGGAATACTGCTCTGGTTGGTCATGAGTCAGAATATGCTACATCAGAAAGTTCTTATGATGAGCATATTGATTTCTCTTCAAACAGTGGAGATCATGCTTTTGCTGGTATTGATAGTAATTCAGGATGTAATAGTGACAATCTGTGCTTTTTGATGGATGATTTGAAAAGAATTGCTGATGATGATTTGGAAGAGATGGATATTTTGAGCCAAATGGCATTAGTTAATATCAGATCTCAAAAATTTTACAAAAGGACAGGTAGAAAATTCCCTGGTCTCTCTGGAAAAACCAAAGTTGGTTTTGACAAGAGCAAGTTGAGGTGTCACAAGTGCCATAGACTTGGACATTTTGCAAGAGAGTGTAGATCATCTGGATCTAACTGTTCTGCACCCTTTGTGACCTTTCCAGGCAGTAATTCACAAAACAAAGGGCAACATTCTACCAGTTCTGGTCATCATTCGCAAATTCAATCATCTCCTGCATATTTTGTTCCTCAAGGTCAAATGCCATATCCTTATCCTTGTTTTTACATACCTCAGTCCAATCAGGTTCCAGTACCCATAGCTCAACAACCACATGCCCTACCTAAGCCTCAACCATCTCAATCAAGTCAACAATCTCAATCTCAATCTCAATCTCAAGAAACACTTGCAGCTACTCAAGTTGAGTGTGAACGCTGGGTAATATCTTGCAAGGGGTTTGAAATGCTTCTCAGTAAGCAAACAACTTTAAATGTGAAGTTTGGGATTGGATATAATCACACTGAACCTCCTACAGATTTCACTCCTAAGACAGAAGTAAAATCTAAAGGTGCAATCAATCCCCAAACCACATCATCATGTGTCTCATCCTCAAGTGATAATGTACAATCAGAGGATGAAGTCAGTAATAGTACCTCAGCTAATCAATCTGCTGATGGTCTTACTGCTGATGAACACATGATCAAAGAAAAGATGAGCACTTCAGGTGTGTCTCACAAGGTATTCAAAGTACTGAAGAGCAAGTAACAACACCTAAAGAATATTTCAAACCAAATGAAACCAAACATGGCTTGACAACTGCTGAAGAGTCTATCAGGAAATCCAAATGTACTAATAGAAAACTTCTGAAGAACAAGTCTTCAGTTGTTACAAATCCTTCAGTACTTCATATAAGTACTGAGAGGAAGAAAGTACTGAAGAACACACCTTCAGTAGTTTCATCTTCTTTAGCAGTTGAACAACAGAAGATGAAGAAAAAGCAATGTGAAATATGTGGTCTATTCAATCATCTCATTGATGAATATTGGTACAGAAAGGGTTCCAAATTTAACAAAGATAAAATCATTAAAAAGAAAATTAATAAAATGAAAGATGAATTTGAAACCAAGTTTGTGCCACAAACATCTCAAACTGATAAACCAAAGTCTTCACAAAAATCTAAACAGAAGGAAGTGGTTTATCATAAAACAGCTGAAAATACTCCTCAAGGAGTATCAAAACAACAGAATAAGTCTGTGTCTTTCAAAAGGGAGGACATGGTGCGTCACAGAAACCAATCAAAAACAAGTACTGATGTGTCTGCTGAACTGAAGGCTTTAACAACCAATCAGACACAACTTGTTATGATGGTTCAACATCTGTTGGGGAGAGTTAACCAAATAGATGTACCTGTGATTAAATCACTGAAAAGGAAAACTAAGCCAAAATCAAAGGAATCCTTTTCAGCACCATCTCCGTCTTCAAAGGCTGTTAATCATGACAAATCAGTTAGTATAAAATCGATTGATGAGAACAGACCCAAAACCAAAATGGTTTGGGTCTCAAAAGCTAACTAGTTGTTGTGATATATGCAAGGTTCTTCAACATGCCATAGAAGCATCTGGTATGTGGACAGTGGAGGATCTATGCATATGACTGGGAGCAGATCTCTTCTTCATGACTACTCTCAAGGAAAGAAGGGATCTGTATCTTTTGGTAATGATGCTAAGGGTTACATCATCGGCAAAGGCTTTGTTTCAAATGGTGAAATAAGGTTTGATGATGTTAACCATGTGGAGAGTCTCAAGTACAATTTGTTGAGTGTTAGTCAAATGTGTGATAAAGGGCATGTTGCACTTTTCACCAGTTAGAACTATCAGATTCTGTCTTTCAATGTTTTGAGTATGATTGACAAGATATTGGATGAACATACTCTCCTGAAGGCCAACATGATTGGAAGAGTATATGCCTTAGACTTATCAAAGAAAATTGATGTAAAAGGCCATCCATGTCTGTTCTCCAAGGCCTCTCCTCAGGAATCTGAACTTTGGCACAGAAGGCTTGGTCATGTGAATCTTAGAAACATGAACCAGCTCATCCATCATGGTTTAGTGAGAGGTCTACCATTAAAGGAGTTCAAATGTGATGACAACTGCTCTGCTTGTTTAAAAGGAAAGCAACATAAAGTATCATTCCCTCCAATAGAAGAACCAAAGTCCACTGCCTGCTTGCAATTACTGCATATGGATCTTTTTGGTCCAATAAGAGTGATGAGCATGGCAAAGAAAAAACACTGTCTGGTAATTGTGGATGATTATTCCAGATTTGTATGGACCTTCTTCTTACATTTAAAAGATGAGGCTGGTCAAATTATCATCTACTTCGTGTTGCATGTGGAAAAGTAGTACTCTCTTTCTGTCAAGTGTGTGAGGAGTGATAATGGCACAGAATTTAGAAATCACACACTTGATGAATTCTATTTCTCTAAGGGAATCAAGAGGCAGTTTAGCATTCCAAGAACTCCTGAACAAAATGGAGTGGTGGAGAGAAAGAACAGGACCCTTATTGAAGCTGCAAGGTCAATGTTGGCTGATTCTGGTTTGCTACTAACCTTTTGGGCTGAAGCTGTTAACACAGCTTGCTATGTGCAAAATAGAGTATTAGTAAATCAAAGGTTGATGAAGACTCCTTAATGAAGTGTTACATCATTTGGCTCCTCTGATTTCCTTCTTTAGAGCATTTGGGTATCCTTGTTATATTCTTAACACAAAGGATCCACTTCAAAAGTTTGAATCAAAGGTGGATGCAAGGTACTTTGTTGGGTATTCATCTACTTGTAAGGCATACAGAGTTTTTAATTGCAGAACAAAGATTGTAGAAGAAACCTTGCATGTAAAGTTTAATGAATCTCCAAAGGAGAAAATCCCACAAAACCCTGTGGAGTTATTTGATCCGGACATACTGCAATATGTTCTTTATCAGTCTCCAACTGTTGCAGGTTCTATGAATCCATCATCTCCTGCCACTTGTTATCCATCTGTTGGTATAAATGCAAGTTTTAGTGATCAACTGCCTGAGTCTACTAAACTTGATGTTCCTGTAGCTTCAGCAGTTCCATCCATAACAAATACTAATGAGATCTCTGAATCCTCTACTTCATTTGAATTGTCATCTCATTCTAGGTTTCAAGAATCTGGATCACCATCTGTTGCTGCTGAATCACCTACAAACACTTGCATAGATCTTATTGAGTATCAAGAACTGAAGAATCACCCCATGTCTCAGATCATTGGTGACCTCAATGTTGGTGTTTCAACTAGAAGTCATTTGTCCAATTTTTGCTTCTATGCTCTCTTCATAAGTCAGCAAGAGCCAAAGAACTATCATATTGCATTAAGAGACAATGGATGGGTTGAAGCTATGCAACTTGAGCTTCTTCAGTTTCCAAAGCAACAAGTTTGGGAACTGGTTCCTCTACCTCAAGGTCTGAAGACAACAGCTGAAGACAAAGTCTGAAGACAACAACTGAAGACAAAGTCTGAAGACAACAGCTGAAAACAAAGTCTGAAGAAAACAACTGAAGACAAAGTCTGAAGACCATGTTCTCAAAAGTTGTTACAACAGCTGAAGTAGTTCTCTTCAGTAGTTATGATGGTTTACATTTCAATAGTTTGTAATCAGTAGTTTTATACTATGTAAAACATTTGATGTTCTTATACTTTAGATGTTATAGCTTCAATAGTTGTAATGTTAGCATATACTTGGCTTTTAGTAAAGGTGTCCTCAGTTGTTGTGGACATCCTCAGTAGTTTAGTTTACTTTCAGTTGTTTATATAAATCAGTTAGATGTCACTATCAAGTGACGTCAGCTGATGTCACATTCCTTATAAAAGGAATGTTGACCTAATTTCCCTGTACGGGAAGCTTGTGCATGAATGAAAACATTCTTTTTGTAGAAAACTCTCTCTCTATAACCGTTACTATTTGATTGAATATTCATATTATTCTTGCTATAATTTCGTCTAATTCGTGTGCTATTCTACTGCAAATCCTAATCTAATTGATCAAACTAGATCTCGATCCTTTCACAAAACATAATCAAATCTCTATTTCTCAACTTTCAGAGAAGCATTTCCACTTGCAAATTTATATAGGTTCATAATATCATTTTCAAAACTTTCATGATCACACTCACATATACTTTGAACTTATAGCATCATCCTTTCAATTCAACTTTCTTTGATTTTGATTTTCTGAGAAAAACTCTTCCATTTATTACTCCCCCTAAACTTTTAAGTTGAAACAACTTATAAGTTTCCTAAGGTAGCATCATAAATCACACAACTCATTGTGACATTGCCTTCACACAAAGAAAACAAGCATAAAATCAAAATTAAAGCAGAATCAAAATCTAATATCAACAAGAATTAATGTCTGTAGTGAGATCATATCAATGAAGATCAGCACATTAAAATAAAAAAAGTTGTGGATAGTCATGGACAATGAATAAATCCTGATCAAGTGTGTTCCAGGTCAGTGATATCACAGCAAAGGAGACACAAGATCTAAGGACAGACAATGAGTGTTTTTGACATAATATCAGCTCACTTACTTTTTCAATTCTTGGATTGATTATGTTATATGTAGACAGCTCAACTATCATCAAGACATGCAAGCAAGAACACATACTCCACTTATTACCTGAACATATGTGTAATCAGAGCTCATGTTACTTAAATGAATAGAGAATAATCATCGATAACCATTTCATCAGCTCTAACTATCCATTTGAATAGATTGTGCACATTGGCATCTTTTGCATCAAAGAGAATATCCAGGTCTGTAATGACTTACAACAAAGGATATCTCAACACTTCATGTCTATGATCACTCATAACAAAGAAGTGAAATGATGTTTGTAACAGATCTCATGATTAATTACATCACCATCAGTGGTGAGTGGTGTTACTCAACAAACAGTCCGTCAATCTGATAAGCCAAAACATCTCAAAAGTACTCAGATGAATACATATTTAGTGTAATCATAAGAATTTACTTTTTCAGTATAATAGCATGATAGTGTCTACACATCATATCTGATCATGTCAGTCTTTATTGATGAGTGAAATATGCAACTGAGCTCACTAATGTACTATCATTTCTCACATATTACAAAGCAAATCTTTTCTAAAATAATGAACTAACAATAGAAAAAGACTCTATTTTTGGATTTTTGGTATATGCTTTTGTATTTGCTTTTTCTAAGAAAAAGAAAACACACACACACAAAAGAAAAACAGGCAATTAACATTGAGAGTATCACTTGTGATAGTCTTTTGATTTAGGGAGTTCACATATGATTAATAAGACCAATTGATTCTACTAAATACTCAAACTGTCCTGGTAGGAAGGCTTTAGTAATAGATCTGCCAACTGTTTATCTGTTGCAATTTGAATCAAAATGATCAACCCTTTTTCAGAGTTATCTCTGAGAAAATGATATCGAATTTCGATATGTTTTGTTTTTGAATATTGAACAGGATTAGCTGTAATGAACATAGCTGCAGTGTTATCAATATAAATAGGTGTTTTAAGAAAATTGAACCCATAATCCAGTAGTTGATTTTGCAACCAGAAGATTTGAGAACATCCTGCTGATGCAGCAATGTACTCAGCTTTTGCAGTTGTAACAAAGACATTTGTTTGTTTCTTACATTGCCATGAGACTAATCAGGGACTGAGAAATTGACATCCACCCAAAGTAGATTTTTTATCTTGACAACAATCACCATAATCACTATCTGTATATCCATGTAATTCAAAGTTACCCTCGTAAGGATACCAAAGCCCTAAAGTTGGTTTACCTTTGAGATACCTGAATATTCTTTTGACAGCAATTTAATGTGATTCTTTCGGGTTTGATTGATACCTGGCACAAACACAAACAACATATATAATATTTGGTCTAGATGCAGTAAGATACATCAAAGAACCAATCATTGATCTGTATAACGTTTGGTCAATAGATTTTCCTTTTGGATCAAGTTCAATCTTGGTGTTAACATCTGCTAGAGTTCGTATGGACGGATAGTCTTGCAATTTAAATTTCTTCAAGAGCTTGTCAACAAACTTCTCTTGATTAATGAAAATTCCATCGTCAGTTTGCTTGACTTGTAGTCCAAGAAAGAAATTAATCTCTCCCATAGAACTTATTTGGAACCGAGATTTCATGATTTCTTTAAATTCATTGCATAATTTTGAACTGGTAGAACCAAATATGATATCATCAACATACACTTGTACACATAAGAGATCATCATTATCCTTCTTTATGAATAAAGTTGGATCAATTTTCCCTCTTGTGTATCCATGTTGGATTAAGTGTTTTAACAAGGTCTCATACCAAATTCTAGGGGCTTGATGAATTCCATACAAAGCTTTACTCAGCTTATACACTCGTGGTAGAAATTCTGCATCCTCAAAGCCTGGAGGTTGCTTCACAAACACATCGTTAGTGATAGGACCATATAAAAATGCACCCTTTACGTCCATTTGATACACCTTAAATTTCATGAATGAAGCCTAAGCCAGGAAAACTCAGATGGATTCAAGTCTTGCAACTGGTGCAAACACCTCATCATAATCTTTCCCTTCTTCCTGTGTGTATCCTTGTGCAACAAGTCTCGCTTTGTTCCTTATTGCTACACCAAGATCATCAGTCTTATTTCTAAACAACCATTTTGTGCCTATGGCATTTTCTCCATCAGGTAAATCCACTAAATTCCACACTTCTTGTTTGCGGAATTGAAGTAATTCTTCTTGCATAGCTTCTATCCAACTATTGTCCTTTAATGCATTGGTAACATTTTTAGGAACAATTTGAGAAAGAAAACAAGAGTATAAGCATAAGTTTGCTTGTTCTGATTTACTCCTTGTTGTTCTCTCATTCAATGGACCAATAATCTGAGAAATTGGATGATTCTTGTGAATACGAGATGTTGGAATCTCATCACATTGAACATTAACATCCAGATTTGTTTGGTTTAAGTTGGAGAGCTGATGTAAGAAATTAGAAGAATGTGGATTGAAGTTTGGAACTTGAGTCGGTGAGTTAATAAAGTAATCTAAGTTACCAGTATCAACTACATCACCAGAGATGGATGATGTTCCAGACTCGGGTTGCACAAACTCATTACCATCATTAGGAATTGGTAGTGATCCTTCCTGATCAAATGAGACTGAATGATTTGAAGCTGAATTAGGATGATCATTGTCATTGAATCGTATTGATGAATCCTTGACAGATGATAAAAATGGGTAGTCTGAGCTAGAATCATCTGGGTCGTCAAAATCTAAATCCTCACTGAAAGATCCAAGATCTCCTCTATAGTTCTTCTTACCTGTAGAATCAAAACAATTTGATTGATTAAACAAGTTAGATTAAAGAGAGTTTGATAATGAATCTAAATCAAATAACCATGCAGGACCATTTGAAACTGATGGAAAAGAAATTTCCAGAAATTTAACGTTGAATGTTTCAAGAATTATATTTGTCCTAGAGTTGTACACTCGATAGGCTTTTGAAACAGATGAATATCCAACGAAAAATCAATTATCAAATTTTGCATCAAATTTTCCTAACTGATCATTTGAATTAAGAATCATAACAGGACAACCAAATGATTTTAGAAAATTTATGTTTGGTTTCCAGCCAAACATTAACTCATAAGAAGTTTTCATTTTAGCTTTCACAATTAAAGTTCTATTCTGGACAAAACACGTAGTTGATACAGCTTCATCCCAAAAAGTTATAAGAATCTTTGCATCAGCTAACATAGAACGAGCAGCTTCAATTAGTGTTATGTTCTTCCTTTCAGCAACTCCATTTGGTTGAGGAGTTCTGGGAGCACTGAACTGATGAGCTATCCCTTTCGGAGCACAAAACATTTCAATGTTAGTATTTTTGAATTCCGTTCCATTATCACTTCTTATTATTTTCACTTTATGTTATAATTGATTTTCAACTTTAACGTTAAATTCTTTTAGTAATTCAGTCGTTTCAGATTTAGCATACAAAAAGAAAACCCATGAAAATCTCATATAGTCATCAATGACAACTAAACAATATGATTTTCATCCAATACTCTTGACATTTGTTGGTCCAAAAAGGTCCATATGTAACAATTGAAGAGGTTTGGAAGTTGACTTTATGATTTTTGTCTTATAAGATGCTCTATGTTGTGTTCCCTTCAAACATGCTGAGCAGTGATCAGTCATTGCAAACTTCTTAGATGGAAGTCCAATAACATGATTTCCTCATACAAGCATGTTCATATTCTTGAAATTTGAATGTCCGAGACGTCTATGCCAAAGATAGCTTTCATCATTTGATGCTTTAGCAATTAGGCAAGTTGTTTCGGTTGAAGGATCAACTTGAGACATATCCAGCTTGTATACATCTCTATCCCTTTCAGCTGTAACAATTACCCAATCTTTGCTTATATGAAAACCTGGCTTCAAAACATAATAGAATGAATCATCAAAAAGAACAAAATATGATTTATCACAAATTTGGGATACACTTAAAAGATTAAAGTTCAACTGTGAGCAAAAGTTGACTTTGTCAAAGCTTATTATCCCGTTTGATACTGTACCTTCTCCAGTTATTTTTCCACCAGCATCACCACCAAAGGCGACGTGTGTTCCATCTTTTAACTTAAAATCTTGTAACAAGGCAGGATTGCCTGTCATATGCTGGCTACACCCACTATCCACATACCATGTATTGAGTGGTCTTCTTGGGCGTACCTGCACAACAAGAAAATTAAGTTGATATATCCACCCAAGTCGAGATGGTCTTGGGTTTTCCAAATTTATCAACAATGGTAAATTGTTTGTAATGAAGATTATTCAAATCAGGTTTATTCTTAATGAATTTACCAATCTTGTTTTGGAAATTCTTTGAGTTCTTTTTGAAACCATTCATACCATTTGATTGATCGATTTTTGACATGAATTGATGACTAACATTTTTATTAGTCATTCTTACTGATCTTGGTATGAATTGTTCTTGCACATTTTTAGATATCACATAATTGTTCTTTTCAAAAGATCTCAAACCTAAAGAAGGTTGATTAGTTCATCTTTGAAATCCGTCAGTTTGATTTCTCATAAATTGAGGATTAACATAACCTTTGCTCAAGTTTGAGTTTGCAAATCCTCTTTTAGGTGATCTCTTTCTAAAGTAACAATTTGCAGTATCATTTGTGATCTAACAACCTCTAGGTCTACTTTCTTTGTGTTACCTTAGTAGTAGCTAGTTTTACTATCATCTTTCCTTTTATATTGCTCAGACTACACAGACTTATACTTTGAAGTTCGCATCTTATTTTATTTAATCTTTTAAAGTCCCAAGTGATTTGTACCTGTGTACTATCATTTTCCAACGTTCTTGAATCGGTATCATAGATACGATCTACTTTCTATCGGCCAGCCTCTCGTCCTCCCTCGTTTTTTTTAATATTACTACCTAAACCTACTCTCCCCCTAAAATTCTAAAATCGTAAAGGATTAGCGCTTTTTAGGATTTTAATAGGCAAAGAAGTAACACCAATTTTAATTAAATTACTTAAAATTAAACAAATAAAATGAAACTTTTAAACATAAAAGAAAATTTTCAATACACATCGGACTATACATGGTCATCTTCAGGAATGACCTCACTTTTCTTTTTAACGCCATTGACCTCTAACAGATATAGAAACGTGGTTTGTCGAAAGCCTTTGTATAGAGGTCAGCGCATTGAAAATCAGTGTTTATTTTTACCACATCGATTAGGTTCTTTTCAAAACAATCACATATAAAGTGATATTTAATTCCGATGTGTTTGGTCTTTGGATGTTGGACCAGGTTTTTAGTGACTGCAATTGAAGTAGAGTTATCAACAAAGATGGAGTAGAAGAGAATTTCAAACCGTAATCCCGCATTTGCTGTTGAATCCATATGATTTGTGAATAGTAACTTGCAGCAGCAACGTATTTGGCTTCACAGGTTGACAATGCAACCGAGGTTTGCTTCTTACACTGCCAAGTTACTAATCTTCTCCCAAAGAACTGACACCCTGCTGAGGTAGACTTATAATTCAACCATCCCCCGGTACATGAGAGATCCAATCATCCCCCGGTACATAGTGGCATCAACCAGGTCACCAGATTCATCGGGTGCTACATCATGGTTTGTAGCAAGTGGAGTCCCAGCTGCAAAAGCATTCCCCATGTCAAACCGACTGAGGATATCTCCTACATACTTGGTCTGATGTAAGAAAATTCCATTTGGTGTCTAGTCTACCTATAACCCGAGAAATAATTTCATCTCTCCCATTGCACTCATCTCAAACTCTGCCTTCAATACTACTTCAAACTCTTTAAATAATTCTTTGTTCTTGGAACTGAAGATTATGTCATCGACATAGATTTGTACCAGACGTTATTCCCCATCTTTCTCCTTGATAAACAATATGCAGTCAATGACTCCTCTGCGAAAACCGTGTTTCACAGGATGAGTCGAGAGTTTCTCATACCAGGCCCTTGGAGCTTGATGAAGCCCGTATAAAGCCTTGTCAGGTTTGTAAACTCTATCCCGATGATATGGATCCTCAAATCCCTCGGGTTGACTGATGTACACTGTCTTTCTGATTTCACCATGAAGGAAAGCACACTTCACATCAAGTTGATAAACTTTAATCTTCATATAAGATTCATAGGCAAGGAAGATGCGGATTGCTTCCATTCTTGCCACGGGTGCAAACACTTCATTGTAGTCAATGCCCTCAACTTGTCAAAATCCTTGGATGACAAGTCGAGCCTTGTTTCGAATGATCACACCTTGATCATCTTTCTTTCATTTCAAGACCCATTTAGTGCCAATTACCTTTGCTCCTTTAGGTCTATCCACCAGAGTCCATACACCTAACTTCTTGAACTGAAGAAGTTCTTCTTGCATGGCACTCACCCATGCCTTATCTTCAGGGCTTCACTAACATACTTTGGCTCAAACTGAGACACAAAGCAACGATATGCACCATCGTGAAGGTATCCCTTTTCCATTATCGAGGCATAATCAGCTGAGTACAGTTGATTTCTGGTCTGAACTCCTGACCTCACATCCCCAATGACATTGTCCAAAGGATGATACACATTTAGGCGTGATCCAGGAGTTGTTGGAACAACTACCTCAGAATCCAGATTATGAACATTTGGTTCAGTATCTGAGGCAGTAGGAGTCTGAGGTTTCGAAGATTCAGAAGCATCAACGTCAGATGCTTGTGGACTTGCAGGAATAAGGACCTGTTCCTCCTGGTTGTTCTGATCAGTCTCCATAGCTTCTTCATCAGAGGAGGAGTCACAATCATCAAGTGCTCCCCCTGAGTTATTAGATGATTGACCCTGTGAACCAGATGGTCTTGACTCTTGAGACAGTGTGTTCAAGACATCATACATCATCTTGGTTGCCAACTCGTCTTGAGAAGTGGAGAGAGGTATGTTGAAGGACTTGAAGAATCTATCATAGTCGAAGAAGTAAGCAGGCCCTTTTCCAGCAGGTGGTGTTATGTATCTCTGAACATCAACGTTACACCACACTTCTACTTGACCCGTTGAGTTGTTGTAAACTCTCTTGTTCGGTATGTTGTATCCTAGAAAGATCCCTTCATCAGCCTTCTCGCTGAATTTTCCCTCCTGAGTCTTCTTCAGTAGGGTGCACGGAGCTCCAAACGGCTCGAGATACTCTAAGTTATGTTTAGGTCGTTGTAGTAACTCGTAGCACGTCTTTCCATGGCGTTTTACTACCAGAACAATGTTTAGTGTATAACATGCATTTGCAACTACTTCATTGCATAATTGAATATGTAGTTTTGAGTCTGCTAGCATTGTCCGTGCCGTCTCTATCAAGCTATGATTCTTCCTTTCAGCAACGCCGTTCATTTGAGGAGTGTAGGCAAAAGTGAACTGATGCAAAATTCCCTTTTCATTGCAGTAAGCCTTCGTCCATTGATTCTTGAACTCGGTTCCGTTGTCTGAGCGCACTTGACGTACCTTCAACTTGTATAGGGACTCCAGAGTAGTTACTAACTCTTTGAATGACTCAAATATTTCTGATTTGGATTTCAGTAACATCACCCAAGTGAATCTTGAGTAGTCATCAGTAACTACATAGCAGTACAAGTCACCTGCAATGCTTGTTGTACTGACTGGACCAAACAGATCCATATGAAGAAGTTCAAGAGGAGGTTCGATAGATTGAACTTTCTTTTCCTTATGAGCCTTCTTCGTTTGTTTGCCCTTCTTGCACGCCACATAGAAATCCGGAAGTTGGAAGTTTTTGACGTTAACTCCTCTCACTAGATCATTTTGGATCAAGCGATTCATCTTCTATGGATTAATGTGTCCCATTCTCCTATGCCAGGAGATGGATTCCTTGTCAGTAGCTTTTGTCAAGAAGCACTGAACTTCATGATCCATAGTGGAGGCCTTCGATAGATCCAAGACATAAAGGTCCTTATATCTTGAGGAGATTACGTAGTCCTTCTTCATGACATAGCACTTCTTATTGTCAAACACCACCTTGAAGTCTTTATCACAAATTTGAGAAACAGAAAGCAAGTTATTCTGAAGTTGTTGGACATAGTTTACCTTGTCAAACTTCACTTTCTGATTTCCTACTTGCCCTTGAGTTATGATGTACCCACCTTTGTTTCCGGTGAATGAAACATGCCCTCCTTTGATTTGTTTGATGTTTCATAAGAGAGCCTTGTTCCCTATCATGTGCCTGGATTCTCTGCTATCTACAATCCACGTGTTAGTTTTAGCTGTATAGCAAACACCCTGCAGATTCAATGAAAACGTTAGTTCTGGTTAGGAACCCAAGCCTTTACCGGCTTGGGTCTCCCCGAGGCATCACACATCATAAACTCAACCCATTTACCTTTCGAGGGTGAGGAAAGCTTAGATGTTTGTTTGTTCTCATTTTCAGATACTGAGAAGGATTTTTCCTTCCATAAGTCAGATTTGTGTAAGGCCTGTTTGTGATAAACAGACGACCGGCTGATGGGTGAACTTTGTGTTCTCTATCTCTTTTAGGAGGCATCACAGAGTTCCTCTTCAAAGAGCTGGATTTTGTTTCAGAAAGTTCAACTTTCTTCCGCGGTGTCTGATAATAAGGACAATGAGACGCAATGTGTCCGTACTCTCCATAATTGTAGCAGGATCTGCTTTCAACTTTATGATTTATTTGTTTTTGTGGAGATGTAGATGACACACGGGTGACCTTATCCTGTTTTGACTTAGACATTTCCTGGTTAGATGTATAGTCTGGTTTTACAAATTTAATTGCTTTACCTGGTTTTACGTCCTTTACATTTTGTTTTCCTGGACTTTTACATGATTCACGTGATTGATTAGATTAATAGTCCTTTTAGGTTTAGATTTAACTTTGTTTGAACCTGACTTTAAATTAACCTTTTCAAACTCTTTCTCCAGGTTAACACAAGGCATCTTTCCTTTTGCCTTTGATGTGGCTTCTTTTGTTTGGCGCCAGATTTAGTTGATTTACTTGTGGAATCTGGGTCACTAACAAGAGGAGTGGACACCACATGATCCTTGATGGGGTTATTATTAATTGGTTTACTTTTGGTGTTCATCAAGGTCTCAGGTGGTGGTGGAACCACTTTATATCCCAATCCCTCCCTGTTATTTCTCTCCCTCACTAAGTGTTGGACAATATGAGATGAACTTGTCCAAGTGTGCAGTTTTTGCTTTAACGAATTAACTTCTACTTCTAAAACTGCTTTTTGCTTCTTAGTGTCCTCTAGGGAGTTAGGATACTACCTAATATTGTTAGCTTGGTTAAAAGCAACTACTTCTATTTCCCTAAGCTATTTGTTTAGTAGGTCTATCTTTTCTTTATAACTATGCTCATTTTGTTTTAAAACTCTGTTTGCCTCAGTGCATAGTTCTAGGTCCTTTACTAAGCTATCATTATGATCTAATAACCTAGCAAATTTAGAATCAATGCTTTCCCTAAATTTATTACAGTCAGAACAAGCATGATTATTAAACAACTGGTCAGTAGTACTTACCTGAGATGGTGGTGATGACTCAGGTATGAGTGTCGAGTCTGTTGTCTCGGGTTCTGGTGATTTTGACGTTGTTGCATATTCTACTTCTTCAGGCAAGTGGTTGACCACTGGTGCATTGTCTTCAGAATTGGACATCGCGAGCTCTACTGCTATATCTCCCTCACTGGCGGAATCGTCATCTATATCCTCCACACTAGCTATGTTGGATTCTCCCGGTGAGACAAACCGAAAGCTCTAATTTTGTCCTTCATCCTCGTTAGCAGTCAAGGCTTTAGGATCCTTGCTTGATGAAGTAGGACTGCTAGGGTTTCTCCTGACGATTGAAGGTGGAGAAAGGATTCCCATTTCCAGTCTTCTTTGGCTTCACGCACTCCCTTTTGAAGTGTCCTTTCTCACCATAGTTGAAACAAGTCACCTTTGATTTATCGAAGCCAAAGTTGTGTCCTTAGTTGCAACCAAGTTCTTTCTGGTCTTCTTAACAAACTTCTTAGCTCGTCGGACAGCGCTCGCTAAGGCCCACATAATGTCCATCCGTTCCAACTCAGTCTCATCCACCTACTCGTAGTCTTCATCAGCCAGGTGGAAATTCCCTATTTTTCCTACAATTAGTCCATCATAAGAGTGGACTATAGAAGCTAAAAGATCCATGTGTTCTCTGGCCACCTCAACAGTCATGTTTCTGAAGTTATCGGTCTTCAATTCTGCTGCATTGGCTTCAGGTATAATATACTGGGTACCAGATGACCCTAATGTCTCGGAACCTGAAGTAGATGCTTGTGCTAGACCCGATGAGCTTGACACGAAGGCAGTCTGCAGTGGTGCTCCAGATGTCTTGGCCTGACGAGTCGCGTTGTAAAGCATCGGATTCTGATCATAGTTGGCCTTTTGGGCTCTATACTTCATCCTTAGTTCCTCCTCTCTCAGTTTCATAATGAAGTCATTTATATCTAACTTCAAGAGCATCCCATTCTGTCTGAGATTAGAAACAAAGGAAGCCCAATTTTCTGGTAGCCATAAGCAAAGTTGGATACTTTATCTTCCATCGACGTTGTCACTCCATGAGTGTGCATCTCACTCATCAAGTGGTAGAATTTGTCGATCATGTCGTCTAGGCTTTCCTTTCCCATTGAAGAGAAGTTATCAAACTCTTTCTTCAAAGCTTTGGCCTTAATAGCCTTGAGTGAGGCATTCCGTCATACCTCTTTTCCAATGCATCCCATAATTTCTTTGCTTGCGTATATTCCGAGTATTGAAGGAAGATATCCTTTGGAATAGACTGGGTAAGCAAAGCGTAGACTTTCTTCTCAGCATTGTGTTTTACCTTTTGTGCATCAGTCATGCCACTTAAAGTAAGTTTGACTCTGTCAGCTCCTACTGGCATGTTGTACCCCGACTCTATAGCCTCCCACAGATTTGTATCTACTCCATTTAGAGAGATTTTAAAATGTTGCTTCCACTATGGGTACTCGTCTAACATGATAAGTTTTGGGGGTTTATTATGATTACCCACTTCATTCTCCAATAGCAGTAGGTTTTGTATACGTGTGTCTCTACCTGCTGTGTATGTTGAAAACTGATCCTCCATTTCATTTAACTTTAATTTAAAACTAACTGTTTTAGGTGTGCGAATGAAGGAAGGCAATTGAACTATTCAGGCGATTGAACTATGCGGATGGTTCAATCATAATGAACTAATGCGGTTGAACAGTCCGAATAGAGTTCTCAGTCGTACGAATGGGAGTAGGAATGAGTCCAATCGTGCGTATGGGGTATGCGACTGAGTTCAGTCGTGCGATTGAATCAATCCTGCGACTGAGGCTACTGGAATTCGAAAATTTCTAGGTTTAACGTGGTTTGGCTGCAAAAACTCGAATTTTCACTAACCCTAATTGTCGTATGCCGGAAAAACTGAACTTTATGACCAGGAGACGTCTAAGACACCGTTTGACACAAAAAGATTGCGTTTGTAGTGAAAAAACACAATTTGTGTATCACTAACGATTGAATCACACGCAATCAAGAGCCAAATCTCTCATACCACTTGTTAGGGGATCGTGTACGGGACGATGTACTAACTGATTAACGTGTAAACCGAATCAAATAGTGCGGAATCTTATTTGATTGTGGCGATCCAATCAGTGAGAACGCATGTAGAAACAATTAAGTAATTGAATCTAATGTTAAGAATCGATTAGGAATCGATCTACTGCGATCTATGAACTTGGAGTATGATCTTAGAGGTCTCTGGACGGCAAGGGTACGTCTGGAGTCGAAGTGTGTTCAATGCATATGTTTTTCCACAAATTAGGTGGTATTTATAGATTTAGGTTTCTCATTCGTTCGACTGAACCATTAGCATGGTTCAGTCGTGCTATTGAGCCAAGCGGTTGATCCATTCGCACGACTGAGTGCTCAGTCGAGCAACTTAGTCATTCGCATGAAGTTGTTTAGGCGTATGGACTATTTAGGCACATGTACACTTAGTCGCATGGCCATTCGGACGCATGACAACTTCATCTTACTAAGTTTGAACGTATTCAATATTATTACATTATTTATACTAGTTCAAACAACCACAAACCTATATAATCAATTCAATATGCGTTAAACACTCATTAATAAAATATTAAACATTATAATCACAACCAAACATTTACAGTTCATTAAGTACCCAAACATTACATAAGTGTAAGACATTAAAGACATATTACATTAAGTTCAGAAACTAGGGACACATGTACCTACATATCTCATCACAACTATTTGAATGATAAACATTGATTAGTCTATCTCCGTTGAAAAACCTTTTTGAAATAAGTAATGTCTTTTGTCATAACAATCTAAGCCTTGTTATAATAGGTTAAACTTTTTAAGTATGGGTTTTTTTTTGAAGAGAAATTAACCTTCAGAAGATTCATTTCATATCTTCTGAAGCTAAATTCCTCCAAAGGAAGTCTTCTTCTCAGAAGAGATTCTAGTCTCAGAAGAAGCGATTGATTGTAGATCAGATCTACTTCCGAAGCATATAAAATTCTCCATTTGGAAAGCACGTTTTACTCTCGAAAGTAAGAAATTTACCTTCGGAAGTAAAATTGTCTTTGGAAGAAGATTACCTTCGAAAATCCCTTATGCTTAATTAGGACCTTAGTGTTACGGAAACCTTTCGGCCCCACATAGTAAAAAGCAAAGATTTTACTAATGATGTCAGAATCTTTTAAATGGTTTTTAATTTTACCACCACTGTCACATCTTAACCCAAACCATCTTTTCACCTTATCCACTCCCAAAACCACCACTTCACCCATTTAAATGATCTGTTGATCCAGGATAGTCACACTTGAATCAAATCATAAAGATTATAGATCAAAATATGATAATCACAATCAAAACCCTTTTTATCTTCAATTAGATTGTTAATAATATGTTTACAAGTAATCCCTCAATCTATTGGTCATACAACCATTAACAAAAACTAATTACAATTAACCTATTTATAGTCTAGACTAATATTCACTAATTGCACTTAACCCCTTAGACTTAGGCTAATTAATAGAAATTACATATAAAGCATGAAAATGACTCAAAACAAAGTAAAATATATTTTGTTCACACAAAATATATTTATTACAATAAAACTCCTAGTCATCTAAATCTTCAACGTCTTGTCTTAGTTCTTCATCTCAAACGTGTCGGGTTTGACTTGCGTTGACTTTGACTGTGACGTTGACTTTTGTTGACTTTGACTGTGTTGATAATATAGACTATCTTGTACAGCTCCAACAATACTCCCCCTTAGTCTATCATTATCAACGTCTTCATACGAATTCAGAACCGAGAAGTCAATAGTAGAAAGATATTCAATTTGACTCTTTCTGAATCTGATTAAAAGATTATTCATTTCATAAGCTCCCCCTATTTATATGCTCCCCCTTTTCGCGTGAATCTTTGTGAGGATGTTGAAATAGCTTTCCCAAATCTCTAATCTCAAGTGCTTCAGAAGATGTAGGAGGAGGATTCCTAGCTCGGTATCTTCTACAAACTTAAGGTAAAGGTTCTCTGATCAGGTACACTGCTCAACTAATGATCCGCTATCACTTACAACAAATATCTGAAACACATTCACAAACACAATCTTGACATTTCTAATTAGATCATTTCATTTTAACAAAATAAAAACTCGTGTTTATTTGTGTTTGAAAACAAGCGAACCCGTGTTCGGTTGTACGCAATTTCTGTAAAATGCATGAAAAATGATAAAATTGTAACAACATAATATGG
Organism: Flaveria trinervia; assembly: GCA_025506515.1. Lineage (NCBI taxonomy): Eukaryota > Viridiplantae > Streptophyta > Magnoliopsida > Asterales > Asteraceae > Flaveria > Flaveria trinervia. The sequence continues at coordinate 75,330,755 of CM046450.1, read as the reverse complement.
AAGACCTAAAAGAAATTTTGAAATCAAAATTTATTATAACTTTTATTTTTATTATATACATTTATTATAACATTTTTTTATCTATTAAATTTTTTTATAACCGAGAACTGAATCGATCATGAGATCACATCCTCAAGATATACCTTAGCACAAAGACGAAATTAATCATTAACAAGCAATAAGATCACACTAATAACAGAATCTAATCGTAGTTTTTGAATGATTTTGAAATTTTCAAACAGATCAATAACGATTGCTGATATGTTTGTCCACTTAAACCCATGCCCTATCTTTTTCAACAAGCAGCAGATGATTCGTTAAGGTTCAATTAATTGCTTTAGAATGCTAGGACCCCCACAATCATTTGGCAAACACCCTCACCCAACCTTAGGATTTCTTGAATTTTGTTATGATCTTTATAGAGCAAGGTTTGTGCATTAGTGTGCAAGTGATTATGAACAAAATATTGCATTCTATGATAAATTCATCGTTAGATGATTTGACAATACTTAGACCAAAATGGTGAGAGCTCCAGGTCTATACTCACGTATAACAAAGAAGACAACCATTTAATCATGTGCTGATGAGAGCTCCAGGTCAGTACTATCGTACAACAAAGGATATCATCACTCCAGGTATGTACTTCCATATAGCAGAGGAGATTAGCACAAACACAAGACACATAAATACACCAAACATGGCTCAAAGATATGTCTTATATGAATTGTATCATGGTAGGTGAAAAATCAATTCTCAATCCAATTTTTGCCAGGACTCAGTTTTTGTGCAGGTTAAAATGATTGTGTAAATCCAGACATCCTTAAACATAGATTTTAACTTAAATCATTTTGTTGATGTCTACTTTATTTTTCAGGTTGAGTCCAGTCATCCTTAAATCATTATGTTTATATTACTTTGTAATAGGTTTAATATTAATTACTTTTGAATGTAGTTCATTTTGTCTAGTTTTGTAGTCCAGCGAAACCGTAGTTTCACTCACAATCAGCTGTTTAGTTCTCTTGGCAAAACTGTTGTTTCTATCGGGCTAAACTATAGTTTTGGCAGTACAGTTTTGCTGACAGCGAAACTATCTGCGAAACTAAGACTACTATATATAGTTTTATTCATTTTCATTGTTGGTTAAGCTTACAAAACCCTAATCGTTTATCATTGTTGCAAGTGAGTATTGCAAGCAGTTTATTCATAGATATATCATTGTGCTTTGTTATTATTTTATATTGATCATTATCATTGTTCTTATTATTGATACATTTTTGGTTGACTTTAATCTTCTTCATCTTCGCTATCTATTGTCTCCATTTGATATTGAAAGATCTAACATCTCATATGTACTAGAAATCGATCAAACGGACCAACAATGTCGAATCATAGCCTTAGTGCTCATGATTTGATGAGTTTTTGGTTGTTTTTGTTCAATATCAAGTTTTCATCAATGTCAGATCAAATTCTAGTGTATTTGATATGGAATTTGCTTAAATTTTGTTTGTTTTTGGTTGGAGAAGCTTTGTGAATCATCATATCTCAAATACATTGAGTTTTTGATGATTTCAAATTGATTTCGTGTTGTAAAAGATTTTCAGCTTCATCTGGCGAAATTACAGATTCATCCAGCAAGACTATCTACTCTTCCGGTGAAACTACATGTGTTATCCTATCTGAAGCTGTTTTCTATTGTCTTGCGAAACTAGTTTCATTGAACAAAAGTTCAACAGTGTTTGTGGGTGAATTTCAAGCAAAGTTAACGAAAGTACCATTCAACAAAAGTTCAAGCTTGTTTTGTGCAAAATTGTCGACAAAACTAAGCAATTTCAGGCATTTGGATAGCAAACTGCTACCGAAATTGCCAGCAAAATTAAGGAAACCCAGCGAAACTAGTTTTTCATTGCAAATTTACCAATTTTTAGTGAAACTGTTTCTTTCCCAATGAAATTGTAATGTCAAAGATGACTTCCCTCACTCTTGCTGATCTTGAAAGTGTAGCTCCCAATAGACCTCCAAGACTCATTAACGGGGATAATTTCGAGGATTGGAAGAGATTCCTCAAAGCCTTTTTCTTCTACACTGACCACAATCAATAGGAATCTATCATTTCTGGTCCTCACATACCAACTATCACTGTTGGTGATGTTGTATCTCAAAACAAGGACTTGTCCACATTGACTGAGAAGGATCTGAAGCTGATTGATCGAGACCAGAAAGCTTTTGGAGTATTAACTCTTTGCCTCGCACGAGACATCTATAATCGATTCGCTGAGCATAAAAATGCAAAGTCCCTCTTCGATGCTCTATGTGAGTTCTATGATGGTAATGATGAGTTAGTGAAGGATAAGAGTATTCAAGCTGAGGAGGAATTCAATTCCTTTGGGATACAAGAACGAGAGTCTCACAGATATTACAAATCATTATCTAACAGTTTCAAGCACACTGAAGAAATACGATGAAAACCTTCAGGCTGAACTTGCATACTTCTTGATGAGGAGGAATTCAATTCAATTCCGACTTCTTGATGCTTGTTTCAATCCATAGATTGATTTCATTAACTTGCATACTTTATTAGGATATTTTGGATCGACAAAACCTTCAGGCTGAACCATATAGACATCTTCCTCAAGATATCCATTTAGGAAAGCGGTTTTGACATCCATTTGCCAAATCTTATAATCATAATGAGCTACTATGGCAAACAATATCCTTATAGACTTAAGCATTGCAACAGGTGAGAAGATTTCATCATAATCAACCCCTTGAGTTTGAGTGAAACCCTTTGCTACAAGTCTAGCTTTGTAAGTATCCAAGTTTCCATGCATATCAGTTTTCTTCTTGAAAACCCACTTACTTCCAACTATTTTGGAATTAAGAGGTGGCACAACAAGTTCCCAAACATGATTGTCATACATGGATTGCATCTCAACGTTCATGGCCTCAAGCCATTTGTCACAATCCAAATTGGACACTGCATCATGATATGTGGTTGGTTCATCTGAATCCACCACATAGCATCCATCCATGAAAAATCCGTATCTGTCAGGTGGATTACTAGTTCTACCACTTCTACGAACGATTTGTGTGTATCGATCAACCGCTTGATCATCCTCAACATCCTTACGTTGAGTGCTAGTTTCAACCAAACGTGCACCGGGCTGTGTTTCTTGATCCTCCTCAAGATCCACTGTTCTACTGCCATTTCCTTCCATAAGGAACTTTGTTTCTAAGAACTCACCCTTTCTGGCAACAAACACCTTTTGTTCCAGTGGGTCATAGAAATAATATCCCATAGAATCTGTAGGATATCTAACAAAGATACACTTGGTGGATCGGACATCTAATTTGTTTGGGGTGGGAGTCTTAACATAAGCCTCACAACCCTAGACCCTTAAGTATGATAGGAATGGAACTCTTCCATGCCATATCTCAAAAGGTGTCTTTTCCACCTTTTTGGTTGGGGCGATATTCAGAATACGAGCCGCGGAGAGCAAAACGAAACCCCAGAATGATAGAGGTAATGTGCTTCTAGCCATCATAGATCGAACCATATCCAATAAGGTTCGATTCCTCCTCTCAGACACACCATTATGTTGTGGTGTTCCAGGTGGAGTGAGTTGTGAGACAATCCCACAACTCCTAAGATAATCTTGAAAAACATCACTTAGGTATTCACCACCTCTATCGGTGCGGAGAATTTTAATTGACTTGTTGAGTTGATTTTCCGCTTCATTCTTGAAAATTTTGAACATTTCAAAAGCTTCATCTTTGTGCCTTAATAAGTACACGTACCCATAGCGACTATAATCGTCGGTAAAGGTAATGAAGTATCTTTCACCATTCCTAGTCATTGGCTTAAAAGGACCACATACATCCGAATGTATGATACCTAATAATCTTTTGCCCTTTCTTTAGTTCCACTAAAGGGTGCCTTAGTCATTTTTCCTTGTAAACAAGATTCACATACATTAAATGAATCACATTCATTTGTTTTTAAGAGACCATTCTTTTGAAGTGTTTGTATACGTTTCTTGTTTATATGACCAAGACGGCAATGCCAAAGGTAGGTATCACTCAAATCTAATTTGAGTCTTTTGGTGGTTGCTTGGTATATTGAGCTATCATATTGTAGGTTTTCATGAACCAATTCATAAATACCATTACAAGGTATAGCCTTAAAATAAAATACATGATTTAAAGAAACATGAATATCATTGTCAACAAACTTGAAATCATAATCATATTGTCTTAAACGGGAAACAGAAATTATGTTCCTAGTCAAACTAGGAGCATATAATACATTGTTTAAAATAACTTCCAAGCCACTTGGAAGCTTCAAAATGTAGTCTCCTTGGGCTTTAACGTGAACCTTTGCACCATTGCCCATGAAGAGACTTATTTCCCCTTTTGCATAATGCTTATTTCTTTTGAACCCCTGCAATAAATTGCAAATGTGAGTTCCACATCCAGTATCTAATACCCATGTGTTAGAAGAAATAACATTTAGCTCAACATGTATCATGTAAATTATACCTAAGGTTTGCCCGGCATCCCTCTTTTCTCTCAACTCTTTGAGATAGACTGGACAATTTCTCATCCAATGCCCTATCTCACCACATTTAAAGCATGGGTCGTTAACAGCAACCTTTTGCTTCTTCTCCTTGGGCTTCGGAGGTTCCGCCCTAACAACTATCTTCCCCTTTCCCTTTGAGTTCCCCTTTCCTTTGGCAACAGTTGCCTTAGGAGGGGGTAGAGACCTTCTCTTTCTCCCACCTTCATAATGGTGAGAACGGGTAAAACCCTTTTACCCATTCCCGCCTCAGCTGATTTGAGCATCGAATGAAGTTCATTTATGGTCTTGTCCCATCCATTCATGTTGTAATTCATGACGAATGCCTCAAACCTTTTAGTTAAGCCATTAAGGATCAAATCCGTGGCCAACTCCTTTGAGACAGGACAATTTAGCCTTTGAAGGCGGTCGATGTGGCTTTTGATGCCATTGTAGGGGATTTAACATGTTTATCAAAGCTCATATTCTCTTGTGTTATATGAAAAACGCAGCGGATTTATATTTTAAAACATGTTAATAAGATGATTATTAAACCCATTTAATAAAGAACCCCAAGCCATGGATCATTATACAAATGCATACAACAAAGGACATAAGATACTTAGAAGTATATACAACCTTGTAGCTTCCTAAAACCCAAAGATGAGAGCTGTGAAAGATGACTTTGTGGCTGAGTTTTCAACCAAGAAAACCTCAAGGAGTGATACCCCAAGCTTGTACAAACACCTTCCTTTGCTAGGGCTTGCAACACCAACTTGAAGAGCTCTCCTCTTGTTGAATCTTTTCAGCCAAGAACACTTCTTTTCAAAGCTGAAAATTCCTGATTCCTTTTGCTCAAAACCGAGATTTTTGAGTAAGAAAAGAGAGAGAACTTCTCTTGTGTGTGTGTAAGAGAATGAAGAGTATGCAAGAGTGTTCTTGAGTGGAGTTATTGCATGGCCTTGGAACCAAAAAGGGGGGTTATCCAAGACCAAAGGGGCGGCCGATTTTGGCTCCCTTTGGACTCCATGTTTCAAAATTTTAAAAAAATATATACTCTTGCATCCTTATAATGTAAAATTAAACCATTTTAATTTATATGACTAACACACACACTATTATTTGTCATTGTTTAACTAATTTAAAAAATGAACAAATAATCCCATATGAACAAATATATATATATATATATATATAAACTTGTTCATTTGCAAAAGCAATGATTTAGAAAACCCGGTTTCTAAATTGGTGTTTATATTTATTTGTTTTGATCTAATCAACAAATAAATATTTGTCGGTGTTTGTTTGGCCTGTTATTGGGTATGACCCGACTTGGATCATATCACACTAGCCACATCAATTTAATATGTATCTTGGGCAGATCAATTCTTTCAGACCTCAATTGGTTCCTCAATAAAATGAAGCTTTTCGTCGATTTTGATATGGTCAATGGGTATGTGAAGTGATTCGTCAGCCAACACTTCTTGAGGTTTGACACATGGAAAGTATCACACACCGTTGAGTTCTTGTGGTAACCTTAATCGGTAAGCCACTGGACCAATTCTTCCTGTAATCTCGAATGGTCCAACGTATCTTGGGGCTAACTTCCCTTTCTTTCCAACCGAACAACTCCTTTCCAGGGAGAGACTTTGAGTAACACTCGGTCCCCAACATTGAATTCTAGAGGCTTTCGACGATTGTCGGCGTAGCTCTTTTGGCGATCTCTAGCGCTTTCAGCCTATCTTTGATTTGGAAGATTTGTCGTTTTTGTTTCCTGGATGATCTCCGGCCTGTTAACTGACTTTCACCAATCTCGGCCCAACAAACGGGTATCTACACTCCTCCATACAACGCTTTGAACGGAGCACACCCAATGCGGCGTGGTAGCTTTATTGTAAGAGAACTCATCAATGGCAAATGAGTATCCCAACTACCCAAGTCGATTACACACGCTCTCAAGCATGTCTTCTAGCGTTTGTGTGGTTCATTCACTTTGGCCATCTGTTTGAGGGTGATAGGCGGTACTCATGTCTAATCGAGTGCCCATCGCTTTCTTGTAGTGTTTGTTGTTGATTCTGTGTGCCCAAGACACTTAGAATATTGATGTGGTTAGTACGTTATGATCCAAGTCGGGTTATACCCAATAACAAGTTTGGCAAACACCAATTAAATATTTAATTGATGATGTGATCATGCAATTAATATTTACACCAATTTAGAAAATGGGTTTTCTAAATAAGTTGCATGTGAGTGGGAACAACTTATTAGGATAATTTGTTCAAACAATATATTATTTGAAGTGTTGTTTAAATTAGTTAAATGACATCAAATAATAGTGGGAATTACAACTTATAAATTAAATGGTTAATTGTATAAGTATGTAAATACATATATATATATTGTACATACAATTTATTATATGTCTAGTTCACAAGACATGTTAATGTGTGATAATCAAATGGAGGGTTTTTTTTTTAAATTGAAGTTTCGGCCGCCCTCCCTTGGTTCCCCATTGGACCAAACTTGCTTTGGACACCCACACACACTTAATTGTTGTCTTGAACACTCCACAAAGGTGTACCACAGATTTTTACATGCAAGAGGCTGCTCTCTCTCTCTCTCTCTCAATCTTACGATTCTAACAAGAAAGGGGAAGAGTTTTGAGGCCGATTTTGGGTGATTCTACCTAACAAGAAAGGGTGTTGCCATCAAGCTTGGGGTATACTAGCTTGAGGAGTCCTCCATTGGAGTCTTGGCCAAAAGAACAAGCATCAAAACCCCATTTTGGTCGACATTTGCTGCTGGAACAAGGTAGTTGTCACAGCTTGTTCTAGCTGTGATTTTATGTACGGTTTTGTATGTTCTAGCTTGTTTCATTCACATACATGATCCTTTTGTTTGGGTTTGCATTTCTACAATTGAATGGACACTAAGAACATGAAATATCAGCTTATAAATTGGTTTTAAAGCTATATATATGTCCGCTGCGTTTTTCTGAAAGTTTAAATGGTTAAACATTGATTTTGTGTTCTTGCAAACCCTACAATGGCATCTAGAGCCGGTTATGTGGATGACTTGCTAGTGTTGTTCTTTAAAATTGGTTTTAAAGGATGTTTATAGACATTTTTTAGGCTGTTTTGGGCTGTTATTGTTTGGTTGAATGATTCCCCAACTTTCAGGTCATATCACACATGCTAGTGATTAGATCTTGAAAGATACATATCTTGATGTGTTGATTGTTTGGACAATATTTAAAACCAAAAATTTCAGTTTATGTTGGCTGAAATTTGGTGGTTTTAAAGGGGTTTCATTAGATGTTTTGATGTTATGATCATTGGATGATAAAGTGCATAACCTAGCCATTGACCTTGTGATGTTTGGATGCTTGTGTTGGTTGTATTCATTCATTCAATTTGGTTGTAATTTTTTTCAATTTGGGTTGTAATTATTCATTCATTTGGGTTTGTAATAGATTAGGTGCATTTCTTTTATTAGAAAAATGTATTAGGATACAATTTTGTAAAAGGAAGATGCACAAGTTCAAGACCCGAAGATGGACATCAAAGACATGGAACTTGAAGCATATGGATGCAAGTTCTAGTGGGTCCAAGATGACCTACCTTTTGTGATTGTTTTCAACCTTAGAATTGACCTTATGACAACACTTGTGATGGCAAACAAGTGTTGTCAACTTAGTAGCTATGGTTATGCACTCATGTTTGTATATATATGCTTGTTTGATTGTTTGTTGTTTGATTGTTTGGTTTGTATTTGAATATTCATCACAAACTCATTAACAAACTTAACAAGCTGAAAATGTTGGTTCTTTAAAGTTAATAAAAGTTATTAAAATGGTTTAATGATTTTAAAGATTAAAATTGGTTTTAATCTAAGAACCATAGAGTACCTTGTATTTGAAAGCATACAATACAAGTACATAGAGTTTTCCTAACTAGAATTAAGAAATCTCTAAAATTTTTAAAAAAATAAAAAAAAAAACGAGATCACACCGTCCTTTTACACAACACTTGAGTCACTTGGAACTCTTAGTGGGATAAAGGTCACCTAACCATTTTGAGGGAACTTGTGATTTGAGGTGAGAATGCCTTACTTGTGGGATAAAGGTCACCTAACCATTTGTTTTGGCAAACTCACACGTGGGTGTAAGTAGGATGTCTTGATTTGCAAACCATGTTAAATGGATCACCTACAATGTGGTTTCCAAATGGTGTTGATGGGATTTACATGCCGACTTTACATATGATGTTCAAGAGTCGATCCCATACCTCTAGAAGTTGCAAATGGTTGCAACCGTCAATCGTTGACCACCTTATTAATTTAAATCGTGGGATAAAGGTCACCTAACCACAATTCAAATGTAATGTTGGGTTCTAGATTTTAATATATAATTGACCTTAATAGGCATTAATTATTAAAATTGATAATATCGAAAATACTAAATAAAACTTTGTTAAAATTTTGTAGATGGCCTCAATAATGATAATTCCGATAACTCTTCCGCGTCCAACCAATCTTTACGAGCGATCCTCCAAAAGGAACGTCTAAACCATAACAACTTCATCGATTGGTATCGAAACTTGAGAATTGTTCTCAAGCAAGAGAGACGATCGTGTTTTAGACGACCCTGTCCCCGATCAACCTAGCGAGGATGATGAGGAGGCCTTTAATGATTGGCTGAAGTACACTGAGGACTCCGTCCAAGTGTCTTGTCTCATGCTAGCGAGCATGACTCCGGATCTCCAAAAGAGTATGAACACCACGGGGCTTATGACATGATAACCCAGCTGAAGGAAACGTTCCAACAGCAAGCGAGGGTTGAGCGTTTCGAAACGGTTCGAGCACTCCATGCATGTCGTATGGACGACAACCAATCTGTTTCATCTTATGTACTTAAGATGAAAAGTCATATTGACCGCCTCGAGAGGCTTAATTGTCCCGTCTCGAAGGAATTGGCCACGGATTTGATCCTCAATGGCCTTACCAAAAGTTCGAGACATTCGTGTTGAACTACAACATGAATGCATGGGACAAAAGCATTGGTGAACTTCACTCAATGCTCAAAACGGCCGAGGCGGCCATGGGTAAAAGGGTTTTACCCGTTCTCACCATCAATGAAGGTGGGAACAATAAAAGGCCTCGTCCCGCACCCAAGGCAAAGGTTGCCAAGGGTAAGGGACCTACTTGGGGAAAAGGGAAAGGGTGGCAAGGGTGCCTCCCAAACCACAAGAGAAGAAGCAAAAGGTTGCTACTAATGACCCATGCTTCAAGTGTGGGGAGATTGGACATTGGGCAAGGAATTGTCCTGTCCATCTCCAAGAGTTGAAAGCGAAGAGGGATGCCGGGCAGACCTCAGGTACAATATACATGATTCATATTGATCTCAATGTTACATCTTCTAACACATGGGTATTGGATACCGATGTGGAACTCACATTTGCAATTTGTTGCAGGGGTTCACAAGAAGTAGGGACTTCAAACAAGGGGATGTTAGCCTCTTCATGGGAAATGGAACTAAAGTCTTAGTTGAAGCTCGTGGAGACTACATCCTAAGACTTCCAAGTGGTTTGGAAGTTATTTTGAAGAATGTTTTGTATGCTCCTAGTTTGACTAGGAACATTATTTCTGTATCCCAATTAAGACATTATGATTATGTATTATCTTTTATTGAAAATGATTCATGTTTCTTTAAATGGTATGTTCTATTTTAAAGCTATTCCAATTAATGGTATTTATGAATTGGTTCATGAAAATACTTTAAATAGTTCATTGTACCAAACTAACACCAAGAAACTCAAGTTGGACTTGAGTGATACCTATCTTTGGCATTGTCGTCTTGGTCATATAAACAAGAACGTTTACAAACACTTCAAAAGAATGGTCTTTTAAAAACAAATGAATGTGATTCATTTGATGTTTGTGAATCTTGTTTACAAGGTAAGATGACTAAGGCACCCTTTAGTGGAACTACCGAAAGGGCAAAAGATTTATTAGGAATCATACATTCGGATGTATGTGGTCCTTTTAAGCCAATGACTAGGAATGGTGAAAGATACTTCATTACCTTTACCGACGACTATAGTCGCTATGGGTATGTGTACTTATTGAGGCACAAAGATGAAGCTTTTGAAATATTCAAAACCTTCAAGAATGAAGTAGAAAATCAACTCAATAAGTCAATTAAAATTCTTCGTACCGATAGAGGAGGTGAGTACCTTAGTGATGCCTTTCAAAATCATCTTAGGAGTTGTGGGATTGTCTCACAACTCACTCCACCTGGAACACCACAACATAATGGTGTGTCTGAGAGGAGCGAACCTTATTGGATATGGTCCGATCTATGATGGCTAGAAGCACATTACCTCTATCATTTTGGGGTTTCGCTCTGCTCTCCGCGGCCCGTATTCTAAATATGGCCCCAACCAAAAAGGTAGAAAGGACACCTTTTGAGATATGGCATGGAAGAGTTCCATCCCTATCGTACTTAAGGGTTTGGGGTTGTGAGGCTTATGTTAAGACTCCCACCCTAAACAAATTGGATGTCCGATCCACCAAGTGTATCTTTATTGGATATCCTAGAGATTCTATGGGATATTATTTCTATGATCCAATGGAACAAAAGGTGTTTGTTGCCAGAAAGGGTGAGTTCTTAGAAGCAAAGTTCCTTATGGAAGGAGCTAGCAGTAGAACAGTGGATCTTGAGGAAGATCAAGAACCACAGCCCGATGCGCGTTTGGTTGAAACTAGCACTCAACATGAGGATGTTGAGGATGATCAAGTGGTTGATCAATACACACAACACGTTCGCAGAAGTGGTAGAACTAGTAATCCACCAGAAAAATATGGATTTTTCATGGATGGATGCTATGTGATAGATTCTGATGAACCAACCACATACCATGATGCAATGTCCAATTCGGATTGTGACAAATGGCTAGAAGCCATGAACGTTGAGATGCAATCCATGTATGACAACCAAGTTTGGGAACTTGTAGTACCACCTCTTAATTCCAAGGTAGTTGGAAGTAAGTGGGTTTTTAAGAAGAAAACGGATATGCATGGAAACTTGGATACTTATAAAGCTAGACTTGTAGCAAAAGGTTTCACTCAAACTCAAGGGGTTGATTATGATGAAACCTTCTCACCTGTTGCGATGCTAAAGTCTATAAGGATATTGTTTGCCATAGCTGCTCATTATGATTATGAGATTTGGCAAATGGATGTCAAAACCGCTTTCCTAAATGGATATCTTGAGGAAGATGTCTATATGGTTCAGCCTGAAGGTTTTGTCGATCCAATACATCCTAATAAAGTATGCAAGTTAAAGAAATCAATTTATGGATTAAAACAAGCATCGAGAAGCTGGAATCACCGTTTTGATGAGGAAGTAAAGAAATTTGGTTTCATCAAAAACGCTGATGAGGCTTGTGTATAAGAAGGCTAGTGGGAGCACAATAACTTTCCTAGTATTGTATGTTGATGACATACTACTATTTGGAAATGACATTCCAACCTTGGAAGGTGTAAAAACCTGGCTTGGAAGTTGTTTTTCCATCAAGGATCTTGGTGAAGCCGCCTATATTCTGGGAATAAAGATCTATAGGGATAGATCAAGGCGGTTGATTGGTTTGAATCAAAGTGCATACATTGATAAAATCTTGAAAAGGTTCAAGATGGAAAACTCTAAGAAGGTACCGTACCTATTCAAAGAGGAACGATGTTGAGTACGACTCAATGTCCAAGCTCAAAGGATGAGCAAGATAAAATGAAGGCAATCCCATACGCATCTGCTATTGGATCCATCATGTATGCAATGATATGCACTCGACCGACGTGTCATACGCCTTAAGTATGACAAGCCGTTACCAACAAAATCCTGGAAACAGTCATTGGATGGCTGTTAAGAACATACTTAAGTACCTAAGGAGGACAAGAGATATGTTCCTAATCTATGGATCTGGTGACGAGGAGCTCGTTGTAAAAGGTTACACGGATGCGAGTTTCCAAACCGATCGTGATGATTCACGGTCTCAATCGGGATACATTTTCATTCTGAATGGAGGAGCTGTCTCTTGGAAGAGCTCCAAACAGGATGTGGTGGCTCTGTCAACTACAGAATCAGAATACGTCGCCGCCTCATTGGCAGCAAGAAGCTGCATGGTTGAAGAAATTCATTGCCGATCTAGGGGTTGTCCCTTCCATTCAGGACCCCTAGAGATCTTTTGTGACAACGAGGGTGCGATTGCTCAAATCAAGGAACCTCGTGCTCATCAAAAGACTAGGCACATTGAGCGGAGATTCAACTACATACGAGATGAAGTTGAAAAGGGAAAGATATGTATTCGCAAAGTTCACACGGATCAAAACGTTGCGGATCCTCTCACGAAGCTCCTTGAAAAGGCAAAGCATGAAGGTCATACTTGTGCCATGGGACTTCGATATTCTAGTGATTGGATTTGATCTGTAAATTTTGTATTTGGATATGTGGAACTTTCTATTTTTGAATAAAGTTATTTGGTTATAATGTTTCAAATAATATTCCATTTTAGCATGTTTAATCCATGAGTAAAATGTTTACTCTAAATGTCCGTAGTCGTTCATACTTGTGGGAACAAGTTTGAAGGTAAGACTATTATGAACTTGGATTGGTTGATATTCATAAGGATGAATATAGAGCAATGGGTTGCTACCAAAGTTCATAGATATTTGTGGGATACAAATATTGGACTAACCCGCATCTCAAATTTTACTACATGGAATCTTATTGATTGATCATAAGTAATTTTGAGTAAAGGCGAATATCATTTGGTATCCTCCGACCTGAGATACATATTGGGTTTTGATATTCACCAAGTGTTACACCTTGAGCTTCTTCTTCACTATCCTGAAATAGTGGAAAGTACATAAGGGTATATTCAGGTATGACACGAGGTGTCTGTGAGAAACATATGTAGTCAAGATGGAATTTGTTCCTCTTATTCGTTGAGAGTTAGATGTCTAAGGCCTGATAAGTTAAATCAACAAGAAATGATCATTCTGTGTTCTTGGATTTAACATGACATCTGAAACAAAAGGATAGATGTTTGATTCACCTAGATCATTTCAAGTAGGGTACTTGAAATTGATGATGTTATTGAATGGCTACAAGTCATGCGTATTAAGGGTAGTGAACCGTTGTTAGGCGGTATTTACTGCTTACATCAATCTTCTATGAATCTTGGGCAAGTGGGAGATTGTTGGATTCTGTGTGCCCAAGACACTTAGAATATTGATGTGGTTAGTACGTTATGATCCAAGTCGGGTTATACCCATAACAAGTTTGGCAAACACCAATTAAATATTTAATTGATGATGTGATCATGCAATTAATATTTACACCAATTTAGAAAATGGGTTTTCTAAATATTGCATGTGAGTGGGAACAACTTATTAGGATAATTTGTTCAAACAATATTATTTGAAGTGTTGTTTAAATTAGTTAAATGACATCAAATATAGTGGGAATTACAACTTATAAATTAAATGGTTAATTGTATAAGTATGTAAATACATATATATATATTGTACATACAATTTATTATATGTCTAGTTCACAAGACATGTTAATGTGTGATAATCAAATGGAGGGTTTTTTTTAAATTGAAGTTTCGGCCGCCCTCCCTTGGTTCCCCATTGGACCAAACTTGCTTTGGACACCCACACACACTTAATTTTGTCTTGAACACTCCACAAAGGTGTACCACAGATTTTACATGCAAGAGGCTGCTCTCTCTCTCTCTCTCTCAATCTTACGATTCTAACAAGAAAGGGGAAGAGTTTTGAGGCCGATTTTGGGTGATTCTACCTAACAAGAAAGGGTGTTGCCATCAAGCTGGGGTATACTAGCTTGAGGAGTCCTCCATTGGAGTCTTGGCCAAAAGAACAAGCATCAAAACCCCATTTTGGTCGACATTTGCTGCTGGAACAAGGTAGTTGTCACAGCTTGTTCTAGCTGTGATTTTATGTACGGTTTTGTATGTTCTTAGCTTGTTTCATTCACATACATGATCCTTTTGTTTGGGTTTGCATTTCTACAATTGAATGGACACTAAGAACATGAAATATCAGCTTATAAATTGGTTTTAAAGCTATATATATGTCGCCGCTGCGTTTTTTCTGAAAGTTTAAATGGTTAAACATTGATTTTGTGTTCTTGCAAACCCTACAGTGTTTGCCAAAATCGTGAAGTGAATCGACCATCACGGTCGGATATGATTGACACCGGCACTCAGTGTTTTGTCACGACCTCTTTTATGTACAATCTCGCCAACTTGTCCATTTTGTAGTCTTCTCAGATTGGCAAGAAGTGTGCTGATTTCGTCATTCGATCCACTACGACCCATTCTAGTCATGCCCGTTGCTCGCTCGAGGGAGTTTGGTAATGAAGTCCATGGCTATGTTCTCCCATTTCCATTCGGGAATCTCAGGTTGCTGTAACAGTCATGTTCAGCTTTAACTTTCGAGCATGTCAAGCATCTGTTGACGTACGTGGCAATGTCTTTCTTTAGGCCTGGCCACCAGTACAGATCTTTGAGATCGTGGTACATCTTATTTGCGCCAGGATGAATAGAATATCGCGTCTTATGTGCTTCATCCATGACCAAGGTACGTACACCTCCCCACTTGAGTACCCATATACGGTCCACGAAGTACTGTACGCCATCGTCCTTGCACATCAGTTGTTTATCCAACCCTCAGAATTCTTCTCCCGCAAGGTTTTCTTTTTTCAACGCCTCACTTTGTGCAATTTGGATCTGAGCTTTCAAATTTGTTTGAATGGTCAATCCCAAAGCTCGAGCACATAGTGGTTTCACGCGTTCTTTGCGGCTTAGAGCATCAGCCACCACATTAGCTTTCCCCGGATGATACCGGATTTCACAATCGTAGTCACTAAGAAGCTCTACCCAGCGTCGTTGTCGCATATTGAGTTCCTTCTGATCCAGAATATGTTGAAGGCTTTTATGATCTGTGTATATGATGCATTGGTTCCATACAGGTAATGACTCCATATTTTAAGTGTGAATACTACAACACCCAACTCAAGATCATGAGTCGTGTAGTTCTTCTCGTGCACCTTAAGTTGTCACGAAGCGTAGGCTATCACCTTATCTTTCTGCATTAGTACACATCCCAACCCTTGATGCGAAGCATCACAGTACACCACAAAATCATCAGTTCCATCTGGGAGGGACAATATCGGTGCATTGCACGGCTTATCTTTCAGTGTTTGGAACGCCCGTTCTTGCACATCTCCCCAATCAAACTTCTTGTCTTTTTGAGTCAGCAACGTCAATGGTTGAGCGATCTTTGAAAAGTTCGCAATGAAACGACGATAGTATCCGGCTAATCCTAAGAACTGCCGTATCTCTGAAGGTGTCTGGGGTGTATCCCATCTCTTTACTGCTTCGATCTTGCCGGGATCTACATGAATCCCGTCCTTGTTAACCACATGACCCAAAAACTTCATCTCTCACAGCCAGAATTCACACTTTGGGAACTTGGCGAAAAGTTTCTCTTCTCTTAACAGTTCCAGTATTGCCCGAAGGTGTTCTTCATGATCCTCTTTCGATCGAGAGTAGATAAGTATGTCGTCAATTAATACGATCACAAACTTATCCAGTAAGGTTTGCACACCCGATTCATCAGGTCCATGAACACAGCTGGTGCGTTAGTCAATCCGAACGGCATGACCAAGAACTCATAGTGCCCATAACGAGTTCTAAACGCTGTCTTCGGTACGTCCTCCTCAAAAACCCTTAGTTGGTGATATCCAGATCGAAGGTCGATCTTGGAAAAATACGAAGCTCCTTGTAACTGATCAAACAGGTCGTCGATCCTGGGGAGAGGATATCGATTCTTCACAGTTAGTTTGTTCAACTCACGGTAGTCGATGCACATACGGAACGACCCATCCTTCTTCATGACAAATAAAACCGGTGCTCCTCAAGGCGAGTGACTCGCCGAATAAAACCCTTCTCCAGTAGTTCCTGTAACTGGCTAGATAACTCTTGCATTTCAGACGGTGCCAACCAATACGGTGTCTTTACTACCGGTGTAGCTCCAGGAACCAACTCAATACGAAATTCCACCTGCCGTGGAGGAGGCAAACCAGGAAAGTCATCAGGAAATACATCTGGGTAATCCCACACTACGGGGATATCTGCCAATTTCTGCTCCTCTCCTTCTTTTCCACCACATGAGCCAGAAAAGAGTAGCACTGCTTTCGTAAACTCCAGCGTGTTTTCATGTAGGAAATAAGCTTTAAGTTTCTCCCCGGTCTTTCTCCTTGAATTCTGAGTACTCCCCCATCTGACATAGGGATTCGCACTACCTTGTCCCGACAGACAATCTCGGCTCCGTGTTTCGACAACCAATCCATTCCCACAATCACGTCGAAACTTCCTAACTCGAAGGGTATCAAGTCTATATCGAAGGCGTGATTCTCTAATATTATCGAGCACTTTCTAATAATCTCGTCGGCCTGAACAATCCTACCATTGGCCATTTCTACAGAGTAGCTAGTTTCTAGCCTACTAGGACTCAAATCGAGCAATTGCACAAATTCAGAAGATATAAAGCTATTGTCTGCTCTAGTGTCAAATAATACAGATGCTAAGGATTATTGAGTAAGTGTGTACCCGTGACAACATTTGGGTCCTGACGGGTATCATTGGCTCCAATGACAAAAGCGCGTCCCCGAGCCGCGTTCCTCTAGTTTGTCGGGCCTTGATTTCCAGCTATAGCCATAGTCTGATGCTGGTTGTTCCCTTGTTGGCCGATGCCCGATTCAGTTTGGGGCACATGTTTCGGTAGTGATAAGGGCTTCCACACTCATAACAGCCCCTGGCGTTCCCGGCGAGGTTAACCGCGTTGACTGGTGCGACCATATTCGGCGCTGTTCTACCGTCTCTTGCTAAATGTCCTGGGCGTCTACAGTTAGCGCACACCCCGCACGGCATAGCTGGGGGATGATGAAAGTTGAACCTATCGCATCGGGGGTGCGGACCTACATATTCTTGCCTGCCCTGGGTCACGGCCACAAAATTTCTGGTTGTCTTGGCCCTTTTCTCGAATTTCCCGGCACTCGACCGGCTCGTTTCCCCAACTTCTTTCCTTTTCTCTGCTCCCCTGCCCAATACCCCTGTTCTCACCATCTCACCAGTTAGAGCGCCAGCCTTCAGAATCATGCTCTGAATAGTAGGAGGAGTAGTAGCGGTTAACATTGCCCGGATTTGAGGCGCAAGTCCCCAAATGTACCTCTCTATCCTTTTTGATTCCGGGGTGACTAGATGCGGAACCAACCTTGCTAGCTCGTGAAAACGATTGGTGTAAGCTGCGTGCCCAGCCCCCACCATGGCATGATTCAAGAACTCATGCTCAGTTTTTGCATCTCATTGAGAGGACAGTACTCCTCGGTGATTAGGGCCTTGAACTCATCCCACAACATTTGCATCGCCGATTCTCTTCCCCTAGCCTGTATCTGAGTGTTCCACCACGTTAGTGCCTTGCCCTGTAGTGAGCAAGTGGCGTACTTAATCCTTTGACTATCGAGGCATTCGTTGATGTCAATCACGGCCTCCATCTTTTCAAGCCATCTGGTCAGGGCTATGGCTCCACCTTTGCCATCAAACTCTCGTGGTTTACAAGCCACAAATTCCTTGTATGAACATCCCCGTCTAACATTCACAATTCCAGTTTCATTACCGGCTGTACCACCATTTCCGGTCTCCTGATTGCTTTCGTTCCCAGTCAGGTTCCCGTTATCCTCGTTATCGTGGCCACCATCCCCGTGGGGGTGAGAATTCTGAAGAGCATCGCTCACTTGGGCCACGATAGTCGGAATTAGTGCGGCCAGCTGTTGAGCGATTAAGGCTGCCATATCAGCGTTTCCTGCTCCTGGAGTGACATTGGTAGGACCATCACTTGTTCTCGGTGCTCTACCTCTACCTCTGTCTCTGCCTCTCGGGGCTTCACTTCCGCCACTGTTGCTGCGGGTAACTCTTTGAGGCGGCATGTTCTAATCATAAGAATAGCAATGCATAAGTTTTAACCATTGCAGGACACATTATCCATGTCACCTTAAGGTCTAACTTTTCGGGTTAACACCATACTTATGGTTGTCACACATCGCATACAAATCGTAAATTTCTCACACCATGTATAAGTAATGTCCAAACAGTAGTCCATCATAATGATGGCATGTCTATGCATGAAATCAAGTTTAGTCTAGCGGAGGTTGCCTATTTCCTCCTCTCTCGAGGTCTCAGACATAACCTCCTCGGGGTAAATCCCAGTGCTTAAGGTCAAACGCAATAGCATGATCTATGAAGATCTCTTTTGGTTCAATACCCGGATTGATAAAGCAACTCGGTGCGCAGAGGGAAACGAAAGATCCAATATAAACATCCCGTAAAGAGTGAGCACAAGGGCTCCTTCACGGGGTGAAATGATCACGAAATAGATAGTTAATTGAACAAGTAATGAGGAACATGTATGAGATACAAAATGCACACAACCCTGGCATGCAAATCTACATGAAGGTTCCTAGGTTATAGTCTAGGTCAAGTGTATCGCCTAATTCTCTATAACCAATGGCTCTGATACCAGTCTGTCACACCCCCGCTAAGAGCGGAAACATGGGGTTGCGACGAGACGGGAATCGTCATAACACATGGTAAGCGATAGAGATGCAATAATAATAATGATGACAAGCATGTCATGACAACACCCGACAACAAGGAGACTTGTGTCGTGTTTAGTCAGTATTCATGACAACATAGCCATAAGCATAAACATGATATAAGATAAACATAGATAATAACATTGTATGCAACTCCCACAACCCGAGAACGAGTTACAAAGTATAGTGTCGTTTGAAACAGTTACAACAATTGTTTTCAAAATGACAAGTTTAGCCCGAAAATGCATCCTAGGGTCTCCACTAAGGCAGCACACCTAGGACCTCGGCTAGCATGATCACCTGAAAAGATATGCTTGAAAAGGTCAACAAAATTGTTGGTGAGTTCGCAGGTTTAAAGTAAATAAGTTATTGATGCTGTATAAAGTTGTTGCAGAATACCGTGCATACAGTTATAAGTAAGCAAAATCACATGACAAGAGCTTTACAACTAAACCTAATGACGTACACAAAGAATCTTGTCGGAATATATTCACCCAAGGCCCGTTCCTGGCTTTTATTGGTACTAACTAGTATACTAACACGAGGTGGGGGTGTCAACCCAGTAGTACTACCAATACCTAACCGTCGGTTCCACACTGGAATTAATGGTTGTAAGAAATAACCACAAAGCAGACTCAAGCATGTATTAGATAAATACCCACAAAACAGTAGCACATTGATTCTAAGTATGTAAATTGTATGTATGTTGTACAGCATAGAAAACGGGCGAGCATACTTTTCCCCCATGTTTGTAAATGTTTGTAAATGTTTGCAAAGTAGTATAAGCACAAAACGGGGCCACGAAACTCACTTGTTTAGTGGTAGGTATAAATGATCGGGATTCCCAACAGTTGTATGCAGAGAACAGTCAAACACCTATTGACAGTTATTGTTAAGCATTAATGACGTGTATAAAGCGTATAGTAATGTTTGGTCGGTTCGGGTTGTATCGGTTCGGTCGTGGGTAGCACACACACACAAGCAGACACACGTATCAGATCTTATGTAGATCCAAGTACTACGAGTAGTCATCATTGCTTATGACATCCATGAAATGATCTCGTGGTTATGAAAGATAGAACTTGTTAAGTATTTGGAGTTCCAATTGGATTGTCAATAATTGTAAAATGTTAGGTTGTTTTCAATTGAAATAGTATGTGCATGTTGATAGCATTGACTTTAATCTTTGTGGTCAAGCAATGATACTTTTACTAATGTTACCTTATCATCATCAGACGTTCAAGGGGAAATTCACACTCAACATCATCAGTCACACAACAGGACCAGACGCTCGACTCAACGCTCCATCCGTACGAATCAACCTTCAATCGTACGAATCAGCTTCATTCGTACGATTGAGTCTTCATTCGCATGACTGGCATTCAGTCGTACCACACCACACACATTCGCACGACCCAACTTCCATGCGCACGAATCAACCCTCAATCGTGCGAATTAGCTACTTTCATGCGAGTGGACTCCAGTCGTACGAAACACGCACAATCGCATACATTCAGTCGGTCACCTGACTCAGTCGCACACACACTCATCCGCATTGACTCAATCGCATACACATTCATTCGATCACACAACTCAGTCGCATGACATCCCTAGTCGCACGATTCAGTCGCCCGAAAGACACAATCGCATGACTCAGTCGCACGACTCACCCAGTTGCACGGTTCAGTCGCATGACAGACCCAGTCGCCTGAACTGCAGGTTCGCGACTGCAGAAGTGCAGAGCAGCCTTGCTCCGAGCATGGGTTTTACACAACAAGGACTTCCAGAAACACTCTACAAACATACACAACATGAAACACAAACATGAAACACAAACAAAAAGACCTCACACGCACCCACACGACCTTATGTGTTCGAGTTGAACCCGAACACCCAAAACCTAGTTTGGACAGCCGTGAATAAGCAAGGAAAGGACAACCAAGGTCGTCTACCTGCTAGAATAGAGTAGACTAGGCGTAGATGGAGTCTAGACGACAAGAACAAGACCAAGCGGGTTGGATTTGGAGCTAGAATGAAGAAGATGTGAAGAAGAAGGTGAAGAGGATGAAGAATATGAAGATGAAATGAGATTAAGGGCTGGAGTATGGGCTTATATACCCAGCCCAAGTTTGCAAAATGGCAAGTTTAGTCCCTGCACCTTAACCCTCGAGTTCCCCAAAATTTGTTTCGGTTGATTACGATCGTAAAACGTTCGTTATATTAAGGTTAAAAGCGTGTTTAATGGTATTTGATAGTCTAAAATGGTTTTATTAATGACAATGGTTGAAATTAAAAATGATATTTTGGTGGTAATGGTGATAAAATTTATAAAAGGTTTATGCTTAGCACACGTTCTCGGAGGAAGTACAGGCACAAGGTAAAATAAAGCAGACATGATTCCTTAAAGCAGGAGTTCATGAAGAAAACGAAGAATAATTAAAATGATTCTATGCTTATTTATGTCGTTCGACGGACCTTAAGGTGACGGATGTCACAGAAACGTTGAAAGGAAATGAAACTAAGGTCTCGGTGAAGGTGAAGGAGGATGAGAGAGTGAAAGAAGTTAAATTTGAGGAATTGAGGAAGGAAAGAAGTCCATTCACTGAGAAAGGAAAAGAAAAAGATGATGTTGCTATCACTATAGAGGAAAGCAAGTCGAGTACTCCGGTGTGCCAATGTGAGAAGGCCTTAGCAGCAGAAAAGGTGGTGTTGGGACTTCCGTATGAGGTAAGAGGATATGTGTTCTTCTGCATGTAAAATCAGGTTATTTGGAGTTTACAAAGCTAATCGTTTATTAATTGATAATGAGAAAGATTTAAAACAAATTAATGAGGAACTTAAAATAAACAAGTCTAAATATTTAGTTAAATTAAACGAGGCATGAAAAGAGAATGATCACCTAAAACGAATAGTTTTGGAAAGAAAGATTGAGATTAATACTTTGACTAAAAGAGTTGCACTTGCTGAATTTGAAACAAGCAAACTTCAGTCAAAGCTTGATGAATGGACAATATCGGGAATGAAACATGATGATTATGTAAATGTCAACGGGGGCTAGGATTAAAATAGGATTGGGCTATGAAAATGCTAAGTTTATCCTCCTCCTAGTACTTACTATTATTCTCCTATGCATGTTCCTCATCCTTCTAATAATTTGATCAAAACAAATACTAATAGTATGTCTACAGGTTTAGAAGGTGTAAATCCTAAGAATGTTCGTGAGGACAACAATTATGGACCGATTAGCGGGCTTGGATGCACTAGTCTTAGTACACATGAAAATCAACATTCTGTCTTAAATCATAAATCTAGTTTAAATTATGTATGTGTTTCTAGTGAACCTATAATAGACATTGATTCATGGTGTTCTTGTGATGTTCTATTTTATCTTCAAATTCTGTGGATTGCGATGATGCTACTGGTTCTGATTGTGTTAATAGTGTGAATGATTCCACCACAAAGAGTAACGAGAAACATAAACTAATTGTTTTCACAAATTCTTTTCTCATCCTATTCCATCTTTTACCCCAACGAATATTTATTTATCAAATGAAAGGATATCAACTTCATCTGAAGCTAGCACAAGTGGTACAAATACTACTTGTACTTCAGATGACAATTCATCTTCTTTTGTTAATAACCATTCTTGTTCAAATAAATACAGACCTCAAGGCATGTATGAGACATACAGTGATGTAGATTTTAATGTGTCTGAATATGAGAGTAAATACATATTGATCACATCCATACCTCATTACATAACAAACCTAGAATAAAACCACACTGTTTCAGGTGTTGTCAAGATGATCATGTGGTTAAGCATTGTCTTGAACTACATCATAGACATGTTAATAGGAATTCATTTGGGAATAACTTGAAAAAATTAGTTAATAATTTATTTTGTAAGAAATCTGTCTCTCCTAAACCCAAAGTTACTCAAACTTGGGTTCCCATCTCACCTGGTTAACCTATTCTTTATATTTTTGCAGAAGTCATCCACTAAGGTTGTAAAAGTGTATGTCATGTGGATAGTGGATGCTCCAGACATATGATGGGGTTCAAAGACTTGTTGACCAATTATCGGATATATAAATGGAGGTTATGTGGCATTTGCTGGCGACAAGAAATGAGAAGAAATGATCGGTCAAGGTGAAGTTTCCAATGGCTCTCTAACCTTAGAGAAAGTCACTTATATGCCTGAGCTTGCATTTAATCTATTGAGTGATAAAGACATTTCGTTCTTGTTTAAGTCCAATGAATGTCTCTTTTTAAAATCTGAGATTGATATTCCAAAAGAAATGGTACCCATGTGGGCTCCATTAAAGAATGATACATATCTTCTTGATATGAGTTCAAGGGAGTCAAAGTCTACCACTACCTGTCTTTTGTCCAAAGCTTCCACTTCTGAGTCTCTCTTAAGACATCGCAGATTGGGCCACGTTAACTTCAAAATTATAAACAAATTAGTTCAAAACAATCTCGTTAGGGGACTTCTGTTAAAAGATTTTTCTGCAAGTGAAGAATGTATGGCGTGTGCCAAAGGTAAATAACATAGGAAACCACATAAGCCAAAACTTGAAAATATCATAACTAATCCCCTCGAGTTGTTACACACTGATTTGTTTGGCCTAATCAGTGTTAAATAAATTGCTAAAAAATCTTTATGTCTTGTCATAACAGATGATTTTTCAAGATACTCTTGGGGAAGATTTTTAGCTCACAAGGGAGAGGTTGCAGAGGAGTTGCAGAAGTTAATACTTTCAATCGAGATGATAAGCAAGAGAAAGGTCTTCGCGTTCAGAAGTGATAATGGCACTGAATTCCGAAATCAGATCCTTGATTCGTTCTGTGCTACAAAGGGAAATTAAGACAATTCAGTGCTGCGAGGACGCCTCAACAGAATGGTGTGGCTGAACGAAAGAATCACACCCTTATTGAAGCTGCCCATATAGTGCTAATTGAATCCTCCTTACCTAAAATCTTTTGGGCTGAGGTGGTGAATTGTGCTTCATACGTTCTGAATAGGGTGTTGATAGTCAAAGATAAAATGAAGACTCCTTATGAATTATTTCATAAGAGAAAGCCTTTAATTGATTTCTTTTGACCATTTGGCTGCTCATGCACTTTATTGAATACTCAGGTGCAAAAGACGAAGTTTGGTGCCATGTCTAATGAATGTTACTTCGTTGGCTATTCTTCTTCTTAAAAATATTATAGGGTATATAACAGAGAACACGTATTGTTCAAAAGTCCTTTTATATTGATTGGCAGGAATCTAATTCCTCTGATGTTCGCTCTGAACCAGCATGATTCTTTGACTCTGATATGGTGTTTAACTCTTTTAATCTTCTAGTTTTCGACGATGATGTGTCTATCTCCAATGTTCAAACGAATATCATTCTTCCAACTCCTATGCATGTTATACCTCAAGACCATCCTATAACATCTGCACCCCATGCTATATCAGTTGATATTGCATCTTCATCTTCATCATTTGACCTTCAACCTCCCCCAGTTTCTGCATCCCTTCCATCCACATCTACATCTGCCTCATCCCAGCTGGTATCACCTATCTCTCCAATTATCTCTTCCTTACCATCAACCTTACCTTCATCTACCCATCCACAATTAATTAGCTAACCTTCTTCAAATACCCTACCCATGCCCTCTGATTTCAAAACTTTGAAAGATCATCCACATGATAACATCATAGGATCTATCACCGATGGAGTTCGAACATGAAGTCAATCTGGATTGATTAATGTTTGTTTATTCTCTTGTTTAATATCCCAAATTGTCCCAAAGAATGTTCATGTGGCTCTTCAGGACCCTTGTTAGGTTGAATCGATGCAATTAGAGTTGCAACAGTTTTGAAAACTCAAGGTGTGGACCCTGGTCGACCTTCCACCAAACATATGCCCAATTGGCATGAAATGGGTGTTCAAGACCAAACCCAATGACTGTGGCATTGTGCTACGAAACAAGTCTCGATTGGTTGTCCAGGGATTTTCTCAAGAAGAAAGGATTGACTATACCGAAGTTTTTGCTCCTGTCGCCAGCCTTGAAGCCATCAGAATTTTCTCGCTCATGTTACTCATAAGCAGTTCAAAATCTATTAGATGGATGTCAAATGTACATTTCTTTATGGAAACATTGACAAGGAGATTTGTGTGTGTCAACCACCAGGTTTTGAGGATCCCGACTTCCTGACAAAGTTTACAAACTTGATAAGTCTCTTTATGGTCTTCATCAGGCTCCTCAGATCTGTATGAGACATTAACTCAGTATCTCTTAAGCAATGGTTTTTCTTATGGCACCATTGATATGACCTTATTTAAGAGGGAAGTGGATGGTGAAATGCTGATTGTCCAAGTTTATGTTGATGATATTATCTTCGGGTCCACAAATCCATAATTGTGTCGGGAGTTTGAGGAGGTGATGCGTAGTCGCTTTGAAATGAGCATGATGGGGGAGATGTGATTTTTCCATGGGCTGCAGGTGGAACAAAAGCCAGAGGGAATTCTCATTCATCAAGAGAAGTATGTTAATGAATTTTTGAAGAAATTCAAGATGGATGAAGCTTCTCCTGAAATGACTCCTTTTACTGCTCAAACATGCCTCACTCTTAACGAAAATGGGAAACCTGTTGATCCTCATCTCTATAGATCTATGATCGGTTCCCTTATGTATCTCACAGCAAGTCATCCTGACATCACCTTTGTTGTAGGATATTGTGCTCAATATCAATCAGCCGCGAAAGAGTCACATGGAAAGGTTGTAAAGCGAATCTTTTGTTATCTTAAAGGCTTTTCTTGTTTAGGTCTTTGGTATCCTTATGGTGGAATTTTGACTTACATGCATGTTCTGATAGTGATTCTAATGGTTGCAGGTTAAACAAAAAATCAGTCACCGGAGGATGTCAATACTGTTAGGATCTGGTATTTGACCAAACACCAACTGATTAACGTGTTAAACCTAACCAAATAGTGCGGAATCCTATTTGATTGGTGATCTAATCAGTGAGAACGCATGTAGAATCAATAACGTATTGAATCTAACGTCAAGAATCAATTAGGAATCGATCTACAGCGTTCTATGAACTTGGAGTACGAACTTAGAGGCTTCTGGACGGCTAGGGTACGTCTGGAGTCGAAGTGGATTCGATGCTTACGTTTTTTCACGAATTAGGTTGTATTTATAGGTTAGGGTTGCTCATTCATGCGACTGAACCATTAGCATGGTTCATTCATGCGATTGAGCCATGCGGTTGATCCATTCGCACAACTGAGTGTTTAGTCGTGCGACTGAGTCAGAAGCATGAAGTTGTTCAGGCGTATGGACTATTTAGGCGCATGGACACTCAGTCGCATTGCCATTCGGACGCATGACTACTGTTGGGGCGCATGGTCTAGTCAGACGCATGAGAACTTCACTTCACCAAGTTTGAGTGTATACAATATTCTTACATTATGTATAACACTTCAAACAATCACAAACCTATACAATTAAGTCAATATGCGTTAAACAACTCATTAATGAAATATTAACATTATAACATAACCAAACATTTTGTATTTCATTAAGTACCCGATAGTTACATAAGTGTAAGACATATTACATTCAGATCAGGATCTGGTACATATATGTTTCAACAAACTCCCCCTTGGACCTAGATCAATCTATTGTCTAACATCTTTCATGATTTCCTCAAACTTTTTGTACTTAGCTTCTTTGGTAACTCCTGTGTTTATCTCAAAAACAAAACAGAGTCTTATCACTTTTTGGAACTGTAAAGCTTGTACAATATCCTGTGGGTCGTAGAACAGTGGCCATTTGTATGAAGTATAAACATCTTGTGCTGACAAGTTGGTGAGCCACATCAGGTCAAACAC
Organism: Flaveria trinervia; assembly: GCA_025506515.1. Classification (NCBI taxonomy): domain Eukaryota; kingdom Viridiplantae; phylum Streptophyta; class Magnoliopsida; order Asterales; family Asteraceae; genus Flaveria; species Flaveria trinervia. The sequence goes on along the minus strand of CM046450.1, from coordinate 75,303,574 downwards.
CCTTATGGTTTCCATTGAGCCATTCCTGTTCAAGACTATTACGGTCTCTCCCGTTCTCCAATCGTAGTACCACCATTTGAAATATGGAGTGAAGTCCTGTGGCATCTCACGTAGTGGGATTTTAGACATTGTACGTGGTGGACTCCACTTCAGTACTACTCTAGATTTGCCAGTTATGGCATCAACTTCAGATCTTCTGATGTACCTCGTTGGTTGTTGAGGTTTGAAGTTGACCCATCTGGTATGGTACTCCCTCTTTAGAGCAGCTTCAAACCAGCTTGACATCTTACGAGGGTCGGCATATAGCAAGTTTAACTTAGCTAACTGGTTGAGCTCAAAACCTGGAAGAGTCTTCAGATCATGTGGAAATCTGAAGTACTTTATTCCCTTCTCATGTTTAACCGCGTAAACGTTGAGGTCTGCAAAATGTGCCCACGCGATGATCCTGCCTGCCACCTTTTGATGTTTCTTGACCTTATACAGTTTGGTGTAGACAGTTGATGTTGTAGCTCGGCGTTGGGCTTTGATTTCTTCAAAACATGCTGCCCATTCAGCCTTTTTGATTTTGACGTCAGCGTGAGGCTTGGGCCTTCTCTTTGTCCTTTTCTGACTCTTTCTCCATCCTGTCCAGAGTCGCAAAAGTGTCACTGACAAGAGTGTCTCCCAGATTGGGAATGGCAGTTCCCTCCTTGTCAGTGTACTCAGGATAGTGTTGAGTCGTGACATCTTCTATCTCAATCTCATCGACATCCTGAAGCTCATTGTCACTCTCTGTTTGCACAGTTGGATCATCCTTCACAATTTCATCAGGATTGAGTCGGAATATTTCAGCCAGTTGCTCATCGGTGAGATCATGAATTATTTCTCCTTCTTCAGGAGTGTAATTCATTGATCTCCTGACAATCCCCTGCAGATCAAGAATCATTGTGAGTTGAGTCTTGATCTGTGGATTGGAGCAACATCATATTCATCTCCTTGAAAGTTAGAATCTGCTTGATTTAAAACATGTAACACATTAATCATTTAGTCAACAAACAGACTAGTAAACATTAATAATAACCATAAACATTAATTACATTAATTAGATACAATATTCCAAGACACAAAGTTTCAATAACATAAAAACTATGTATTACTCTTGTCTTGAATCGCTGGTGTGTCAGTAGGATCAGCAGAAGATGATGGGGCTCCTTGGTCTTAATTTTTCTTTGTGCGCCTCTCTTGACCTTGAGCTGATGTAGATGCAATTGCATCTCCTTCGGCATCATCATCATCACTATCATCATCAGCATCATCATCTCCCTTACCTTCTCTATTTTTAAGGGCTCTTCTTTGGACCCTTTGACCTTTAACTGCAGAGATTTGTTTGCAGCCTCCAGCTCCTCAATCCTTTTAGCATGTTGCTCCTGGAGCTGAGACATCCGATGTGCCTGCTCATCGACCAGTCGAAACTGCTGAGAGAGCTGCTGAGATTGGACATTGGTCAGGTCTACCAGCTGTCTTATCTGACTGGTCTTCTCCTCATCTGCTGCTAACAGTCTCAGCACCATTTGATTAAGTGCTGAGAGTTGTTCCTCTACCCCACTTGCAGGTAGAGACAATCCTGATGGATATGGAGAGAAAGAAGATGGTGTTGTAGGATGACTAGTGGTGGTGGTGACTATTGTGAAGATTGGAGGTGGTATAGGTGATGGTGGTGGTGGTGTAGGTGTGAATAATGTGGTGGTGGATGGAAGGGTGGTAGTGGTGGTGGTGGAATGGTTGTAATGGTGATAGGTGGAGTGTGGGTAGTGGTGGTAGCTGTGGTGGTGGCTGTGGTGGTGATAAAGGTGACTTTGCGCTTCTTTCTTTTCAAGCCATGGGGCTGAGCCATCCTCTTCTTCCTCGATCCAGTCGAGGAGGATGCCCCCTAGAGCTCGGCCTGGCAGATCAGGAGTATAAGTAGGATCATCAGTGGTATCTCCCAATTTTCCTGGGCGTTCACCAACCGCCCGGAGCCCTCGTTCTGTGGGAACGACGTTACTTCCCACAGTCCGAGTCAGTGGCTCCTCATCTGACTCCTCCTCTTCCTCACCAGGCATGAAATCCTGGTGGAACCCAGTAGTCTCCGCTCCTTCTCTAGTGGGGGCAGATGTAGGAGATGGAATATCAGCAGTGGGTCCTACATCTCCTTCATCCCCGCTATCATTATCATCCGAGTCATGCTCTGGGAGTAGTAGCTGCTCATCGTCAGAGTCACTATCTGTGTGACGCCACTTACGTCTCCCCGGCCCTACATAACTCTCATTGGCCAGATGGCCTATCAGTCTCTTCACTTGGGGCTTTACTTGCTTACCCCTGTAAACTCTCATACGACCCAGTGTCATATCATCCATGATCTCTAGAACCACAGCATCATGGCTTTCCTTGGGAAGGGATGGAAGCTTCTTATTAAAAATCAACTGTAAGAATCTAGGGTACATGCAAAAACCCTCCTTACCCTTTGCTTCTAGATTCTCCACAAGGTAAGAGAAGATCATGCGCGAAAAGCTGAAAGGATAGTTCAGCACAAGTGCCACATAGGCATTCTGGATCTAATCTGAAAGATCATCAAACCCACCTCTTCTGGAGGCGATGCACTTCAATATAACATGTGCTAAGTACTTGTACTAGGGACACAGGTTGCTTTTATTGAGCACACCTGAGTTGATGTCCCCAGCATACTTAATCCTCATAAAGCATCCCCTTACGGTTAGTGGATGTAGCTTGGTGGGATGATCAGTATCGTCCCCCAGCTCAAGTGCTCTCTGGATATCGGCAGCAGTGATCTCGATAGCCATCCCACAAATAGAACTTCGTATGTTATACGGCTCTTGGGATCGATCAACAGAAGCATTCTCCGAAAATGCCTGATGTAGAGACCTGTAGGGCGTGCAAGGAGTAGAGATGGCCTTATGGATCCTTGATCGCCTAAGAAATATGATGATCTTTGTAAACTCGGCGCCATTCCGAGTAATATGATCAAGATGAGCACATATGTTGTGCTTAGGGTTGATGGACCATCTAGCAGCCATCAATCTGAAACACAAGACACATAATCATTAGATACTCACATAACACAACTCAGTTCTAAGTATCTTGTTTGAATTCATTCTGATTCATTCATGCGAATGAATCATGCGACTGTGGTCAGTCGGTTAACCTATCCTGCGACTGGACTCATTCGGGTGAATGAACATGCGACTGAGTTCAATCGGTTGGTTGAGCCTGCGATTGGTTCAGTCGGCCGACTGAGCTCATTCGCATGATACATTTTGCCGATTGACCCATTCGGCCGACTCAATCGTGCGATTGGAGTTCATCCAGACGACCAATCGCATGACCCACTATTCAATCGACTGAGGTTCGAATCTTGACCAATTCATGAAATTAAACGTGGTTTAATGGTTCTTTAGACTCGCAAACTCTTAACTAATGACCTATTAGACTTAGTTTTAACATTTTACTTAGTTTCAGTAGGTTATTAGGTCCTTTAAAGATTCGGTTCTTGTTACAACCGAACATCACAAATTAGGGCACCATTTCTCCTAATTTCGGTGTGTTTTCATCACCTTTTACCTGTAAAAAGGCAGACGCACGTCAGAATATCAAGAATGAAGATTAATTGAAGTCTAACGAGATTTGGGCAGTGTAACGGTATGATTTGCGATTTAAGGGCGATTGATAGTGGTGAGAAGAATGCGATTGACTGTGGCCCTTTATATACTGTCTCTGCATTCAATCGGCCGACTGGACTCATTCGCTCAGTTCATTCGTGCGAATGAAACTCAGTCGGGCGATTGACTTAGTCGATCACCTTCAGTCTGCCGACTGAGGCTCAGTCGGTCGACTGACTCAGTCGCACGCTCCCAATCGGACGAATGGCACATTCTGATAATCCATTCAGGTGAATTGGTCATACTCATGTCCATTCGGCTGCTTAATGCATGAGTATGGTTCATTCGCCTCATTGGTCCATACTCATGATCCAGTCGTGCGAATGGGTCATACTCTTTAAAAGTTTTCTAACTTCATGAACATTTGACTATTAGACCCATTTAGACTGTTGAGTTAACATTATGAACACTTGATCATCTCAGATGTGATCATTTTAACGTGAAAATTTTTTGATCACCTCAGTCATGATCCTTTTAAACACTTTGTCGCCTCAGATATGACCTGGTTATTGTTTGAAAGCACTTGTGGTCATCTCAGACATGACCTTTTAGATGATATGGTCCCTTATCAACTTCCATGATATAGTCCGATACTAACATACTGAATATGACAAACTTTGTACAGAAATAAAAGAAATAATACTAAAAATTTAAAAACATTAAGACATGTTTTTGTGTTTTTTATGAGAGTTAATCCCAAGATGTAGTTCTAGGAATAATTATTCTGAGAGAGCAGCCACAATCATTTAAGCTATACATGGATCAATTTAAGTTGGAATCATACAGGATATTCAAATCATTCAGGACAAGTTATTAAAAAAACAACTTTGATGCTCTTTCCTTGTTTTTCATCTAGAGTCATTTAGCAAATTTAGGAAATCATACTAGTACGCTTAGGTCTTCACTGATTTTAACTTTCAAGAATTGTAGCCATAGTGATTGTCAGTATACTTGTCCTCTTAAATCCATACACAGACTTTCAACACAGTTAGGTGATCGACTTAAGGTTTGTTTATTTCAACAAGCATTTGTGGATCCCACACTCATATGGTGCTCAACATTCCTCAGGGGATTTTTGAGCGGTCTTAGGGTAGTTTTCAAGAAGCGACTATTCATAGAATTTTCAAAGAGAAGCAAATCCTCAGGTCAGTGCCATCACACAGCAGAGAGGCGGCAAACAACAATGAGTTCTAGAATATATAGGTTATGCTTATCCTCAGGTCAGTGCCACCGCACAACAGAGAGGCACATAACCTATCTTCTTGTTTGAGCAATTTTTTTCTTTTAGCACAAATCTCACCAACAACTAGGTTATCAGTTTGATTGTATTTTCTATTTTCATGTGCTTTTGTTCATGCTTTGGTCTTACACATACTTTTGTGGCGTTTATTTTGCTCGTCACCCCTTATTGGAATCCTGTTGATTGTGTTAACCAGGGACAAGGTGTTCCCACAGCTTGTCAAACATTTTAGTTTAATCTTGAAATCACCAATCGGTCTAGTCACCTATCGTGTTGAATCTACCAACATATCAGTTGTGGTCTAGCAACCTCTAGGTCTACTTTCTTTGTGTTACCTTAGTAGTAGCTAGCTTAACTATCATATTTCCTTTTATATTGCTCAGACTACTCAGATTTATACTTGAACTTTGCATCTTTTTTAATTTTGATTTTAAAGTCCCAAATGGTTTGTACCTGTGTACTATCATTTTCCACACGTTAAATCGGTATCACACGCACGATCTTATTTATTATCGGCTTGCCTCTCCTTTTCCTCGTTTTTTTTTTCATACCTATTCTCCCCCTAAAATACTAAAACCTCTAAGGAGTTGCATTTTAGGATTTTAATGAGCAAGAACCGACACTAAGTGTAATTAACGAACTAACATTAAACAAAACAAGAGATTTAAACTTAAAGAACCTATAAGTTAAGAAATTTTTAAAGACACTAGACGCGACGCATCGGACTAGACATGGTCATCTTCAGGGATGACCTCACGTTTTTTTTAACACCATTGACCTCTACAGATATAGAAATGTGGTTATCAAAAGCCTTTGTATAGAGGTCAGCGCGTTGAAAATCTGTGTTTATTTTTATCACATCGAGTAAGTTCTTTTCAAAACAGTCACGTATGAAGTGATATTTGATTCTGATGTCTTTGGTCTTAGGATGTTGGACCGGGTTCTTAGTGACTGCAATCGCAGCAGAGTTATCAACAAATATAGGAGTAGAAGTGAAATGCAAACCGTAATCCCGCATTTGCTGTTGAATCCATATGATTTGGGAACAGCAGCTTGCAGCAGCAACGTATTCTACTTCACAGATTGACAAAGCAACCGAGGTCTGCTTCTTACATTGCCAGGTTACCAATCTTCTCCCAAAGAACTGACACCCTGCTAATGTAGACTTGTAGTTCATCTTGCAGCCGCCGTAATCCGAGTCACTATACGCTGTAAGTTCAAAGTCATCATCATGAGGGTACCACAATCCAAGTGTGGGTGTGCCCTTCAGATAATGAAATATCCTTTTGACCCCAATTAGATGATTCACCTTAGGCTTTGCCTGATATCGCGAGCATAAACATGTCGCATACATGATATCTGGTCTGGAGGCAGTGAGATACATGAGAGATCCAATCATCCTGCGGTACATAGTGGCATCTACCAGATCACCGTTCTCATCGGGTACTACATCATGGTTTGTAGCCAGTGGAGTGCCAGCTATGGAAGCATTCTCCATGTCAAACCGACTGAGAATATCTCCTACATACTTGGTCTGATGTAAGAAGATTCCATTTGGTGTCTGATCTACTGGTAACCCGAGAAAGAACTTCATCTCCCCCATGGCACTCATCTCAAACTCAGTCTTCATTACTGCTTCGAATTCTTTGCATAATTCTTCATTCTTTGAACCGAAGATTATGTCATCTACATAGATCTGTACTAGCAGTAAGTCTCCATCTTTTTCTTTGATAAACAGTGTGCAGTCAATGACTCACCTGCGAAATCCGTGTTTCACAAGATGAGTCGAGAGTTTCTCATACCAAGCCCGTGGAGCTTGATGAAGCCTGTATAGAGCCTTATTGAGTTTTTAAACTCTATCCTGATGATATGGATCTTCAAATCCCTCGGGTTGACTGACATACATTATTTCTCTGATTTCACATGAAGGAATGCACTCTTAACATCTAGCTGATAGACTTTGATTTGCATATAAGATGCATAGGCAAGGAAGATGCGGATAGCTTCCATCCTTGCCACTGGTGCAAATACTTCATTGTAGTCGCTACCTTCAACTTGTCGAAAACCCTGAACAACAAGCCGAGCCTTGTTTCTGATGATCACTCCCTGATCATCTTTCTTACATTTCAAAACTCATTTGGTACCAATGACTTTAGCACCTTTAGGTCTATCCACTAGTGTCCATACACCTAACTTCTTAAACTGAAGAAGTTCTTCCTGCATGGCACTAACCCAAGCCTTATCATTTAGTGCTTCACTAACATACTTTGGCTCAAACTGAGACACAAAGCAGTGGTATGCACCGTCGTGAAGGTATCCTTTTTCCATCACAGAGGCATAATCAGCGGAGTACAGCTGATTTCTAGTCTGAACCTCTGATCTCACATCTCCTATAATGTTATCCAAAGGATGATAGACATTTTGACGTGAGCCAGGAGTTGTCGGAACAACCACCTGAGAGTCAAGATTATGACCATTTGGTTCTGGATCTGAGGAGATAGGAGTTTGAGGTTCTGATGGTTCAGAAGCATCACTAGCCGATGCTTGTGAACTTGTGGTAGTCAGAACCTATACATCCTGGTTGATTTGATCATTTTCTTCATCAGAGGAGGAGTCACTCATATCAACTGCTCCCCCTAAGTTGGTAGGATCATGACTTGTTGAATCTTGAGACGGTGTGTTCAAGACATCATACATCATCTTGTTTGCCAGCTCATCTTCTGATGAAGAAAGAGATATGTTGAAGGACTTGAAGAAACCATCATAGTCGAAGAAGTAAGCAGGCCCTTTTCCAGCAGGTGGTGTGATATATCTTTGAACATCAACATTACACCACACCTCTACTTGACCCGTTGAGTTGTTGTAAACTCTCTTGTTCGGTATGTTGTATCCTAAGAAGATCCCTTTATCAACCTTCTCACTGAATTTTCCCTCCTGAGTCTTTTCAGCAGGGTGCACAGAGCGCCAAACGGCTTGAGATATTCCAAGTTAGGTTTATGTCGCTGTAATAACTCATAGCACGTTTTTCCATGGCGTTTTACTATCGGGACTCGATTAAGAGTATAACATGCATTTGCCACTGCTTCATTCCAAAATTGTATATGCAGTTTCGAGTCTGCAAGCATAGTCCGTGCCGTCTCTATCAAGCTGTGGTTCTTCCGTTTAGCAACACCGTTCATCTGAGGGGTATAAGCCGAGGTAAATTGATGCACAATTCCTTTTTGCTTGCAATAGTCCTCCATCCTCTGATTCTTGAACTCGTTTTGTTGTCTGAGCGCACCTGTCTTACCTTCAGCTTGTATAGGGATTCCAGTGTAGTTACCAATTCCTTGAAGGATTCAAATGTTTCTGATTTGAATTTCAGAAACATTACCCAAGAGAACCTTGAGTAGTCATCAGTAACTACATAGCAATACAAGTCGCCTGCGATGCTTCTTGTACTGACTGGACCAAACAGATCCATGTGAAGAAGCTCGAGTGGAAGTTCTATAGAATGAACTTTCTTTTCCTTATGAGATTTCTTCGTCTGTTTGCCCTTTTTGCATGCAACACAAAAATCCAGGAGTTGAAAGTTTTTGACATTTACTCCTCTCACAAGATCATTTTGAATCAAGTGATTCATTTTCCTCGGATTTATGTGCCATTCTCCTATGCAAGGAGATGGATTCCTTCTCAGAAGCTTTGGACAAGAAACATTGGACTTCACTATCCGTTGTGGATGCCTTTGAGAGATCCAAAACATAAAGATCATTATATCTAGAAGCTGACATTAGGATCTGATCCTCCGGAATCACGTAGTCCTTCTTTAGAACATAACACTTCTTGTTGTCAAAAACTACCTTGAATCCTTTATCATAGATTTGAGAAACGAAAAGTAAGTTATTTTGAAGTTGTTGGACATATTTTACCTTATCAAACTTAACTTTCTCATTTCCCACTTCTCCTTGGGCTGTGATGTACCCGCCTTTGTTTCCAGCAAATGAAACATGCCCTCCCTTAATTTTTCTGACATTTGATAAGAGAGCTCTGTTCCCTGTCATGTGCCTGGATGCTCCACTATCAACTATCCACGTGTTAGTCTCAGAACTATAGCGAACACCCTGCACAGTCAATGAAAATTAGTTCATGTCAGGAACCCAAGCCTTAACGGCTTGGTTTCCCTGAGGCATCACATATAACAAACTCAACCCACTGACCCTTTGAGGTTAAGGATTGATCAGAATTCTATGTGTTCTTATTTTCAGGCACTGAGGAGGTTTTTTCTTTCCATAATAAAGATTTGTGTAAGGCCTGTTTATGATAAACAGACGACTGGCTGATGGATTGAACTTTGGGTTCACAATCTCTTTTAGGAGGTGTCGCTGAGTTCCTCATAAAGATCTTGATGTAGATGTAGAAAGTTCAACTTTCTTCCTCTGTCGTGTCTGGAATAAGGATAGTGAGACGCTATGTGACCATACTCTCCACAATTATAGCAGGATCTGCTTTCGACTTTACGGTTGATTTGTTTTGGTGGACATATACTCGTCACATGGTCAACCTTATTGTATTTGGACTGAGGCACTACTTTGTTAGATGTATGAGTTGGTTTTACAAAATTAATTGTTTTACCTAGTTTTACATCTTTAATCTCTTGTTTCCTTGGACTGTGACATGATGCACATGATTCACGTGTTAAACCTAACCAAATAGTGCGGAATCCTATTTGATTGGTGATCCAATCAGTGAGAACGCACATAGAAACAATAACATATTGAATCTAACGTCAAGAATCGATTAGGAATCGATCTACAGCGCTCTATGAACTTGGAGTACAAACTTAGAGGCTTCTGGACTGCTAGGGTATGTCTGGAGTCGAAGTGGATTCGATGCTTACGTTTTTCCACGAATTAGGTGGTATTTATAGGTTAGGATTGCTCATTCGTGCGACTGAACCATTAGCATGGTTCATTCATGCGATTGAGCCATGCGGTTGATCCATTCGCACAACTGAGTGTTCAGTCGTGCGACTGAGTCAGACGCATGAAGTTGTTCAGGCGTATGGACTATTTAGGCGCATGGACACTTAGTCGCATAGCCATTCGGACGCATGACTACTGTTGGGGCGGATGGTCCAGTCGGACGCATGAGAACTTCACTTCACCAAGTTTGAGTGTATTCAATATTCTAACATTATGTATAACACTTCAAACAATCACAAACCTATATAATTAAGTCAATATGCGTTAAACAACTCATTAATGAAATATTAAACATTATAAACATAACCAAACATTTTGTATTTCATTAAGTACCCGATAGTTACATAAGTGTAAGACATATTACATTCAGATCAGGATCTAGGTACATATATGTATCAACAAATACTTGGGAAATTGTTTGGTTTCATGGCAAAGCAAGAAACAGACTACTATTTCTCTCTCTATGGGAGAAGCAGAATACATTGTTGCCTCTATTTGTTGTTCACAAGTACTCTGGATCCAGCACCAGATGATTGACTATGGGATAAACTTTCTCCATACACCGTTGTTCTATGACAACGAAGCAGCCATTGGGATCGCCAAGAATCCTATTCATCATTCCCGAACCAAGCACATTGAGACATGGATTCATGCAATTCGTGATGCTCCAGAAAAGGGTTGTGTTGATATTATTCCTATTGACACCAAAAATCCAAAAGTAGATCTTTTCATTAAAACATTTGGTAAACCTCGCTTTTATGAATTGATCTCTATGTTAGGTTTAATATCCTTTTAAAACTCATTTTCTTTAAACCTATGTTTTGTAAAAATTGTTTATTTTTCTCCCTTTTTTTTCTTTCTTTTCTTTTTGTTAGTACGCTCTTTCATTCTTCATCATTTTTCACTTAAAAAATTATATATAATAATAATAATAATAATAATAATAATAATTTATAGTGCTATAAGGTCAAGTAAGAAATTTCCACATCTTTCTTAAGTGTAGAAATTTTAGGGGAGAATATATATTAAAAGTTCTTTTTATTTTTCTTTGCAGAATAAAATGAGAAGCCTTGACGATGTAAAGAGGTTAACAGTATTGTGTGGAATATGTTTGATAGTTCAACCAGGAATCAAAGTAGATAGATATTTTGTAGCTGAATTAATAGAACAAGAAACTTGATTACTCAAATAATCCCCTTGACATCTTTGGCCGTCACAAAGTTTCAAGTCCTTGTTCAAAAAGGATTAAGAACGTGATACCTCTGTTTTGAGTTATTCTTATCTAAATTATCTTTGGGTCAAATCATTTCTATCCATCTCAAATAGCAATATTCTTATCTCCTTTGCTATGTGTAAACATTAACCTGGAGTGATGATCTCCTTTGTTGTACGATAGTACTGACCTGGAGTTCTCATCGGCACAATATGATAATCTTCTCTGTTATACGTAAGTATAGACCTGAAGTTATCATCTGGAAAACTTAATTGATCATCTCCTCTATTATACGTAAGTATAGACCTAGAGCTCTTATCATTTCATGTCTACAAGGGCATTGCTTCTTTTGAAATAAGACTTTTGTTGCTTCTGAGAGGAAGATTCATGCAAAACGTGTCCTTTGTTCAATACATCATGAGGACAGGATAAGTTTCTTTGCCAAATGTCTCTGGGGATTGGGTCATTCAATGTGTTCTTTGAACTTAATCCACAGAATGATAATAATAACTACGATGCATCTGTTAAAACGAAGAAGGCATGGACTTAAAAGGTCAAGCATATCAGCAATCCCGCCAAACTTTGATTCTCCAGAAGATCTTTTTAGCTTCTCATTCATATCCTTTTATATTGTTTAAATTTTGTTATAAAATTATTAGTCATGAATAATGGTGAGGTCTTGTGGGGCGATTTTCTTTTGATTTTGTTCACCGTATTTTAATTTCTTTTATTTCCTTTTCTTTTACTTTTAATTTTATTGTTATTTTACTTTTTGTTCTATTTTATCTTATTTAAAAAAAAGGGAAGCAAAATAAAAAAAATTAAGCTTTTTTTATTACAACGAATTATACTTTTGCTGATAGTGTCATAGGGCAAAATTGTAGCTCTGACCGGTTCTTTCGTGTCGTGCAAAGTCAATTTCGACCAGAGTTTCACCCGGAGAAATTATAGCTTCGCCCGGCGAAATTGTAGCTTCGCCTGGCGAAACTACAGTTTATGAAATTACTTTCTTATTTTTGCACATTCGAAGGTTTAGGTATTTTAGGGTTTATCGGTGCATCTGTGTGCGATTTTGATTTTTGGTGTTTTTTTATTCTTGATTAACCATCATTTCTTGTTCGCAAGTGAGTTTCGAACTCAGGACTATAATTTAATCAAAGTTAAACTGTAACATTGTGAGTCTATTTGATTAAGACTCTTCAGTACCCTCACAATTCTAATTGCGAAAGTACCGATAGTCCAGTGAAACTGAACGAAAGTTCATGGTTTTTTAGTGAAACTGTGGGGTTATGTTGTCCGAGCGAACTTAACAGTTTCGCTAGGTAAACTTCAGTTTTGCTGTGCCGAAACTATACTTTCAGCCAGTCAAATCTACTTCACTGTCTTGCCGAAACTAATGAATATTGCTGACGAAACTATACTTTCGCTTGCCGAAACTAAAATTCTTCTTGCGAAACTATACTTTCGGCCTGTGAAATTAATATGGTTTTTGATTAATTTTATTCCTTTTCTTCTTTTTCTTTAATATTATTATTTAATATACTATTCTAATGCGTTTCATTTGGTTTTCAGACTTAATGGTGAATTTGAAGTTTGATGAGAGGAACAACATTACTGCCATCTTAGACGACACACGCCCAAAAGCTAGCTAGTTTTAGAGACTGCATTCACTGGTTGCAGAGATCTCCTATCGCCTACGCGATCTCTCATTCCTCTACCATATATGACTTACATATCAGGGATTGCTGGCGGACAGCAGAGTATGATACAAGAGGTAACTCTCAAAGGATTATAGCCAGGGTGATGGAGAATGATGTGATCATTACTTCAGAGGTTGTATCGAGGGTGTTAAGGTTAGATGAAGACACAGGAGAGGAGGTTACTATGTCAGATCAGGAAGTGTTTGAAGCCTTCAGATCGATGCGATATGAGGGACCACCTTTTGGAACGAGGAAGGAGATTAAGAAGTCCTTCCTTTCTAAGGAATGGAGATATTTAGCTCAAGTCTTTATTATATGCTTAGATCACGTTAAAGGTAGATCAGAGGGCTTAATCTAGACTGGGCAAAAGCCATGGTATTATGCTGCAAGGGAAGGAAGGCAAATATAGCGAGACTGATATTTGGTATATAGCAGAGAATGTGATGGCATTGAAGAAGGATAACTGGCTGCTCTACCCTTGATTTTTACAAATGATTTTAGATGATCTTATTCCTAACTTACCAAGACACTGGGAGGTCTAGAGGCCGGTGCAAATGAACACCCGTATCTTTGTTGACTGTTGCGCCATTCATTACAATTTTAGTGGAAAAATTACTCATCTCTGGGAAAACATGTATCCACCAAAAGATGGAGTTAAATTAGAAGGGTAGACGAGTTTGAGAATAAAAGAGCTGAAGAGACCAGGGTACAACAGTCTGATGCTGCTAAGAAGAGGAAAAGATATGCAAAGGAGAAGGATTATGACTTTAAGGAGGAAGTACATGAAATGGTTGAGGAGGTAAGGCTGAGAAAGAAAGGAGATCAAAGAAGAAAGCTGATATGGGAGAGACTGAGAGAAGGAATAAACAGAGACACCAATCTTTTACTGAGACATCAGGAGAGAGGAGAGAGCCGGATTAGATGAGGATGTGATAAGAAACCTCAACACCACTCTGGCCAATGAGCTAAGCATGATTAAGAATAAACTTACTAATCAAGAGATGAGGAAAGGAAGAGGATGAAGTGATTGATGGTATGACCAGAATGCTGATAGATCAGAATAAACTAATTAAGAGGCTGTTTGAGGAGGTAAATGAACTAAAAGCTACAGCCGGCCTGCCTAATCACCTAACTCAACCTGAGTTAGATGATTTAACTTATACTTCCAAATACCCATTCTTAAATGTGGGCACATCCTCCATGACAGGAGAGGGCACATCTCGTGCAACAACTAAAGAAGTGGGAGGTTTTGGTGTGAGGAAGGAGACTAAAATGTTGAGGAGATACTTGAAGACGGGTTTGTTAACATGGGATTCGACATTGATAAAGATTTGATTGGTGAGGAGGTAGTGAGAGAGAAATCTGTTGAAAAAGATGATAAGAAGGGAAGGGGCTAATTAATGAAGAAGAAGATGATGAGCAACTAGTTGATTATGATTCAGAACCAGAATACTATGAGGTTGATGAGAGGCCCCTAACCTATGTTGTCAAGAAGGGAGACAACGATGGAGATGTGTTTGAAATAGCCAAAGATGAATGGTTTATCAAGGAGAAAGAGCCTGAAGAACTGACTCCCCTGTTCTAAAACATAAAAGGGTTGAGCAAGAACGAAGCAGACAAGAGGATTATTAGTTGGTGTTATAACCCAGGCCTCAAATGTTTATGATCAAGAGGAGAGGGGGAGGAATAACTTATATGCACAAGAGGAAGGCTTTTAAGACCTTACCCAAATGGGATCTAAGGAGGTTGGCATGCTGCCATTATTGAATGCTCATCTAAGTGAAAGAGCCTTATTGCTTAAGAAGGAGATAAAGAATGGACTGAATGACAACTTTAAGTCATTCGGATTTATGAAGGCTGAGCGATGAAGATCCAAGAAGGATAAAGATTAGGAAATAGGAAAAGGAAAGATTGTGCTAAGGGTGAAAGCCCCAAAGACAGTGAACAGGATTAGACTGGTAGATCCCCTCCCCCAAAAACTGCAAAATTTTGAGAAGTGGTTCTACGATAACAATACGGGGGAGGCGGTGATCAGGATAAAGAATGGGGATGAGCTTAGAGTGTTTGATTCTATGGAGCTATTTAGTTTCTGTGATGAAGACCTGTTGTTGATACATATGTACCTAGTTTAGGAGCTTAATGTAAAATGTCTAACATGTCTTACATATATGTAATTGAATGGGTATGAAGGAAATGCAATGTGTGGTTGATGCATATAATGTTTAATATTTCATTGTTTATTGTGTATAAAGTATATTGAACTAACTATATATGTTTGTGGTTGTTGGCCATAATTCTATTGAGAAACATGTTCAAACTTAATCGTGTGAAGTTCTCATGCGAATGGACCATGCTAATGGACCATACACATGAAAACTTCATGCTAATGGACTAGTTGCACGACTGAACTAGGAGACTGGATCAGTCGCACGATTGAGACATAAGATTGGCTCAATCGCACAACTGAATCTGCAGTCGTGCGTGTGGATCAATCGCATGATTCAGTCGCACGACTGAACCATGCTAATGGTTCAGTCGTACGATTGGAAGACCCTAACCTATAAATACCACCTAATTCGTGGAAAAACATAACAATTCGAATACCTACGCACATAATCATACCCTAGCCATCCAGAGACTCAAGAAAACATGTTCCAAGTTCATAGATCACAGTTGATCGTGTTCTAATCATTCGTAACGTTTCATTAATCGTGAGATTGATCTAAACTATGTTCTCCCTGATTAGATCACCAATCAAATAGGATTCCGCACTATTTGAGTTGGTATACACGCAGAATCAATTAGTACTCCATACGTAAACGGTCCTAACAAGTGGTATCAGAGCTTTGGCTCTTGATTTTGCATGTGATTCAATGTTTTTGGTGTAAAAATCACGTTTTTTCATTCAAAACACCATCTTTTTAGTAAACTAGTGTTTTCGACGTCTCCAGATCTAAAAGTTCACGTTTTTCGGCTTACGGCAGATTAGGTTCTTGAAAAATCATATTTTTGTGTTAAAGTACCAAAAACCTTCGAATTTTCAAATCCAGCAGCCTCAGTCGCCCGATTGGCTCAATCGCGCAACTGAACTCAATCGCACCTCCCATACGCATGATTGAACTCAGTCGCCCATCCATTCGTACGACTAAGTAATCTCATTCGCATTGTTCATCCGCATCTACCCAATCACACGACTATTCATCCGTATTGGTTCAATCACACGATTGATTCATCTGCATTGGTTCAATCTCACGATTGGTTCATCCGCATTAGTCCATCCGCGCGATTAACCCAATCCCATCTCTCCATTCACACCAGTGAAACAGTTTTGTTCTAACTGTCAACGTTAAAAAAAAAGGAAGATCAGTACTCTACGTTTACTGCATGTAGGGACTCGCATATCCAGAACCTGTTACTTCTGGAAAATGAGATTGGGAATCACAATAAGCCGCCAAAGCTTATCACGTTAGACGATAACCCACAATGGAAGCAAAGGTTCGAAATTTATCTAAATGGTGTTGATCCCAATTTGTGGGAATCAATCAAGACTGGTTATAGTATGTCGGTTGGTGCTGATGGCGTCAAACTTACTCTGGGTGGCATGACTGATAGCCAGAAGGTGAAGTACAATGCTGAGAAAAAGTGTATGCTCTGTTGACTCAGTCGATACGTAAGGATATATTCCACCAATTTTTTAAGAATAAACATGCAAATAAATTATGGGAGGCTTTGGAAAAATGATACAATGGGAATGCATCGTTAAAAGATCTAAAGGCAAAGGCTTTGAAGAAGGAGTTCAATAACTTCTCATCATGGGTAAGGAGAGCTTGGATGATGTCATAGACCGATTCTACCATTTAATGAGTGAGTTGCACATTCATGGGGTTACAACATCAATGGAAGATAAGGTATCAAGCTTTGCCGATGGTCTGCCAGAGAAGTGGGACTCGTTTATGTCTATTTTGAGACAGGACAATTTACTAGCAAATTTAGACATAAACGACTTCATACTAAAACTGAGGGAGGAGGAACTGAGGATGAAGTACAGATCTCAGAAAGGATCCTATGATCAGAACCCGTCTCTGTATAATTCAACTTCCACCTTAAAAAGCTCAGGAGCACCACTTCAAACTGCATTTGTGTCAAGTTCGGCAGCTCCTCCCCAAGCCACTACTTCAGGATCTAAAATGTCAGGGTCGTCTAGCACCCAATATATAGTACCTGAATCAAACGCTACGAAGTTGAAGACCGAGAATCTCGGGAATATCACTGTGGAGGTTGCAAAGGAGCATATGGACCTCTTAATTGTGGTTGTTCATTCTTATGATGATCTAGTTGCAGGAAAGATTGGAAATTTCCATATGGCTGATGTGGATTACGAGCAGGTGGACGAGAATGAATTCGAAAGAATGGACATTATGTGGGCATTGGCAAGTGTTGTTCGAAGAGCCAAGAAGTTCGTGAAGAAGACTGGACAGAACTTGATAGCCACAAAGGATACAACTTTTGGTTTCGACAAAACCAAAGTTACTTGTTTTAACTGTGGAGAGAAGGGACACTTCAAGCGTGAATGTGTTAAGCCCAAGAAGACAGGTAATGGAAATCCTTTCTCATCATTCAACTGTCAAGACAAACCCACAAGTGAAGCTGCTTCATCAAGCAAAGATACTAAAGCTTTAACTGCACAAGATGACGAAGGTCAAGATTGGACCTTTCGGTTTGTCTCTTTGGGGAATCCAACATTGCTTGTGTTGAGGGTGTGGATGACGACTCTGCAAGCGAAAGTGAAATTGCAGTAGAACTAGTGATGTCAAATAATGAAGAAACTATGAATGTGGTCAATCACCCGAATGAAGAAGGTCTCAGAACAACATGTTCAGAATCACCAGCACCCGAACAATCAAACTCTGCTATGATGGCTGATTCAAACGAAGCTTCTTAGGTAAGTACCAAAGACCAACTGTTTGATAGTCATGCCTGTAATGAATGTAATAAATTTAGAGAAAGCATAGACTTAAAATTTTCTAGGTTATTAGATCATAATGATAGCTTAGTAAATTACCTACAACTATGCACAGAAGCAAACATGATTTTAAAACAAAATGAACACGGTTATAAAGAGAAAATAGAACTACTAAATAAACAACTAAGGGAAACCGAAGTTTTTGCTTTTAATCAATCAAATGACATAAAGTTCTATTTAAACTCCCTAGAAGAAACTAATAAAGAAAAAGTAGTTTTGGAAGTCAAAGTAAATTCATTAAGACAAACACTGCACAGTTCGACCAGTTCTTCTCACATAGTCCAGCACTTAGTGAAAGAACGCAACAACGGGGAGGGTTTGGGTTATAAAGTGGTTCCACCACCACATGAGACCTTGTTGAATGCTAAATGTAAACCAATTAATAACAACCGAATCAAGGATCATGTGGTGTCCACTCCTGTAGTGAGTGATCTAGATTCCACGAGTAAATCGGTGGAATCTGTCGCTAACAGAAGGAGGTTATTTTAAAATCTAAAGGTAAAATGCCTATTGTTAATTTGGATCGACAATTTGAAAAGGTTAAGGTAAAATCAGGTTCTAACATGTTTAATTCTGAACCCAAAAAGACCAAACAAATTAACCAACCACGTGCACCATGTCTTAGTCCAAATAAACAAAAGGGTAAAGATGTTAAAATGTTCAAACAATGAATTTTGTTAAAGAAGCTAAAACATCTAAACAAGAAGTGTTAAAACCCAAACAGACTAAAGTCACACCTGTGTCACACACTTCCCCATAGAAACCATTCCACCAACATGTAGAAAGTCAATCATGCTACAATTATGGAAAGTATGGACACATTGCTTCTAACTATCCTTATTATCAGACACCAAGAAAGAAAATTGAACTTCATGACACTAAACCAAGCTCTTCTAAAAGGAGTTCTTTCACTCCACCAAGAAGAATTAGTGAACATAAAGTTCAAACCTTAAGTCAGTCGTCTGCTTATCACAAATAGACCTTACACAAAACTAGCTTACGGAAAGAAAAATCAAGTCCAATGTCTGATAATGAGCACAAGAAGAGGAATGATCTACCCTCTCCCTCAAATGGACAGTGGGTAAAATTTAGGATGTGTGATGCCTCTGAGTCACCTAAGCCAGTTAAGGCTTGGGTACCTAACCTAAACTAATCATTTCATTTAAATGTGCTGGGTGTCCGTTATAGTGCTACTACAAATACCTGGATTGTTAATAGCAGGGCATCAAGGCACATGACTAGAAACTTGTCTCTCCTGTCAAATGTCAAACAAATAAAAGGAGGACACGTTTCATTTTCTGGAAATAAAGGAGGTTATATCACTGCACAAGGGGAAGTGGGAAACCAGAAAGTGAAATTTGATAAGGTAAACTATGTTCAACAACTTTAAAATAATTTACTTTCTGTATCCCAGATTTGTGACAAAGGATTTTTAGGTAGTCTTTGACAATAAGAAGTGCTATGTGTTAAAGAAGGAGTATGTAATACTGGAGGATCAAGTCTTAATGTCAGCTTCAAGATATAATGATTTATATGTCTTGGTTCTATCAAAGGCCTCCACAATCGATCATCAAGTACAATGCTTCTTGTCAAAGGCAACTGAGAAAGACTCCATGTCCTGGCATAGGAGAATGGGACACATTAATTGACGGAAGAGGAATCACTTGATCCAGAATAATCTAGTGCGTGGAGTAAATGTCAAGAACTTCCAATTACCGGATTTTTGTGTCGCATGTAAGAAAGGCAAACAGACGAAGAACTCTCATAAGGCAAAGAGAGTTCACTCAATTGACCTGCCTCTTGAGCTCCTTCACATGGATCTGTTTGGCCCAGTTAGTACAAAGAGCATTGCCGACGATGCTCGCAGACTCGAAACTACCTATCCAATTTTGGAACGAGGTAGTAGCTAACGCATGTTATACCCTCAATCGAGTCTTAGTCATCAAACGTCACCGTAAAATGTGCTATGAGTTGCTCCAATGACGTAAACCAAGTCTGGAGTACCTCGAGCCATTTGGTGCACCATGTACACTGCTGAAGAAAACTCAGTCAGGGAAGTTCAGCGAGAAGGCCGAAGAAGGAATTTTCGTAGCATACAACATAGCTGCAGGATCGTTGAAGGGTGTAGAGTTACAACACAACAACACAAAGAGGAGATTAACTAAACTTAATCAAACAGTAAATTGGATTAACCAAGGTAAGACACTAAGAACACAAGTATATGGTTTCCAAGAATGCAGTATATTGCTTTCTCTATGTTCTATTACAAGTGTTACAAAGCATATTAGAAAGATACAAGAACATGAGATACTTATACTACATCCTACATCCGGCTATACTTTGAAAGCCAACTGGATACAGTTGACTGGACACAAAACAAAATCAATTGTAGAGTCAAAAGGCAGATTGCCTTTTGACTTGTGACTATGACATGCCATAGCTCACATCCTTATCTATTACAAAAAGGATAAAGTACATGAAGTAGAAAGTTACAGACTCAAGACCTCAATGTATAGTTACCAAAAGCATGGACCTTTTCACCAACTCATGTAAGTTGGTGACCTTACAGAGGTGCAGCAGAAAGGTATCCAGCTTTATGGAAAAGTACATCAGATAAAGCATGTATTAAAAGTCTTCGGAAGAAATCTGTCTTCATGAGTTGAAGCTTCGGAAGACTTTGTCTCTAAGGCTTCGGAAGACTTCATATTTGGCTTCGGAAGATATTGGTCTTGGCTTCAGAACATTTTACACTTAGAGTATTTTCTGTTGCATGTGTAAAACTTCCTAAGCATTCTTCTTCAATGCACTTGTGCAGCATGCAGGAAAGACATTGGGTGTTTAGGTTGCATCAGCCTCTTCATTAAACTCTACAAACTCCCCCTAGGCTGATGCTACCAAAACACTTAGTAGACTTCAGATGTCAACAGTCCTCATTAGGATGATCACCAATCCTTTCTTCATAAGGTGACCAGGATCCTTTAGACTATCAAAGTGTCTTCTTATATCAAAGAGGTCATGCAGAGGCAACTGAAACATATCTTGCCATGTGTAAATGTCTTCAGTGCCTTGATCTCTAATGACATGCCATCTTTCTGGATTTGTGGTGTATGTCCAAGACAAGATGGGTATTCCTGATGCTAAAGGAGCTATTTGAATTGGAGTTGATGTAGCATCCTCTGGTTGCACAACCTTAAGATGTTCTGACTCATCCTGGGGTGTAGAAGAGGGTGCAGTCTTCTTCTTCTTTGGCTTTGGTTTAGAAGCCATCCTCTTCTTTCTCTTAATAGGTTTTAACTGAGAAGACTGGCCTACAGTACCAGATTGATCTTCACTGTATTTCTCAGTTGGGACTTCCTCTCTCTCTCAAGCTCAGAAAGAGAGGGAGGTTGACCATGCTATGGATCAGAAGATGAAGCTTGCTGAGTTTTAGCAGGAGGTCCAAGTTGTGTTGTCTCTGGTTGTTCAACCTTAACCTCCACTTCATGTGGGGCTTGACTTGAAGTGGAGTGTAAGTCAATGAGCTCCCAACTTTTGATCTTCTGCTTGATCACCCTAATATGCTCATCCATAGTGGATAGAGACATGGGGCCAAGTCTCCTTCCGAAGAATCCATATAGCTTCAAGAAGCTCATCATCCTCTGCCTATTAGTAGACTTCTTCATGCTCTTTTGGATGATAGCGCTTGATTTTGCAGCTTCTTCCCTTAGTTTCTTCTTAGTTGTCTTTTTGTCCTTGATTATCTCAAGTTCAAGTTGTTTTAAGTAATCAAACTCAACATAGTCATAGGACAAGGGAAGGAGTGCATCTGCCTGATAGAAGCCTGTGGCACTCAGGTAGTTGATCATCTTGATCCTTTCTTTTTGTTTGTCTACCTGAGGTTCTTGGTGAACCACATCTTCTTGTGCAGGACTCTCCTAAACTGGGGAGAGGGTAGGCATATCCTTGTACAGTCTTTTTCTTCTTCTCTCTTCTTTGACTTGTACTAGAAGCTCTGCATCTTCTTCTCCTTTGACCTTTCCAGATCAACCAGTTCATTCAACTCTTCTAAAGGGAGAGAGATGACACTGTCTATGTCATAGTACCTTGTCTGCAGGTAATTTATCCTGACTGCCCTTAACTCATCATTCTGAGTATCTGGTCTGGGGGGCAGCCCTGATAGCAGACTCCATGAGTCTTGAAGACTCAGTAGGAACTTTCTCCTCTCAGCCTCCTTTTCCTTTCTCTCTCCTCCTCCTTAATTTTCTCAGATGTCATCTTTCTTTTCCCTTTGTCACTCACAGACCTTTGTGACTCAGGGTGGAGAGAGCTTTGGCCTTCATTGCTTGTTGCAGCATCTAAGCTCTGGCTAGAGAGAGGTTGAGAAGCACCTTCACCAACAGGTGTCTCAATAGGAGTGTGGATCTCTGCAGCAATTGATGATGATGAGACAGGGGTCTCAGGTTCTGCCACTGGGCCTTCAGTCAAGGTTTCCCCTATGAATCTAATCTTAGGGTCTGCCTCAACATCCAGTTGACCGATGACATTGCTTGATTGCCTAAGTTTCCTTCTTAAGCTGAACTCTGTAGTGATCTTGTATTGGATTCTTTGAGCCAGTCTGTCAGCTTGTCTTGATTTGCTTGGGTTGACAAGTGGCATGTTGACTAAATCTAGACCTTCATAGTAGTTCAAAGTTTGAAAATTGAAAACTTCTTGCTGTCCTTGAACTCTTATAATGATTAGGGCTTTCCTGATGTTGTCATACCTCCACCTAATGATATGATTGGAAGATGGTGAAGATGACATAGCCCTTGGTATTCCATCATCAAATAAACTCTATATGAAGGAGTCAACATAGTCCACATCAATGTGAACTTGAGGAGATTGCTGAGAATGCACAGTTGCAAGTGAGGATGGTGAGTCCTCAATGTCCACTCTCTCTGAAGAACTCCCAGGTTCTGTGGCTGTAATAACTTTCTCCCCCTTTTTGGTAGCAACACCCACATGCATAGGTGAGCTGGAAAATAGGTCAATCACATCCGCAGGTTCTTGTGTTTCTGGTTGAGCACTTCTTAAGGGTCTTCCAGCTAGTTTTTCCTTAAGATATGAAATCTCAAGTTGTTGATAATTGATCCTATTGTGTAAGGTAGTCACCTGAGATTCAAGGTGACTAACCTTTGAGACTAAATAGGTGCATGTTTTAGTCAGTTTGTGCATCTTTAGTCTCATATTCCCCTCGTCTTCATCACAAGACTCATTGGGGGTGAGATGATTGGACCAAAGTCCTCTCTCACACCACCAGCTTCAGGTTCTTGGCTACTGGTTTTCCTCTGTTCACTGGCAATCTCAGTTGAGATGTCAGTGAGCTGAGTTGTCATGGTTGAGATCTTAATGATGTAATCACTTTCAGAAGTGAGAGCCTCTCCCATATGGACATCCTGAACAGGTTCAGAAGTGTCCACCTCAGTTGTACGTGACTGATGTGGGATAGATGTAGGAGACTCAAGAGTATTCATCTCTCTTTCAGTAGGGGTAAAGAAGAGAGACTCGTTATACTCGCTGAAACCTAGATCTTCATCAGTGTAGAAGTCAAGGTGGGGAATTGGTTGGTTGAGATCTATAGGCTGGGGATGGTAACTGTCCCCTGAAGGTTGATCACTTGAGTGTTGAGACTCAGAGTGATGGCTTAAGGCAGTTGGGCTAATGAGCTCATCAGGCTAAGCATGAGGAACCTCAGCACTGATTCTTGAAGAGATGGGAGTGGTCTGCCCCTCAGGAGAAGTGGGAGCTCCAGTGTCCACTTCTTCCTGTATGGGTAAGTATATGGGGGCCTCCATAGACTGAATGGCCTGAGCAGGGGTTCGTTTGGATTTTCTTTCGTAAGTGATTGTGATTTGAGGCTATGTGAGGGATCTTAAGATGGTGAGATCTTATATCAAGAGCCTGAAAAGCTCTAATACCAAATGCAGGATCGTTTAAGGGTGTAGAGTTACAACACAACAACACAAAGAGGAGATTAACTAAACTTAATCAAACAGTACATTGGATTAACCAAGGTAAGACACTAAGAACACAAGTAATGTAAGAGACAGAACACAAAGAACACAAGTATATGATTTTCAAGAATGCAGTATATTGCTTTCTCTATGTTCTATTACAAGTGTTACAAAGCATATTAGAAAGATACAAGAACATGAGATACTTATACTACATCCTACAGCCGGCTATACTTTGAAAGCCAGCGGGATACAATTGACTAGACACAAAACAAAATCAATTGTAGAGTCAAAAGGCAGATTGCCTTTTGACTTGTGACTATGACATGCCATAGCTCACATCCTTATCTATTACAAAAAGGATAAAGTACATGAAGTAGAAAGTAACAGACTCAAGACCTCAATGTACAGTTACCAAAAGCATGGACCTTTTCACCAACTCATGTAAGTTGGTAACCTTACAGAGGTGCAGCGGAAAGGTATCCAGCTTTATGGAAAAGTACATCAGATAAAGCATGTATTAAAAGTCTTCAAAAGAAATCTGTCTTTATGAGTTGAAGCTTCAGAAGACTTTGTCTCTAAGGCTTCGGAAGACTTCATATTTGGCTTCGGAAGATATTGGTCTTGGCTTCGGAAGATTTTACACTTAGAGTATTTTCTGTTGCATGTGTAAAACTTCCTAAGCATTCTTCTTCAATGCACTTGTGCAGCATGCAGGAAAGAAATTAGGTGTTTAGGTTGCATCAGCCTCTTCATTAATCTCTATAATACTGGACAAGAGAGTTTACAACAACTCAACGGGTCTAGTAGAAGTGTGGTGCAATGTTGATGTACAGAGATACACCACCCCCTTGCTGGGAAAAGGACCCTCATTCTTTTTCGAGTATGATGGATTCTTTAAGTCCTTCAACATCCCACTCTCCCCTCCTGAGGATGAGTTATTGACCAGAATGATGTACGATGTGTTAAATACACAATCACTAGACCCAACGACGTCAGCGTCACAAGGTGAGTCTTCTAGTTCTTCAGGGGGAGCACTTGAGGTAAGTGACTCCTCCTCTGATGACGACAACGTGGAAAATGATCAGGTGGATCAGGAGAAATAGGTTTCTACTACTGCAAGTACACAAGCATCCGATGTTGATACCTTTGACACTTCGGAACCTCACACCCCCACTGCCTCAGATACCGAACCTGCTATTCACAATTTGGATAATAAGGTAGTTGTACCCACCACTCCTGGATTGCGACTAAACATGTATCATCCTTTGCACAATGTCATTGGAGATGTTCGATCAGGAGTACAAACAAGAAATCGGCTATACTTAGCTGATTATGCCTCAGTGATGGAAAAAGGATATCTTCACGATGGTGCATATCAATGTTTTGTGTCTCAATTTGAACCAAAATATGTTAGTGAAGCCCTAAACGATGAGGCATGGGTGAGTGCCATGCAAGAAGAACTTCTTTAATTCAAGAAGTTAGGAGTATGGACACTAGTGGATAGACCTAAAGGTGCTAAGGTCATTGGCACAAAATGGGTCTTGAAATGCAAGAAAGATGACCAATGGGTCATAATAAGAAACAAGGCTCGACTTGTAGTTCAAGGATTTTGACAAGTCGAGGGTATTGATTACAATGAAGTGTTTGCACCTGTGGCTAGAATGGAAGCAATCTGTATCTTCCTAGCCTATGCATCTTACATGAAGATCAAAGTTTATCAATTAGATGTAAAGAGTGCATTTCTTCTGGTGAAATCCGGGAGACAGTGTATGTCAGTCAACCCGAAGGATTTAAGGATCCGGATCATCGGGATAGAGTTTACAAGCTGGATAAGGCTCTTTACGGGCTTCACCAAGCCCCTAGAGCATGGTATGAAAAACTCCCCACTCATCTTGTGAAACACGGCTTTCGCAGAGGAGTGATTGACTGTACACTGTGCATCAAAGAAAAGGATGGTGACTTACTGCTAGTCTAGACTATGTTGATGACATAATCTTCGGTTCCAAAAATGAAGCATTATGCAAAGAATTTGAAGCAGTAATGAAAGCTGAATTTGAAATGAGTGCCATGGGAGAAATGAAGTTCTTTCTCGGGTTACAGGTGGATCAAACACCAAAGGGGATATTTCTACATCAGACCAAATATGTAGGCGATATTCTCAGTCGGTTTGATATGGAGAATGCTTTGGCAGCTGAAACTCCACTTGTTACAAACCATGATGTGGCACCCGACGAAAATGGTGATCTGGTGGATGCCACTATGTACAGAGGAATGATCGGATCACTCATGTACCTCACTGCCTCATGACCTGATATCATGTATGCGACTTGTCTCGGCTCTAGATATCAAGCGAAACCGAAAGTCAACCATCTCATAGGCGTCAAAAGGATATTTCGTTATCTAAAGGGTACTCCAACACTTAGGTTGTGGTATCCTCATGACGATGACTTTGAGCTTACAGCGTATAGCGATTCGGATTATGGCGGCTGCAAAATGAACTACAAGTCAACTTCAACAGGATGTCAATTCTTTGGGAGAAGATTAGTCACATGGCAGTGTAAGAAGCGGACATCGGTTGCTCTGTCAACTTGTGAAGCTGAATATGTTATTGCTCAAGCTGCTGTTCACAAATCATCTGGATTCAATAGCAAATGCGGGACTACGTTTTGAAGTTCTCTAACACTCCTATATTTATTGATAATTCTGCTGCTATAGTCGTAACTAAAAATCCGGTCTAACATCCTAAGACCAAACACATCGGAATTAAATATCACTTTATATGTGATTGTTTTGAAAAGAATTTAATCGATGTTGTTAAAATTAATACGGACTTTCAACACACTGACCTCTACACAAAAGCTTTCGATAAACCAAGATTCTTATATCTGTTAGAGGTCAACAGGGTGAAAAAAAATGTGATGTGATTCCAGAAGACAACAATACCTAGTCCGACGAGTAGAGTCCATTTTCATTTTATTTTATTTTACTTTAGTTTATTTTATTTTATTACTTCGCCTATTAAAATTCTAAATGCAAAAACAGTTTCGGTTTTAGAATTTTAGGGGGAGAATAGGTTAAATTAGTATTATATTAGTTGTTTTAATTTCAGTACTTATAAAAACAAAAAATAAAAATAAAAAAACGAGGGAGGAGGACAGTCTAGCTAATAGAAATGAGATCGTATATGTGATACTGATTCAATGTTTATGAAAAATGATAGTACACAGAAACAAAGAGTTGGGGACTTTAAAAGAATTTAACTGATTAAAATGCAAAATTCGAAGTATAAGTCTAAGAAGTCTAAGCACATAAAAGGAAAAATGATAGTAAAACTAGCTGCTACTAGGGTAACACAGAAAAGTAGACCTAGAGGTTGCTAGACCACTACATGATGTGTCGGTAGATTCAACACAATAGATAAGTAGACCTCATTGGTGATGTCAAGCTCAAACTAAGTTGTTCAACAAGCTGTGGGTTATCATCTTATCACTGGTTAACACAATCAATGAAGTTCCAATAAGGGGTGACGAGCAAAATAAACGCCACAAATGTGTGCGGATGACCATAAAAATGAGTAAAGCACAAGAAAAATGCAAAAAGCAATCAAGCTAATAACATATGTTGTTGGTGGGATCTGTGCAAAAAGAATATAATTGCTCAAACAAGAAGATAGGTTGTGTGCCTCTCTGCTATGCGGTGGCACTGACCTGAGGATAAGCATAACCTAAATATTCTAGAATTCATTTTTGTTTGCGCCTCTCTACTGTGCGATGACACTGACCTGAGGCTTAGCATCTCTTTGAAAGCTCTTAGAATAGTTTCTTCTTGTCAAAATACTCTAGACCGCTCAAAAATCTCCTGAGGAATGTTGATTACCATATAAGTGTGGGATCCACAAATGCTTGTTGAAATAATTAAACCTAACATATCATCAATCTGTGTCAAAAATCTGTGTATGGATTTAAGTGGACAAGTATACTGACAATCATCGTGAGCTGCAACTCTTGTCACTTATCTTAGGATTTCAACCTCACACAAAAATACAAAAATATGTTTTTAGCGTTGTTTTATGTCTAGTTGTTTAATTTAGTTAATTTCAGTTAATTTAGTAGTTAAATGTTGGACTACGCATCAGAAGTCAATCTGGGATTCATTCGCTAAAAAGGACACGTCTAAGGTGACCAATGGGGTTTTCAAATGAAAAAGGGTCACGTTTGAGGTGACAAATTGTTTTGGTGTTAAAAGGATCATGTCTGAGGTGATCAATAGTTTTCTAAGCTAAAATTGTCATGTCTGAGATGATCAATGGTCAAAATGTCTTATCAATAAGTAAAAATGGCTAAGTGTTGAATGGTCATAAGGTCAAACTCATAAGTATGAGCCATTCGCACGACAGGACCATGAGTATGGACCAGTCGTACGATTGGACCATACGTATGAGCCCAATCGCACAACTAAACCACAACGTCTAACATCAAGTTTTGCTCAAAATATCATTTTGAATGGAAAAACAGACTGTCATGCGAATGGGCAAACTGATGAACTTCAATCGCACGACTGAGTTGGGTGAATGGCACAATTGCAAGACTGAACCATATGTACGAGTTCAGTCGCACGACTGGTTCAACCGCATGGGATAGCATACGACTAAGCCAAGTCGCATGCTCAATCGCACGAATGAGCTCAATCGCACGACTCAGACTCAGTCACACTATCCATTCGCACGATAGAACGGAAGGATTCAAGTCCAATAAATTCAAATGTCATTCATTTACACACACTCCAACGTTTATCTATCGTGTGTTACAGAAGCATGGCAAGTCAGTGGACGATGAGCACAAAGCATAACATATGCGCTCATCTAGAAATTACGTCCCGAAACGCGTCTAAGTTCGCGGGCATTACTACATTTCAATGGAGATCGAGGATCTTCAGAGCTATCTCCACTCTGTGCACACCATACAGATTGATACATCAGGCTTTCAGGGAAAGCGCGGTTGTAGATAGGTCCTCAGAGCCTCACCATATTAGGATTTCCATCTTTGGTCGGGACATTCAGATCAGTGAGGAGGATCTGAGGACAGTCTTAGAGTTGGGAGAGGATGGTGATTGCCCTACCAGACTGCATTCGCTGACAGTTCGAGGATGTTTTCTTCGGGCTAAGTACTCGGGGGACATAAATGCAGGTGTGCTTACAAGAGCAACCTATGCCCCCAGTTCAAATACTTAGCCCATGTGCTGCTGAAGTGCATTGCCTTGAGAAAGGGGGGATTTGATGAGTTGTCTAATCAGATCCAGAACGCGTATGTAGCTCTGGTGCTGAACCACCCGTTCAGCTTTTCGAGGATGATCTTCACCTACTTGGTGGAGAACATAAAGGCCAAAGGCAAGGTATGCTTCTTCATGTACCCATGTTTCATTCAGATGATCATCGACCAGAAGCTTCCTTCGTTGCCCAAGGAGAGAGAGGATGCAATTACATTAGAGGTGATGGATGATACCACCGTAGGGCGGATGAACGTATACAGGGGAAAATAGGTGAAGCCCCCTGTAATAAGGTTGTTTGGGTATTTGGCCCGAGAGGACTACATGGCGCCAGCTCGGAGGAAGTGGGGTCACGAAGATAGTGACTCAGATTTTGAGCCGATTGTGCTCCCATCCGACGATTTTGATGATGATGATAGTGGTGATGGTGGAGATAATGGCCTCACCCAATCTAGGGCCACTACCACAGATGCTACATCTCCATCATCCACCCACGGAGGAGCTGATACGGCAGGATTCCATCCGGACTTCCATCCTGATGAGGAGGAGGAATCTGATGAGGAGCCATTAGTTCGGACAATGGGCAACAAGGTGGTTGCCATCGAGCGAGGGATTAGGGCGGTAGGTGGACGCCAGGGTGAGTCTAGGGAGGCTAATAATGATCCATCTTTCACCCCTGACCAACCCAACGACCAAGGGGGAGCATCCTCCTCGAAGGGGTCGAGGAAAAAGAGGATGGCTCAGCCGCACAGGATGAAGAGTAAGAGACAGAGAGTCACTTTGATCACCACCTCTACCACCACCACCACCACAGCTACCACCACCACTACCACACCCTCCACCACTACTACCACACCACCCACCATTACTACCACACCCTCCACCACTACTACCACACCACCCACCATTACTACCACACCTCCACCCTCCACTACTACAGCTATACCTCCACCAGTTATACCTATACCACCACCCATCTTTACCACAACTACCACCACTACCACCACCCATCAAGCCGAGACTTCTTCTCAGGTCCCATTGAGCTTTAGATCCTCTCTGCCCTCCGTTGGGTTAAAGGAGTAGTTGGCCAATCTAAACTGGATTGTGCTTAAGTTGCTTGCTACTGATGAGCAACGAGCTCCACAGCTAAACTAGCTGATGGAGCTCAATGTTGCTCAGGCTCGGCAGATAGCAGCTCAGAGTCAGGAGATTGCTGAGCTTCGTGAGCTGCAAACTTCTTCAGTATAGAAGATAGATGATCTTGAGGCGAAGAACAAGAAGTTGATGCTACGACTCAAAGGCTCCAAATATGAGCCCCTCAAGATCAGAGAAGGAGATAATGATGGAGATGATGACGATGATGAGGGTGATGAGGATGATGATAATGAGACGAATGAAGAAGGTGATGGAGCTGAAGGAGAGGAGAAGGGAGGAGATGAGGATGAAGGAGATGATGTTGTTGCATCAGCATCCACACAGGCTAGAGAGCAACGGTCAAAGAAGGCTCAAGATCAAGGAGCCTCATCCTCAGCCCCTCTGGCTGAGGAGCCTGCTATTCAGGGCAAAAGTAATGATTAGATATTTATGTATTTGAAAGCTTTTGTGCTTGAATCATGTATTAAAATTTTGTACTTAATGTTTATATATATATAATGTTTAACTGTCTTGATTATTGACTAATGATTGATGTGTTACATGCTTAAATCAAGCAGATCAAACATCTCAGCAAGATGAATACAATGTTGCTCCCCTTCAGCAAATCAAGTCTCAACTCATGATGATTCTTGATTTGCAAGGGATTGTCTGACGGTAGTAAGCTATGCTCCCGAAGAAGGAGAAATCATTCATGACCTAACAGACGAGCAATGTGCTGAGATGTTCAGGCTGAACCTGGACGAAATTGTCAAGAATGCTCCTACATTTGAGGTTACAAGTGACGATGAGCTCAAAGACATAGATGAAATATAGTCCAGAGTACATTGACCGAGAGGGAAATATAATCCCCAACTTGGGTGATACTCTCGGTAGTGATACATTTAACAAGCTGGATCAGATGGAGAAAGAGACTGAGAAGAACGAGGGTCAGGCCCAAGCCTCAGACGCTGATGTTGACATCAAGAAGGCTGAATGGGCGGCCTATTTTGCTGAGATCCGAGCCATGCGTACTGCACAAAAGCCAAATGTCTACACAAAGCTATACAAAGTCAAGAAACACTTAAAGGTGTCAGGTAAGATTATTGCATAGGCTTATTTTGAGGATCTGAATGTGTATTTAGTGAAAAGAGAAAAGGGCATAAAGTACTTTAGATTCTCACACGATCTAAACACCCTCCATAGTTTTGAGCTCAACCAGCTGGCACGCCTAAAGTTGTTGTATGCTGACCTGAGAAAAATGTTAGGCTGGTTTGAGGCTGCTTTAATGAAAGAGTACCACACCAGGTGGGTAAACTTCAGACCTCAACAAACGAAGAGGTACATCAGAAGGTCTAAAGTTGATCCCATTACTGGAAAGCCTAAGGTAGTGCTGAAGTGGAGTCCTCGGTGTACAATGTCCAAAATCCCTCTAAGGGAAATGCCACAGGACTTCACTCCATATTTCAAGTGGTGGTACTACAATTAGAGAATAGGTGAAGCGGTCATAGTCTTACAAAAAAAGAGCCAGATGGGTACTATCCGGGTATTTGACCCTATGTGGCTGACCAACTTGTCTACTGATGATGTATATGTTGGATTCTATGTGCCCAAGACACATAGAATATTGATGCGGTTAGTACGTTATGATCCAAGTCGGGTAATACCCAATAACAAGGTTAGCAAACACCAATTAATATGTAATTGATGATATGATCATGCAATTAAATATTTACACCATTTAGAAAATGGGTTTTCTAAATGAGTTGCATATGAGATTGAACAATTTATATGGATATTTTGTTCATAAATATTGTTTGTAATGTTATTTAAGTTATGTAAATAACATCAAATAATTAGTGAGTGTGTATGTATTATTCTAATAAAAGGTTGATTTTTTGAACAACTTTTATAAGATAACTTGTTAATGTGTTATATTTGTGTTTTTCAATTTTGGGGGGAAACAAAACCATTAGAGGTTTTTGGCCGCCCTTGGGGGATTGGCTCTCTCTTGGTTTTGTTAAACATCTTGAAAACATACACACATTAGATACACTCTCACTCAATCTCATTCTCTCTCCCACATGCAAACACAAAGAACTCTCTCTTCTCCTCTCTCATTTACGGATATAGCAGCAGCAGGAGTGGGTGTTTTTGTGTTGTTCTTGGTGTTATTCTTCCTAACAAGAAGGTGCTTTGCTCACAAGCTTGGGGTATACTAACTTGAGGGCTCCTCTTCTTGGAGTCTTGGCCGATTTTGACATCTCCATCTTCATCAAGTCCTCGGTTTGGCAGCCCTTTTGGAAGCATTGTCTTGAGCTGCTGAAAGGTAGTTATGGCAGCTTGTTAATGGCTGTCCATTATGCTTGTTTTTTTTGTGTTCATAGCTTGCTTATTCACATATTTAGATCCTTTCATTTTGGGTTTCCTTTATACTTTTATATGGTCACCTAAACAACATAATTTTCAGCTTATAAGTAAGCTATTATAATGTTGTTATTCCGTTGCGTTTTCAGAAAGTTTAATGGGTTAAACTAAGTTTTATGTTCTTGCAAACCCATCAGTATATACCTTATACAAGTGGACACTATTCTATGATTCTCAAGACATTGTACAAGCCTTCCAGTTTCAAAATGTTATACGACTCTGTTTCACGTATGAGATAAATGCCGGAGTTACAAGAGAGGAAGAGTACAAGAAATTCGACGAGCTAATGAAGAATGTTAGACAATGATGTAAAATGGGTCCAAGGGGGAGTTTGTTGATACATTTGTACCTAGTTTAGGAGCTTAATGTAAAATGACTATCATGTCTTACATATATGTAATTGAATGGGTATGAATGAAATGCAATGTTTGGTTGATGCATATAATGTTTAATATTTCATTGTTTATTGTGTAATAAAGTATATTGAACTAACTATACAGGTTTGTGGTTGTTTACCATAATTCTTAGTAAAAAATGATTGAGAAACATGTTCAAATTTAATCGTGTGAAGTTCTTATGCGAATGGACCATGCTAATGGACCATACACATGAATACTTCATGCTAATGGACCAGTCGCATGACTGAACCAGGAGACTGGATCAGTCACACGATTGAGACATAAGATTGGCTCAGTCGCACGACTGAATCTTCAGTCGTGCGTATGGATTAATCGCATGATTCACTCACACGACTGAACCATGCTAATGGTTCAGTAGTACGATTGGAAGACCCTAACCTATAAATACCACCTAATTCATGGAAAAACGTAACAATTCGAATACCTACGCATATAATTGTACCCTAGCCATCCAGAGACTCAAGAAAACCTATTCCAAGTTCATAGATCACAGTTGATCATGTTCTAATCATTCGTAACATTTCATCAATCGTTAGATTGATCTAAACTGTGTTCTCCTTGATTGGATCGCCAATCAAATAGGATTCCGCACTATTTGAGTTGGTATACACACAAAATCAGTTAGTACTTCATACGTAAATGGTCCTAACACTTGCTAGTTCTTTGCAAGAATCATATTAAAGAGGGTGCAGGAGATGAGATGTGAAAGGAAGCCAGTCTGTATATGATTGTGGCTAATAAAGTAAGAGGAGTGAGAGCAGAAGTGAGAGAGTTAGCTAAGAAAGTAAGAGCTACGGATGATTTAAACATGGATGTTAGGATTTGGCTAGACAGTTTGAGCAAGCTAGTGCTCATCCCGAAGGAGTTAATGAAAGTGGAGGTGACCAGAGTCAATCATTTGTTGAAGCTCCTAAGGAGGTTGTTGTAGAAGATGTAGAGGACAGATTAGAGGCTGTGGGGGAAACTGGAGCTGACCAGGGAGAATCTATGTCTAAAGCCTATGGGGAAGAAGCTGGAGGAATAGATATAGATACATCAAAATCAGTAAAAGAGACTGGAGCAGACGAGTCAAATCAAGGCAATTAAAGGTAGTGAGATCCAACCTAGGAGGAGTATTGAAGATCAAGTATAGGTTGGACTCACCTTAGTTTAGTTTAGATTATGTTTATATTATTTTGTAATAGGTTTAATGTTAATTACTTTTGAATGTAGTTCATTTTGTATAGTTTTGTTGTTCAGTGAAACTGTGAGGTCAGCTATTTAGTTCTCCCAGCGAAACTGTTGTTTCTGCCGGGCGAAACTATAGTTTCGGCAGTACAGTTTCGTTGACAGCGAAACTGTCTGTGAAACTAAGACGACTATATATAGTTTTGATCATTTTCATTGTTTGTTAAGCTTGCAAAACCCTAATCGTTTATCATTGTTGCAAGTGAGTATTGTAAGCAGTTTATTCACAGATATATCATTGTGCTTTGTTATTATTGTGTATTGATCATCATCATTGTTCTTATTATAGATACATTTGTGGTTGACTTTAATCTTCTTCATCTTCATTATCTATTGTCTCTATTTGATATTGAACAATTGTACTGGAAATCAATCAAATGGACCAACATAATCCCGACTCTTCATTTTAATCTTTTACCAAATTTACAGTCCAACAAAGCTTCCTTTACCCTAAACTCACCCTGTTCAAACTTGTTTCATCGGCTCTTTCCTTACAATGGCGCTCCACCCTCAACATAACCAAGTCGCATTCCTTGACTCATTCAAGGATGCTATTTCTCAGAAATCATCTCCTTTCTTACCCAATTTAATTACTTCATTGATCTAACTGTGAACCCCACAGTTTATTTGAATCACATGGAAGAATTTTGGGGTAACGGTCAGATCGTAATACTAAATGGAGTTAGGGTTATTAGGTCAAGCATTTATGGCCAGAAGTTGACAGAACAACTCATCAGGGAGCATCTGGAGCTCCACGATGAAGGCGCTCTAACTTCTCTTGCAACTAGAAGTTCCTGCTCCATGTTGTTCTTCCTTGCTTGTCAAATAAGTTTGGAGGATGGGATAAATCCTATATGAACTATGTTAGGACCTGGTATTGAATGAAATACCTAGTGATTAGCGTGTAACCAGATCAAATAGTGCGGAATCCTATTTGATTGGCGATCCAACCAGTGAGAACACATGAAGAATCAATCAAGATTGAATCTAACGTTAGAAGTCGATGGGAATCGATCTAAGTTGTTCTGTGAACTTGGAGAACGAATTGAGAGGCTTCTGGACGGCTAGGGTACGTCTGGAATCGTAATCAATGAATGCTCTCGTTTTTCCACGCATTGGGTTGTATTTATGGTTAGTATTGTTCATCGTGCGACTGAACCATTAGTAGGTTTAGTCGTGCGATTGAACCATGCGGTTGATTCATCCGCACGACTGAGTGTTCAGTCGTGCGACTGAGCCAATCTTATGTTACAATCATACGACTGATCCAGTCTCCTGGTTCAGTCGTGCGACTGAGTCATTCGTATGAAGTTATTCATGCATATGTCCATTCGCATGGGCCACTCGCATGAGAACTTCATTCTGTTAAGTTTGAATGTATTAATTAATTAATATAACATTATGTGTAACAATTCAAACAACCACAAACCTAATTAACAATTCAACGTCGACTCATTAATGAAATATTAAACATTATAAATAACAAACAAACAAATCATTTCTTTAATCATTCCAAGCATTACCTCAAAATCAGACAAACAAGATCTATTACATTCATATCATGATCTAGGGACATACATGTATCAACAAACTCCCCCTTGGACCTAGATCTCTCTGATCTCTTGTTTTCTGCATAACCTCCTTGTATTTCTTGTACTTCTCCTCTTTTGTGACTCTCGTGTGAATTCAAACACGAAGCAGAGTCGTATAACGTTTTGGAACTGGAGGGCTTTTACAATATCTTGCGTATCATAGAATAGTGGCCACTTGTATAGCGTATAGACATCATTATCCGACAAGTTTGTAAGCCACATCGGGTCGAATACCCTGATCGTATCCATTTGTCCCTCTTTGCTTAGGACTATGACCGCTTCAGTTGTTCTCCAATCGTAGTACCACCACTTAAAATGTGGAGTGAAGTCCTGTGGCATTTCCCTGAGTGGGATTCTTGACATTGTGCGTGGAGGATTCCACTTCAACACTATCTTGGGCTTGCCAGTAATGGCATCAACCTCAGACCTTCTGATATACCTAGTAGGTTGTTGGGGTCTTAAGTTAACCCATCTGGTGTGGTACTCCTTCTTTAGGGCAGCCTCAAACCAGCCTGACATCTTCCTCGGTTCAGCATACAAAAGCTTTAGCTTAGCCAGCTGGTTGAGCTCAAAACCTGGTAGAGTCTTCAGATCATGTAGGAATCTGAAGTACTCTATGAACTGTTCTCTCTTAACCGCATAAGCATTAAGATCCTCAAACGCCCATGCTATGATCCTTCCTGACACCTTGTGATGTTTCTTGACTCTGTAGAGTTTGGTGTAGGCATCCTTCTTTGGTGCAGCACGTTGGGCTCTAACTTCTTCAAAACATGCCCCACTCAGCCTTTCGAATGTCGACATCATCATTTGAGGCTGGGCTGTTCCTACTGCTTCTCTGTTTCTTGCTCCATCTTGTTCAACACCTCCAAAGTATCACTGACAAGGGATTCACCCAGATTGGGGACCACATTACCCTCATTGTCAGCGTACTGAGGGTAATCCTCGCAGTGACATCTTCGATCTCGACTTCATCAACATCGTTGAGCTCTTCGTCACTAGTCGAATCGCATGTCGGAGCATCTTTCACTATCTCATCTGGATTTAGCTTGAAAAGCTCTGCGAGTTGCTCGTTTGATAGGTCATGAATTATTCCCCTTCTTCAGGGGTATAATTCACTGACCTCCTAACAATCCCTTGCAGATCAAGAATCATTGTTAGCTGAGTCTTGACCTGCTGAAGGGGAGCAACATCAAACTCATCTCTTTGGTGATTTGGATCTGTTTGATTTAAACATTCAACACATAAATCATTAGTAATTAATCAAACAGAAATGCATTAACTTAATATAAACATTCAATACATTGTTTTCAATACAGGATTCAAATACAAAGTAAATAAATACATAAACATCTAGTCTTTACTTTTATCCTGTATCATCATCTCATCACTTGGAGGAGCAAAAGTAGAAGCAGGTTGGTCTTGTCTGTTCTTTGACCTTTTCTCTTGACCTGAAGCAGAGGCCGATGCAGCTGCATCCCCTCCTTCTGCTTCATCATCATCGTCCTTCTCATCTGTCCTATCTCCTTCGGTTTCCTCATTCTCCTCTGTATCACCCTCATCATCCTCATCATCATCTTCATCATCATCATCTCTGTCCCCTTCCTTGATCTTCAAGGGATCCTCCTTGGATCCTTTCAGCTTTAACATGATAGTCTTCTTTGCCTCCTCCAACTCCTCTATCTTCTTGCTTGATGTGACACTATGTGCTTGGAGTTGGGCTATCTCAGTGCTCTGAGCAGCCATCTGTTGGGCCTGCTCCTCTATAACTCGAGCCTGCTCTGCAATCTGGTGATTGTGCAGCAGTCAGGTCAGTAAGCTGGCGGATCTGGGCCGCCTTCTCCTCATCTCCAGCCAGTAAGCGCATCACCATCCTGTTGAGCGCAGACAGCTGTTCCTCTACCCCGATTGGAGGTAGAGGTGATCCATAAGTATGTGAGGGATGGGCTGAGGGTCTTGCTTGGTGAAGTGGTGGTGGTGTGGTGGCTGTAGTGAAGATAGGTCTGTGAAATGGTGAGGTGATGTGGGAGTAAAGGATATGGTGGTGGATGGAATCTGTACTGTGGTGGGAGTATGGTGGTGGCTGTGGTAGCGTGGTGGATGTGGTAGCTGTGGTGGATGTGGTGGTTGTGGTGGATGTGGTGCTGTGGTGGTGAAGGTCAACCGACGCTTCTTCTTCTTCTGACCATGGGGTAGCCATCCTCTTCCTCCTCGTCCCCGTTGAGGTGGATGCTCCCCCTACACCCTGCCTGCTGACCCCGGTGCATAGCTTGGGTCAGTATCAGTCTCTCCGGAGTCTCTCGGGTGTTCACCAACCACCCTTAGCCCATGTTCTGTGGAACAACTTTGCTTCCCACAGTTCGCGTTAGGGGCTCCTCATCCGACTCCTCCTCCTCCTCCGCACCATGAACAAAATCCTGATGAAATCCAGCTGACTTGGCTACTTCTCCAGCTGGGACGGACACTGGAGGTACAACATCAGACACAGTGCCTCTAGGTGGAATAGGCATACCGTCTCCAGCATCCCCACTGTCATCATCATCCGAGTCATGAGTGGGTAGAGCAATCTGCTCCACATCAGAGTCACTATCATCGTGGCGCCACTTTCTCTTGCTGGCACCACGTAGTCCTCCCGGGCCAGATGCCCAAACAACCTCCTGACAGGGGGTTTCACTTGCTTCCCCCTGTACACCTTCATCCTCCCCAAGTAGTGTCATCCATCACCTCGAGGACTACCGCATCCTCCTTCTCCTTCGGCAGGGAGGGAAGCTTCTGATCTATGATCATCTGCATAAACCTCGGTACATACAGAAGCCTTCCTTCCCTTTCCCCTCGATGTTCTCCACCAGGTAGGTGAAGATCATCTTGGAGAAGCTGAAGGGTGGTTCAGCACCAACGCAACATACGCGTTCTGTATCTGTCGGATATTCATCAAAACCTCCCTTCCTGGAAGCTATGCACTTAAGCAGCACGTGCGCAAGATACTTAAACTGGGGACAGAGGTTACTCTTGTTGAGTACCCCAGCATTGATGTCCCCAGAGTACTTGGCTCTAAGAAAGCATCCTCTGACTGTGAGGGGGTGTAATCGAGTCGGACAATCAGTGTCATCCCCCAACTGTAATACGATCCTTAGATCCTCCTCTGATAGTAATAGCCTCTCCAAAGATGGTACTTCTGATGCAATGAGGCTCAGACGATCTATCAACTGTAGCGCCTTCCCAGAAGGCCTGCTGAATGGATCGATACGGAGTACAAGAGTAGATATGGCATGTGCAATCCTCGATCTCAGTAGAAATGTGATGATGCCAGAGAAATCAGCAGCGTTTCTGGATGTCAAATCCAGATGAGCACATATA
Organism: Flaveria trinervia; assembly: GCA_025506515.1. Classification (NCBI taxonomy): domain Eukaryota; kingdom Viridiplantae; phylum Streptophyta; class Magnoliopsida; order Asterales; family Asteraceae; genus Flaveria; species Flaveria trinervia. The sequence goes on along the minus strand of CM046450.1, from coordinate 75,264,352 downwards.
TTGTGCTTCGTGCTCATAGTCCATCGACTCGCCATCTGTTACACAAAGATAGTAAACGTTAGTACCATTGGCTAAGAAAGTCATGAAACACTTAAACTTGAAGAAAATCTTTCTGTCATGCGATTGAGATTGTGCGACTGAGATCAGTCGTGCGATTGAACAGTGCGAATGGGGTTCAGTCGTGCGACTGATCCCATGCGTACCACTGAGTGTGCGACTGGGCTCATACGTATATACCTCATGCGGTTACACCAGTCGTGCGACTGAACTTCATACGCATGGTTCAGTCGTGCGTTTAAGCAGTTCGCACCCTTCAGTCGTGCGACTGAAGTTCATCAAGCTGTCCATTCGCATGATGTACTGACTGTTCAATTCAAATTCACTTTTTCACCAATTTTGAGTTTTAGACATCGTTGTCTGGTTCATTTGACTCGCAATACATTCTTATAACACCTAACATCTTTACTTTCTTTTGTTTGAGTCATTTAGTTAGGTTATTTAGTCACTTAAGTCTCGGTTCTTTTGCGAGTCCGAATGTACCGATTTTGCATCAAATTGAAAGTTATGGGAGTGCTTCTTTACCGTAAATTACCTGTAGAGTCGATGTATATGGTCAGTAATCAAGAAACGGGGGATTTAGAGATCAAATGAAATTTGGGCAGAGTGGCGTTAAGTCGTGCGATTCAGGGTTAATTTGAGGGTGGTGAGTCTCTGCGACCGACTCCCCCTCTATTTATACTAACCCTAGATTCAATCGTGCGACTGAGCTCATACGCACCTTTCAGTCGTGCGAGTGGGACTCAGTCGTGCGATTTGGTTCGTCGTCCGACTGGATCTCAGTCGTGCGACTGACTCACTCGTCCGCCCTTAAGCGTCCGACTGGGCCAATCGTATGGGCCATTCGGTTGGATGGTCCATATTCATGGTCCATTCGTACGAATGGCTTCCATTCGTATGATTGGTCCATACGTATGGTCCATTCGTGCGAATGGGTCATACTTATTAAATTTTCTGCCAATTTGAATATTTAACATTTAAACCCTTTAATTGTAGAAATAAGTTATGAGCATTTGATCATCTCAGACATGATCGTTTTGACTTGAAAACTTTTTGATCACCTCAGACGTGACTGTTTTAAACTTTTAAAACACATGTGGTCATCTCAGACATGACCCTTTTAGTGAGTTGATCCCTTACTGATTTTCCTGATGTAGTCCGACAAAAAAAAAAAAAAACGACTAAATATAATTAGAAAATTAACTAAAGAATAAAATAAGAATTGTTTTTGCTTTTTGTGAGAGATAAGTCCTGAGATGGAAATCTACTGGATTTGGTTCCGGAATAGACAACTTCAACTTAGATTGACCATACCTGGAATCATACAGGCAAGTCAAATCATTTTGGACTTGTTATCAAAATCTTTTGATGCTCAATTCTTGGTGTTCATCCAGTCGTTAGCAACTTTAGGAATCATACTGGAACTCTTAGATTACCACATTGATTTGAACTTTCAAGAATTGCAGCCACAATGATTGTCAATATGTTTGTCCACTTAAATCCATACACAGACTTTTGACACAAACTGGTGATTGTTTTAGGTTTAATTATTTCAACTAACATTTGTGGATCCCACACTAATATGGTAATCAACATTCCTCAGGAGCTTTTGAGCGGTCTACGGGTATTATTACAAGGAGAGACTATTCTTAGAGCTTTCAAAGAGAAGCCAGTCCTCGGTCAGTGCCATCGCACAGCAGAGAGGCGGCAAACACAATGAATTCTAGAATATCTAGGTTATGCTTATCCTCAGGTCAGTGCCATCGCACAGCAGAGAGGCACACAACCTATCTCCTTGTTAGAGCAGCTTAATATTATTTTGCACAAATGCACCAACAACATAAGTCATTAGCTTTATAGCATTTGTCTTTCATTTTTTCTTGCTTTGCTCTATTTATGGTCATCCGCACACATTTGTGGCGTTTACATGCTCATTTCCCCTTAATTGAATATTGTTGACTGTGTTAACCAGTGATAAGATGGAAGCCCACAGTCAGTTGAACAACTTAGTTTGATCTTGAAATCACCAGTCAAGTCTAATCATCTATTGTGTTGAATCTACCGACATATCATTTGTGGTCTAGCAACCTCTAGGTCTACTCTGGTTGTGTTGCCTTAGGAGTTACCAGTTTTTCTATCATCTTCCCTTTATATTGCTTAGACTACACAGACTTATACTTTGAATCTTTGCATCTTTTCTAAATTTAAATTTTTCAGTCCCTCTTGATTTGTTCCTGTATACTATCATTTTCCAAGGGTTTGAATCGGTATCACAGTTACGGTCTACCTTATATTAGCTATCCACTCCTTCTCCCTCGTTTTTTTTAAATGTTACTTGCTGACAAATTCTCCCCCTAAAATACTAAAATCATAACTGGTTTAATTATTTTAGGATTTTAATAAAAAGCAAAAACATGAGTTTAATTAAACAGACTAAAATAACAAATAAAATAAAAATAAAAAAGAAAACTTTAACTAACTACATCAGACTACACATTATCATCATCAGGAATTACCTCACTTTTCTTTTTAACGTCGTTGACCTCTAGCAAATATTGAAAACGTGGTTTATCAAAGGCTTTAGTATAGAGGTCAGCGCGTTGAAAATCAGTATTAATTTTTACCACATCAATTAAGTTCTTTTCAAACAATCTCTTATGAAATGGTATTTAATACCGATATGTTTGGTCTTAGGATGTTGGACCGGATTTTTAGTTACTGCAATGGCAGCATAGTTATCAACACAAATAGGAGTAGAGGAGAACTTTAAACCGTAATCCCGCATTTGCTGTTGAATCCAGATGATTTGTGAACAGCAACTTGCAGCAGCAACATATTCGGCTTCACAGGTTGACAATGCAACCGATGTCTGCTTCTTACACTGCCAAGTAACTAGTCTTCTCCCAAAGATTGACACCCTGCGGATGTAGACTTGTAGTTCATCTTGCAGCCTCCGTAATCCGAGTCACTATACGCGTGAGCTCAAAGTCATCATCATGAGGATACCAAACCCAAGTGTGGGTGTACCCTTCAGATAACGAAAAATCCTTTTGACCCCGATCAGATGGTTGACCTTTGGCTTAGCCTGATATCTAGAACATAAACATGTAGCATACATGATATCAGGTCTTGAGGCAGTGAGATACATGAGGGATCCAATCATTCCTCGATACATCGTGGCATCTACAAGATCTCCATGTTCATCAGGTGCTATGTCGTGATTCGTTGCAAGTGGAGTCCCAGCAGCAGATGCATTCTCCATGTCAAAACGACTGAGAATGTCTCCTACATACTTGGTCTGATGTAGAAAGATCCCATTTGGTGTCTGATCCACCTGTAACCCGAGAAAGAACTTCATCTCCCCCATAGCACTCATCTCAAACTCTTTCTTCATAACTGCTTCAAACTCTTTGCATAACTCTTCGTTCTTTGAACCGAAGATTATGTCATCAACATAGATCTGTACGAGCAGTAGGTCGCCATCCTTTTCTTTAATGAACAGCGTGCAGTCAATGACTCCCCTGCGAAAGCCGTGTTTCACAAGATGAGTCGAGAGTTTCTCATACCAAGCTCTTGGAGCTTGATGAAGCCCGTATAAGCCTTGTCGAGCTTGTAGACTCTATCCCGATGATAAGGATCTTCAAATCCCTCGGGTTGAACTGACATAGACTGTTCTCTGATTTCCCCATGAAGGAATGCACTCTTCACATCTAATTGATAGACTTTAATCTTCATGTACGATGCATAGGCAAGGAAGATACGAATGGCTTCCATCCTTGCCACGGTGCAAACACCTCATTGTAGTCAATTCCCTCGACTTGGCGAAAACCCTGAACCACCAATCGAGCTTGTTCCTGATAATACCCCTTGGTCATCTTTCTTGCATTTTAAAACCCATTTGGTGCCAATGACCTTAGCACCTTTAGGTCTATCAACCAGAGTCCATACACCTAACTTCTTGAACTGAAGAAGTTCTTCTTGCATGGCACTCACCCACGCCTCATCATTTAGTGCATCACTGACGTATTTTGGCTCAAACTTGAGACAAAAAACAACGATAAGCACCATCATGAATGATCCCTTTTCCATAACTGAGGCGTAATCAGCTGAGTATAGCTGATTTCGGGTTTGCACTCCTGATCTGACATCCCCAATGACATTGTTTAGGGGATGATAGACGTTTAGTCGTGATCCTGGAGTAGTAGGAACAGCTACCTCAGAGCCAAGATTATGAACATTTGGTTCTGCAGCTGAGGTAGTTGGAGTTTGAGGCTCCGAAGTCGAAGGTACATCACTGGTAGATGCTTGTGGACTTTCAGGAACTGGAACCTGTTCCTCCTGACTGTTCTGATCATCTTCTTCAGCTTCATCTTCAGAGGAGGAGTCACTGTCATCGACTACTCCCCCTGACTGAGTAGATGATCCTCCCAGTGTGCTTGATGTTGGTGTATTCAAGATATCATACATCATTCTGTAGCTAACTCGTCATCCGAGGGAGGAGAGGGATGTTGAAGGACTTGAAGAATCCATCATAGTCGAAAAAGTAGGCGGGTCCTTTGCCAGTAGGTGGTGGTATATCTCTGAACGTCAACATTACACCACACTTCTACTAGACCCGTTGAGTTGTTGTAAACTCGCTTGTTCGGTATGTTGTATCCTAGAAGATTCCTTCATCTGCCTTCTCGCTGAATTTACCTTCTTGTGTCTTCTTAGAAGTGTGCACGGCGCGCCAAATGGTTCGAGATACTCCAATTCGGTTTGCGTCTTTGTAGAGCTCGTAACATGTCTTTCCGTGGCGCTTGACTATCAGGACTCGATTCAGTGTATAACATGCATTCGCCACTGCCTCATTCCAGAATTGGATAGGCAGTTTCGAGTCTGCCAGCATAGTCTGTGCTGTCTCTATCAAGCTTCTGTTCTTTCTCTCAGCAACGCCATTCATCTGAGGCGTGTAGGCAGAAGTGAATTGATGCACAATTCCCTTTTCCTTGCAGTATGCCTCCATCCACTGGTTCTTGAATTTTGTTCCGTTGTCTGAGCGTACTTGTCTAACCTTCAGCTTGTAGAGAGATTCCAGTGTGGTTACCAACTCCTTGAATGACTCAAATGTTCTGATTTGGATTTCAGAAACATTACCCAAGTGAACCTTGAGTAGTCATCAGTGACCACAAAACAGTACAAGTCGCCTGCAATGCTCTTTGTACTGACTGGACCAAACAGATCCATGTGAAGAAGTTCAAGAGGAAGTTCTATTGAATGAACTTTCTTTTCCGTATGAGACTTCTTCGCTGTTTGCCTTTCTTGCAAGCTACACAAAAGTCAGGAAGCTGGAAATTCTTGACATTAACTCCTCTCACCAGATCCTTCTGAATCAAGTGATTCATCTTCCTTTGACTAATGTGTCCCATTCTCCTATGCCAGAGATGGAATCCTTCTCAGTAGCTTTAGATAGAAAACACTGAACCTCATGATCCGTTGTAGAAGTTGTTGACAGATCCAAAACATAAAGATCTTTATATCTTGAAGCAGTCATCAGAACTTGGTCCTCTGGGATCACGTAGTCTTTCTTTAGCACGTAACACTTCTTGTTGTCGAAGATGACTTTAAATCCCTTATCACATATTTGGGAAACAGAAAGTAAGTTATTTTGTAGTTGTTGAACGTAGTTCACCTTATCAAACTTAACTTTCTGATTCCCCACTTCTCCCTGGGCTGTGATATAGCCTCCCTTGTTTCCAGCAAACGAAACATGCCCTCCTTTTATTTGCTTGACGTTTGATAAAGAGCCCTGTTTCCTGTCATGTGCCTGGATGCTCCGCTGTCTACAATCCACGTGTTAGTTTCAGCACTGTATCAAACACCCTGCACATACAAAGTAAAGGATTAGTTTGGTTAGGAACCCAAGCCTTTACTGGCTTGGGTTTCCCAGAGGCATCACACATCATAAATTCCACCCATTGACCCTTAGAGGATGAGGGTAGCTCAGGTTCCTTCTTGTCATCATTATCAGACACAGAGGATGTCTTCTCCTTCCATAATCCAGATTTGTGCAAGGCCTGTTTGTGATAAACAGTCGACTGACTTACAGGTTGAATTTTAGGTTCACTAGTTCTTCTAGGTGGAGTCAGAGAATTCCTCTTAGAAGACCTAGGCTTTGAAACCTGAGGTTCAATCTTCTTCCTAGGTGTCTGATAGAAATGACAATAGGAGGCAATGTGTCCATATTCACCATAGTTGTAGCACGACCTGCTATCAACTTTATGATTAAACTTTCTTTGTGGAGAAGTGTGTGACACTCTAGTAACATCACTCACTCTAGGTTTTGACTCTGGTTCTTTGGATGTTTTCTCTGGTTTAACAAGTTAACTGTTTTAACCTGTTTAACATCTTTTTTTTTGGTTAATTGGTTTTTGACTTGAAATATGTGAAAGATTAACCTTAGAAGTCTTTTTAGTTCTGATTTGACTCTGTTTGACCTGACTTTAAGTTAACCTTTTCAAATTCCTTTTCCAGATTAACACAAGGCAATTTACCCTTTGCCTTTGAAGTGGCCTCCTTTTGTTTGTTTCCAGAGTCAATAGATGAACATAAGGAATCTGGATCACTAACAAGAGGAGTAGACACCACATGATCCTTGATGGGATTATTATTTATTGGTCTAGTCTTAGTGTTCATCAAATTCTCAGGTGGTGGTGGAACCACTTTATAACCCAATCCCTCCCCGTTGTTCCTTTCTCTCACTAAGTGTTGGACTATGTGAAGAACTAGTCCAACTGTGCAGTTTCTGTTTTAATGAATTTACTTCTACTTCTAGAACTGCCTTTTGCTTCTTAGTGTCTTCTAGGAGTTTAGATAATACCTAATGTCATTAGCTTGGTTAAAAGCAACTACTTCGGTTTCCCTAAGCTGTTTAGTCAAAAGGTCTATTTTTTCTTATAACTATGCTCATTTTGTTTTAATACCCTATTAGCCTCAGTGCACAGTTGCAAATCTTTTACTAAGTTATCATTATGATCTAATAACCTAGCAAATTTTTCATCTATGCTATCCTAAAAGTATCACAATCAGAACAAGCATGATTATCAACATTTGGTCAGTAGTACTTACCTGAGTTGATTCAGAAGAGTTAGCCATCAAGCAGCATCAGATGTCTCTGGTTCTGGTGATTCTGTCTTTTCTGTCTCTGACGTGGTAGTCTCCTCTTTAGGCTTGTAACTGACCTCGGTTGCAGTTGCTTCTTCACTATGTGACATCGCTATCTCAACTGCTAGATCTCCTTCACTAGCGGAATCATTGTCAATATCTTCTACACTTGCAATGTTTGATTCCCCTGGTGAGACAAACCTAAAGCTCCAATCCTGTCCTTCATCATCATGAGCAGTCAAGGCTTTTGGATCCTTGCTTGATGAAGTAGAACTGGTAGCTTGCTTGTCTTGACGAGTGAAGGACGAGAACGGGTTCCCGTTACCCGTCTTCTTAGGCTTGACACATTCTCTTTTGAAGTGCCCCTTCTCTCCATTGAAGCAGGTCACTTTGCTCTTGTCAAAGCCAAATGTGGTATCCTTAGTAGCTACCAAGTTCTGTCCGGTTTGTTTTACAAACTTCTTTGCCCTCCGGACAACACTAGGCTAAGGCCCACATTATGTCCATCCTCTCAAGCTCCATTTCGTCCACCTGCTCGTAGTCCTCGTCTGCCAGATGGCAGTTTCCAATCTTCCCAGCAACAAGTTCATCATAAGAATGAACCACTGCAGCCAAAAGATCCATGTGTTCTTGAGCTACTTCCACAGTCACATTACCGAGATTCTCGGTCTTCAGTTTAGTAGCACTAGCTTCGGATCCCTATAGTGGGTAAGAGGGTCCCGACGTGTCTGATCCTGAAGGAGACGCATGTGAAGGACCCGATGAGCTAGACACAAATGCAGTCTGGAGAGGTGCTCCAGATGTCTTAGCTTGAGGCGTGGCGTTGTACAAAGCTGGATTTTGATTGTACGAAGACTTCTGAGCTCTGTACTTCATCCTAAGTGCCTCTTCTCGCAACTTAAGAATGAAGTCATTAATATCCAGTTTTGCCAGCATTCCATTCTGTCTAGGTTAGACACGAATGAAACCCACTTTTCAGGCAATCGTCTACAAAGTTAGTAACTTTCTCTTCCATGGTAGTAGCCACCCATGTGTATGCAGTTCACTCATCAATGGTAGAATCTATCTATAACGTCGTCTAAACTCTCGTTTCCCATTGATGAGAAGTTATCGAATTCCTTCTTTACTCCTTAGCCTTGATTGCCTTCAATGAAGCATTCCGTCATACCTCTTTTCTAGCTCATCCCAAAGTTTCTTGGACTGCTTATTCTCTGAGTACTGGTGGAATATGTCTTTAGGAATAGACTGTGTAATCGATGCATAAACTCTTTTCTCTGCATTGTATTTAACTTTATGCACGTCCATCATCCCTCCTAACGTTAGCTTAACTCCATCAGCTCCCACCGGTGTACTATATCCAATCTCGATGGCTTCCCATAGATTCGGATCCACTCCATTGAGGTAGATCTCAAAACGTTGTTTCCAGTGGGAAACTCATCTAACGTCAAGAGCTTTGGTGGTATATTATGATTACCCACCTCACTCTCAAGCAACCAGGTTCTGTATCCTAGAGTCCTTCCCAGCAGTAAAGGCTGACATTTGATCTTCCATGGCGAAAAACTTTAAGTCTAATAAAACAAACTGTCACTGGTGCGATTGAAGGATGCGAATGGTCTGGTCGTGCGTATGAATTCTGCGACTGGTTCAATCGTGCGGCTGAACTAAGCGATTGGCTCAGTCGTGCGAATGAAACTGATGCGTATGAGCAATGTGAATGACCGGTTCAATCGTACAAATGGAGATGCGACTAGGTCCAATCGTGCGACTGGACTGCGAATGAAGTCCAGTCGTGCGAATGGACTCTCGTGCGACTGAAGCTGTTGTTTTGCGAAATTTTCTAGGTTAAACGTGTTTCAGCCGTAAAAATTCGAATTTTCACAAGGTCTAATCGCCTAAGTCCGTAGAGACCAAACTTTGATGAGCAAGGAACGTCCAAGATCACTTTTGACACCAAAAATTGTGTTTTAATGCAAAAACACAATTTTTTATCAATCTTGATTGAATCACACGTAATCAAGAGCCAATGGCTCTGATACCACTTGTTAGGACCTAGTATTTGAATGAAATACCTAGTGATTAGCATGTAAACCAGATCAAATAGTGCGGAATCCTATTTGATTGGCGATCCAATCAGTGAGAACACACGAAGAATCAATCAAGAATTGAATCTAACGTTAGAAGTCGATTGGGAATCGATCTAATGTGTTCTGTGAACTTGGAGAACGAATTGAGAGGCTTCTGGACGGCTAGGGTACGTCTGGAATCGTAATCAATGAATGCTCTCGTTTTTCCACGAATTGGGTTGTATTTATAGGTTAGTATTGTTCATTCGTGCGACTGAACCATTAGTATGGTTCAGTCGTGCGATTGAACCATGCGGTTGATTCATCCGCACGACTGAGTGTTCAGTCGTGCGACTGAGCCAATCTTATGTTACAATCATACGACTGATCCAGTCTCCTGGTTCAGTCGTGCGACTGAGTCATTCGTATGAAGTTATTCATGCATATGGTCCATTCGCATGGGCCACTCGCATGAGAACTTCATTCTGTTAAGTTTGAATGTATTAATTAATTAATATAACATTATGTGTAACAATTCAAACAACCACAAACCTAATTAACCAATTCAACGTCGACTTATTAATGAAATATTAAACATTATAAATAACAAACAAACAATATCATTTCATTAATCATTCCAAGCATTACCTCAAAATCAGACAAACAAGATCTATTACATTCATATCATGATCTAGGGACATACATGTATCAACAAACTAGCTGCCTAGTTCATGGATTGGTGAAAAGCCTCCGCTTCAACTATTCGAGGTTTGTGCTGACTAACCTTATGAGGAACCTCCAGAGGGACACATTCTTCATGTATCTCAGGTTCATTAAACACATTATTAACTATGAGTTAGACCAGAGTCAACTTGTTTGTCCAGCTACTTTGCATGTCCCTCAAATAAGGTCGGTCATCTTCAAAATCTTGAAGTGAGTGTCCACCAATTTCACTGGAAGACACACTGAGCTTCTTCCAGGTATAATTGAGCCTGGCTCCTAGTGACATCCCTGTTAACCCCACAGGTGATGAACCCACACCAGCAACTACCCTTACTTTACCTAATCTTCCTGCTCACCCCATCAAACAAACATATCAGAGACGTACCAAACAAACCCTTGTTCAGTCCACTCTGATTGAACAAGCCCTTCCTATTAAAACCAAAAAGACTAGAGTGGAAACATGGGCTCCCACTCAGTCAGAGGTCTCACCTTCCTTCTCATTTGACCTCAATATGAGATTTGATTTTCCTCAGTCTCCAATCCCTAAGCCCGAATTCCAAACTAAAAACCCTCAGGATGAGTCAAAACACTCTCTGAGAAGCCAAAAAGGGATAGCCCTACCAAAGGCTTAATGCCAATAGACATTGACTAATGTCCTAGGTCATTAGGCATAACTTCTTTATCCTTTACTTTTTAATCTGGACTGATGAGGAGATTATGTCTCTTCATGTCAATGAAGTTAATCCACACCACCCTCTAATGGATCAACAGAGCCTAGAGGGACCTCTTGTCTCTAGCACACTAACCCAACTGAGGTGAGTCCCACGGATGTGGAAGGGACTCATATGGATTCAGTTGCCACTACTGAAGGAGCCTTATTGGATCCTCAGGCCAGTGGTACCATCTCTAAGACTGAATCTATGACAACCATGCCTTTTGATGACTTTAAAAGAGACATCCTCAGGCAAGGGAAATCAGTGTGCCAAGAAACCACATCTGGTGGTGAGGATGAACATACTAGGTATGTTACCTCATCTCCATGTGATTCTTCTAAAGAACATGAGGGAAGCATGCAACTCACCATTAAAGACCTACTTTTTAAAGTTTCAAACCTTAAATCAAAGGTTAAGACTTTAGAGGATAGGTCCACCACTCAATAACTTGAGATTGACAATCTTAAGGCTTAACTAGCTGAGAAATAGATTGAGAGATCTGTCAGGCATGTACCTATTCAGGTCTTATTGACCTCTTCCTCTAGCTCATCTAGCTCTCAAGATGATGCTACTAAAAAGGGGGAGTGTTTAGAGACAAACAATTGTGGAACCATAGAGCCAAGCTTTAACTTACTTATCTACTAATTACCTGGCTCCCAAAACATAGTTTTCATGAGCCTCCTTAAATTGTCCTACAAATGGATCCAAGTATGCTCAGGGATCTCAATAGGATTTTCTCTAAGTTCCTAATGAGATCTTCTTTAGATCAGCCTAGCCCTGATGCGGCTATCATATACTTTAGAGTTAAAGAGCTTCAGAAGCTAAGTGCACCTTCTACCACTATGAAAGAGGTTGGTCAACCTAAGGCCCACATGGAACCTGAGATTGATTTCGAAAGGGAAATGAGGACCGATAGCCCAACAACTAAAACAGTTAGGATAGATAGTGCATTCCCTCAAACTTTCGAAGCTGAAGTCAAAGCCTCGGAAGAACAGGTTCAATCTGAGAAGGTGAGATGGAAGATGTGGAAAGTCTGTTCTCCTTGTCCAAGTATCTAATTATCACAGATCCATTCTAGAGCTGGCATCTGAGGTGAATAGTGAGGACTTTCTCAACCAACCCCTAGCTTAGACAACTTCATTATCTCTATCTATCATCTCTCAACCTGAACCCTCCATCCAAGAACCACCAAAATCTAGCACTTTTGAGGATGTCAAAGGCAAGAAGAAGATGACTACGGAAGAGCTTTAGGAATAGGAGAGGATTGAGAAACTTAAAAGGAAAGGTAGACTTCCAACTAGGAAGTTGCTAGCTGCTAGTAGCAAAGCAGTTGCAGCCACCCAGGAGGCAATCAACAACAAGAGAAAGGTGGAGATCATTGACAAGCTCATCAAGCTTGGAGTTGTCAGTGAAGATGTACTCCTGCTACCACTAGAGGAGTTAATTGAGCTAGAAAAGGCAACCATGCTGCTAATTGAACAAATAAAAGAAGCAGCAAGGTTGGCCTTAGAGGAGAAAAGAGAAAGGAAGAAAAGGAAAGCTTATCTACAACTTAGGAGGGAAAGATTAACTTTCCTAACCTCCAGGGGTTTCTCTCTTGAAGAACTATATCCACATGACAATGACATGATCTTATGGCTCTTCAATAAAAGAGCAAGATCAACTGGAGAAAGAGAGGAACAAAGCTGTAAGAAAAAAGCTACGTGAGAAAAAGAGAAAAGAAGAAGCAGGGGTTATTGCTACCGAGAAGATAGGTGAGAAGGACTGGATAAAGGATTATCTTTGGGCTCACGGCTTCTCTGGTAAGCAAGTGGGTCCCATGTCTGAAAAGACACTACAGCGACATGTTAGTGACATCAAGGCTGACATTCGCTTGAGAAAAAGAAAGAAGATGTATAGAAGGGGACAGGGGTGACCATCAAACCAACACCTCAACCCCAACTTACAACCCAAACTCAACCTCAACCTCAACCTGAGCCTTTCCTATTTCCTTTCCCTATCAAAACTGAACCCATTTATGAACCTTACACCCTTGAACCATTACCAACCATCATACCTATCTCATCACCTCAACCACCTCAACTAATCATCCTCCAACCTAAAACACTACCCAAAACCCAAACACCACTACCTAACCAACAACCATCGAACCATCCCCTCAACCTTCTAAACATCTCTCCTTCGAAAAGTTTAAGGAGATCAAGATGAAGCTCATCAAATGCACAACCTTGAGTGATATCTTTGTGAGGAGGATTCAGTCAAGCTGACTTATGTTGATGGATCCTCATGTTCCCTCACAAGAGATCAATTCCTTGATATGTCAAGAGGAACACTAGACCAGGCTGTAAAACTCCTTGGCCTCAACTCCGATTCAATAAATGATGAAAAGAAGAAGCTAAGAAGAAAGTTGGTGACTCTATTAGATACTAAGAAAAGGGATAAAGTACCAAGCAAACCCCTTGTTCCAAGAAAGAAGATTGTCTAGTGGAGGTTTGAAGACTCTTCTCACAACTTTGTTGTTGAGAGAAACAATGGCGAGCTAAACAGGCTTAATGCCTCATCTTTGCTACACTTAAGCAAATTTGACAAAGCTGAGTTAGAAGAGAAGCCATTTTCTAACCCCTCAAACTCCGAGATTGCTGCTCATATCAGAAATCACCTGAGCAGCCTTCATCTTGCCAAGCTGACTGCTAGGACAAAGATTGAAGAGGAGTTAAAACTGAAAGAGGAGGAAGAGAGAAAAGGATCAAAAATCAAAGGCAAAGCCTTTCTCCAAATGGTTTTAGATCCTGAACTTGAACCTATTGTTAGATAGGAGTATGACTATAAATCTCGTCAACTAACTCTTTTCCGGGGGACACAACAAAGGGTGCATGTCATTAAGAGTGATAGACTGAATCTCCTATCCACCGATGACTTGCACAAACTTCTCAGCATAACTTTAGGACAGAACAAAAAAACAGACAAATATCTTATGTCCCTGGTGCAGAAAGTTTTGAGAAGAAGAAGTAAGTGATTTTTTGTAGCATCAGCCTCGGGAAAGTTTGTTGGATCTAGAAATACTAGTTCAACCAAAACCACTTATAAACGACTATTGAAGACAAAGTGCAAGATCAACATCCTTAGGAAATCTCCTACTTCTGAAGACAAAGACTTCCAAAGTAGAAGTCCTCAAGCTACGGAAGAAGCAGCCTCTTCCGAAGTATAAAAGGCTTCGGAAGAACTTGTTCTTTCAAAGCCAATTAACATTCGCAAGATGCTGCCATGGACCAGTGGACATAAGTATGGTTCATCTGACACTTCGCTGTAGACCTCTGAGATATTGCATGGCGTTTTCTCAAAAGGCCATACAGTTGACCATACTTTATTCCACTGTCCACCTTTATTTGTTAGTATAGTTGCCAACTTTAGTCGATGACAAAAGGTAAGTAATTAAAATATCATGACTACCATATCTTAGATGAGATATTATCTAAGATACCTTAACTATAGCCGTGTAGTATCTGCTTTAGTTATAGGATTTCAGTTGGTATCAAAGTATAACTGGCTGTAGGTGATAATATATATAGTTTCTCATTGTAACTCTTGTCTCTTGTATCATGCTTGTAAGAGTCCTGTAAACTTTGATTTGAGAAGTAATATATACAAGTACCTTGAAAATTATTTCCATGTGTTCTTAAGTTACTTAGTATATTATAATCAACTCTTTGAGAGCTTCTGCTTCAACATAACCGTGTGAGTATAAGTGAGTTTGAGAGAAAACCAAGTGTTAGTGACATATATTAATCCTGCATTTCATCTATTGGTTTTGATCAATTTCAAGAATTTTCTTTTACAGGTAATTTCAAGAAGTTTCTAATACAAAAGTAACTTTATATTGCTTTTATATTATGCATTTCTATATTGTTTCAATCATCCTAACATCTAATTGTTCTCATGACTTTATGTTCTTACTTTTATACTTTGTTCTACTAAATCTCTTTTAATTTTAATCTTTATCATTTGATCATGAACCTTCTAACATTCACTAACCTTATAACAATCACTAACATTCCTAAATCAAGCTAAGAACATACTAACGTAAACAAAGCATCTCGTTTGCATATGGACGGCTATGCCATCGCATTTGGTTATTTCACAAGTTTATTTCTCTAAATGATGGCTATGCAAAACTCTTAAAATATTTTTTATAACTCAAATTAAGTCTAATATGATATCGACATAATAAATTTGTTCTAACCCATTTCATGCTTTAAAAATTTTAAAAGTGAACACAAATGTCTTACTATAATTTTGGTAGAATATAATCTGACTTCAACTAACCATATCTTAATAAACTAAATTTAAGTAACGGGTTAGATAAGTGCGCATTTTAGCACCTTATGTCTTGTGCTGTTATTTTGATCTATTTACGAATCTTTTTATAAAAATGTTTCTGAACGAAAGTTGTTCGGGAGACTCTGAACTAATCAATTTTAAACTTTTATAATTTTATGAAACTGTTTGTTATTTATAAAACGTGTTCAAACACGTACAAAACTTTCTGTTCAGAATTTAAAATTGGTACAATAATCCTTTTTCAATTTACCTTTCGAATTTTGGTATTCTCTAAATGTCTAACTTCTTGTAATGAATTTCAATCTCAAGTTATTTTTTTATCCTTTAGGACATCAACTTTGACTCTTGACATCCAAGCTTTTTTATGTACTCTAAAACCATCATTATACAATATGAGTTTTCCATACCCCTTTTTACTTTATTTCACACCTTTTGGGATGAAACATATAAGCTTATAAATATACACTTGTAAGACCACTTGAAACTTGTAATGCACGAGCAATTCTTTTATAAACTTGTCATGGTTATTTGAGATATTTGTAAGCCTTATATGATAGTTATCTTGTAAAAACAATTATTAACTATTGCTATCCTAGCGACGTCATAGATCTATGGGCTTGACAAGCCTATTTGATGCTAAAGCCGAGATTATTGCAGGCTCTTGATGACGTCTCTTGTTCATCATGAGAACCAGTACACTTAGGTAATTGTTATAACTTATAATGGCCATTTTTTGTCAAGGTTTGATTATATCATTATGCTATCTATATTCTTACAATATTTATTAACCTATGACATGAATTGCTTCTTAAAAGTTGTTTTTATACGTATGTATAAATTCAAAGGAACTCACCAACATTATATGTTGACCTTATTTTTAACATGTTTGAGGATGCTACTTTGAGGAATTCATCATGCTCATATAGGACTTGGACCTAGATTAATTAAAGATTTTGTTTTGTTGTTTGAATCTTTGTTGTATTGTAATGATTTATTTGTTTAGTGTTTTTCAATGAAAATAAAATTTAATATTATTTCAACTTATTAAATTCCATGAGCTATGAACAATCGATTCATATTCGTCCGCTCCGATGATTACGCCGTCGATCGGGGTGTGATAAGTGGTGAAGCGTCCAAACAGTTGTCAAGCGCTTGGGAACTTAGTCAAAATTTCTGAAATTTCAACCTGAAGCACCCAAATATTCTTCAAACGCCTAGGATTCCTAGTTTCTAAAAACGTCCAACAGTGCTACGACATCCACATAGTGTCAAAACGTCCAACTCTGAAATGCTTAAACAGTGTTCATGTGCCTAAACAATTGTTATGCGCCTAAACATTTAGGTGAATTTCAGATGATTTTAACACTCCAAACGTGTAATTCATCATCTTCATAACAGCCTGATCTTATCAAATTCTTCAAACTTGATTAATTGATCCAAGAACTTTCAATCAAGTAGTATATACACCGATAATCAAGCTTTAATAATCAATTCTCTCAATTAACAAAAATAAATCTGAATTTCTGTTTGAATTTGAGTTCGAATATGAAGAACAATTTTGCACACAAATATGATGATAATTCAGATATGAATGTGTGAAATCACTCAATTATGTTTCCATTTATGTTTCTAATGATGAAACACAACTAAAATGAACAATTAATTGATCAATTGCTATCAAACACAGATTCAAGTGATTCACAAAGCTTAAAAGTTGATTTTAAGCTTCTAATCACTGAAGCGAAGGTTTTGATACCATCTGATAGGTTCAAATGGATCTATTTGTGTTGATGTTAAGATGCAATTATCAATTATATGAACAATGTAATCAACAAATGCAATTTACTTCAAAATTTATAGTAATTCATTAATAGTAAAGCAAACGTTACAACGTATATAGAGGAGTATTAATAGTATTCTTTAAAGTCTATGTGGACAAAAAAACATAATATCCTATTTATACTAAACAAAAAAACTAAGAAACATATATTTACAAATAAGTCTATATACTATAACAAAAATAAATGTAAAGACAAAATGCTAATCTTCAAGAGCTCCAACAATCATAAAATTGTAGCATGTTCATCATATTCCAATAGCAGAACAACGGAATATGAAAAAAGTACATGAAAAGGACGAGAGACATGTGGAGGCAAAGCTTTAAGCGGACGTGGAGAATCTACATCAGGGTATTAATGGTAATGTTTTTATTGATGGTAAAGGTTCAACGGTTTGTGATTGATGATGTTGCTATATAGAATGCTGAGATTTATATGTTTGATGTGTCTTCAAATTATATTGATGTCAAACAAAGGCTTAAAATTGTTTAAGCTCTTAAGTTTTATGTGCTCTAAATTTGAAAGAAGGGATGATATGTATTCCGAAGTAATTGGTTGTAGATTTTTGTACCTTTTTTTACACTTATTTTGGCGTTGGTTTTAATAAATTTTATTTTGACGGACACTAAAATCCGCTGCAAAACGAGCATTAATGAGTTTCCAACTCTACATGTAAGGTTCAACATTTGCTCTTGAGTCTTTTTCAAACTCGGTACTATTTATTTATTATTTAAGAATAACAATTAAAAGTAAATATATTATTAGTTTTAAAATATAATAATCTGTATCATGAATTGATGATGTACATACATACGTGTAAATATAATATCGAAGTTGAAAAAAGAAATAATTAGTATGAAGGTGTGTGTGTATATATATATATATATATATATATATAATATCAAAATTGAAGATAAATATTTATGTACACATATGTAATAGATAATTAGTTTGAAAAATAAATAACCAACATGAAAATTTCATGTACTTAAATAGATGATTTGTTTAAAATATATACATATGTGTAAATAGATGATTAGTTAAAGTATTATCAGCTTAAATAGTTACCTACATGTAAAACATATATTTACATATATTTAAAATTTATTGATGTAAATGCACGATTATTAATAAGTTTGATTTTTAATCCGATTGACAACAATAAACAATCAAATTTGAGAAGAGTTTGATTCTTAGCATATCTATAAATTTGTAAATTAAAATATAAGTGAGAAAATATGAGAGATAATTAATTAACCGGAGAGAAAAAAATTAATTGATTACTATCATACAATTTTTATTTAATAAAGTTTTTAAAAAGTGTAATTTTCGTGCGAAATGTACGAAGTCACAAGGACGCGACACTTTTTTCTGGCGGAGTGGTAGTTTCATCTGCCTCACAATTATGCACATAATGTACATATCTACGTAAGTTTGTAGGACCGTTTAAGAAATTGTCACTTACAACACAACACACAATGAGCAGAGTAAGTTAGAACACTTAACATATCAAATGAGAAACTAGCAACCAGTCACACTTTGATACTAAGAAACACAAGTAATAAAGAGACAGAACAAGAACAATAACAATAACACAAGTGTTTGGTTTTCAAGAATACTATATATTACTCTCAAGTTCCTTACAACTGTTTACAAAACATAAAAGCATAAAGATACAAAAGGACCTGGGATACTTTATACTACATCCTACAGCTGGTCATACTTTGAAAGCCGGCTGAATACATGATCTAGACAACAACAAAGTCAATGTAGAGTCAAAAGGCAGACTGCCTTTTGACTAGTGACTATAACATGCTATAGCACACATCCTAATATATTACAAAAAAGATAAAAATACATAAAATAGAAAATAACAGACTCAAGACCACCAAAAGCATGGACCTTTCACCAACTTATGAGTGAGTCAAACAGAGTTGCAGCGGAAAGATGGTCCAGCTTTATGGTAAAAGGTACATCAGATAAAGTATGTAGTCAAAAGTCTTCAGAAGAAATTTGTCTTCATGAGTTGGTTTCGAAAGATTTTGTCTTTGAAGTTTCAGAAGACTTTGTATTTGGCTTCGAAAGATATTGTATTTGACATCGAAAGATATTGTTCTTGGCTTTGAAAAATTCACACTCTATAATATTTTCTAAGACATAGTGTAAAACTTCTGAAGCATTCTACTTAGTATTTTTGTGCATGCATGGAGGATAGACTTTGAATGTTTTGGGTTGCATCAACTTTATATGAATCCCTACAAAGTTATATTCACAATTATGCAAGTTATATGAATTATTATGCAAGATATATTTGATTTTACGTAAAGTAAAATTTCTCACATTATAAAAGATAATTACACAAGTTATATGATAATTATGCAGTGAATAATCACGCAAGTTATACACACAACACATAAACGTTTTTTTAAAAGGTTTTGTTTTTTTTAAAAAGTATAGCAATACTATACTCATATTAAGATGATAAAATACTTGTTTTTTTGTTATATTTAAAAATAATAATGTCATATGAAAAAGTTATATGTGTTTAAAAAATTGTGAGGGGATTTAAAAAAATAAACAATTGAAAGTTATTTCCAATTCTACCCCTCCATGTACATTCCCTTGTGTGATTATTCCATATTAAATATGGACCATTCTTCTCCTAGTCAATAGTTGTTATTATTCTTACACTTCGCACGAACTCATCACTTTGTACTGTAAACTTTTCACACCACACACACACACATATATATATATATATATATATATATATATATATTATATATATATATATATATATATATAATTTTGTATTCTTTCTCACTATATATCTAGTGGATATTTTGATGAATAGGCAACCTCGTGTTTAGTGTCAATGGATATATGGAGATATATTAGCAAATGGTGCAACATCCCAACTATATATGCATTCTCTGTGAAAAACAATTTGGAGGAAAAAAGTTTATCTCAAGCGACCAAATAAAAAAGAAACTAGTTCACTGGGTGATTCTTACATCATGTTAGAGCATTTGAAGAGCTACCAATCAAAAAATTTCAATACGAATCCATATTCAGTTTGGAAGATATGCGAGGATTATCTTTTTATGGATAACAAATTGTTGAAAACACAACTCAATCACTTGGAGGTATTGGCAGAGTTATAATTTGAACACGCAATCCAATTCTTGTTTTGTTTTGTTCGTTGTTTACTATGTTGTATCCAGCTCCTTGCTAGATTATCTTTGTGTGGTGTTTCTCATAATATTAATAATACTATTCGCAATAAAAAAAGTAATGTTAGTGTTCAAATGAGCTGAGAAAAAGTGCCCCATCATTCCTCGAGAAAAAAAGAGGTGGTAGCTATGAAACTATAAAAAGAATTCACAGGGGTGATGGTTAAATTTGACATCCTTAGGTCATGGTAGGTTTCTTTCTTGTTTAAACGTGGTAGTAGGTTTTCTTCTGGAACGTGCTCTTGAATGAGTATAGTCTTAAATGTCAAAATCACTACGAACGTTTCACATCTCGACTTAAAAAGACTATGTTTGATATTCGAGTCTCGGTCGGAAGGTGATAACCGAGTAAGAGGTTGTTTCAAAATTGATCGGGTAACGGAAAAATATACATGAGTTAGTGGAGTCGGATCGAGTCAGACGTGAAATAATGAAAATCAAATATACTGACCGGCTAAAACTTCTGTTCAAATCAGTAGATAAAACATTTTAACCGGGTGAAAACATTCTTAACTGGGTTTTCGGGTGGAGGGATTGTAATCGTACCTAATATATGATTTATTGATATCTGGCTGCAAAACTCAGATAAGAGAGAGAGAGAGAGAGAGAGAGAGAGAGAGAGAGGAGAGAGAAACCCTACAAGTATACAACACTAGTCGAGTCGAGTAGAAAATGAGCGGTGGCGGAAAGAGCGTGTGTGTGACCGGAGCCTCTGGCTACATAGCTTCATGGCTCGTTAACTTCTTACTTGAACGAGGTTACACCGTCAAAGCATCTGTTCGCGATCCAAGTTACTTTACTTCTTCTTTCAACTTTTTTAGATACATCATTATTATTCATTCGTTCGTTCGTTCGTCATTAACTGAAATCTGTGTTTGAATTTCTTCCCTATTTCTTTGTTTTCTGCTATGTGCTTAACATCTAGCTCCTATTTCATACTAGATTATCTATTTCACCCATAATTCTACTTCAGGTATTCTGTTTCTAAATACTATACATAGGGGCATCTTGTACACCCTTGTTATTATTGTGCTTCACTTACTTGGTACTCTACGGTTGTTTCATCTCTGAATGGTAATGATCCAGATTCCAGAAATGGATGTTTTTCTATTCCACTCCATTAATAGTATTTTCAGTTTTCTTGCTAACTGTTAAGCAATGAGTGTGTATAGATATAGATATGAACTATTAGGTGTTTACTTGCTAGCATTCAGCAATGCTTCAAGTTGAATATATCAGCTAGCTGCAACATCCTGCTAAAGTTCAAAATCTATTTCTTAAGGATGAAATTAGTTTTTGGTTAACTTTTAGATATTTCTTTTTCAGGGTCTAATATTGTTTAGGCACTCTGATCATTATTTATCTTTGTTTACCGGTGTGCGTAAGTATCCCGGTGTGCGTAAGTATCCGAGCTAGTCATGGTCAGATGACCTTTAGGATGTTACATAGCACTTATGTGGCACTGTGACATTTAACTGTTAGGTGTTAAATTGAATACAAGTTTGAGTTTCTGTACGCAGGGTATTGGAAGTTCGGGCGTATGCTTTTAGCCTGTCTTATGGCCTTATCTGATCAAACCAGGGCTGTTGTTTTAAGAAATCAGTCTGAATAAACTGATCCTAATGACTACAACATCTTTCTTTGTGCGTGCGTGCATGTGTGTGTGTGTTTAAACATCATGATAAAATATTGATGATCTTTCTTGGATGTTTTAGCGGACCCTAAAAAGACAAATCACTTGCTTAAACTTGATGGAGCTAAGGAAAGGCTTCACTTGTTCAAAGCGAACCTGCTTGAAGATGGTTCCTTTGATGCTGCAGTTGATGGCTGTGAGGGTGTTTTTCATACCGCATCTCCCTTCTACCATAATGTCACTGATCCACAGGTTTGTCAGTTACTATTACTATGTACCACTTCTCTGGTTATTGCTTCCTAAGTTTCATGGAATGGAGTGAAAATTCTCATAATATGATGTCAGGGTAAATTATGTTAGATTGCTATAGCATGAACCTGAGTTAAGAGATGAAAATACCCATATGTCAAATGGAGTGTTGGCTATATTAATAAAGTGACGTGAATGCTTTTTAACCTGCTTGAGGTGCGTGCCACTAATGTGACGAAAGCACAACATATGGTTTAGTGAACTTTGTGTCCCATCTCAGTGTAGCTGAAGTGAAATGTATGCATCTTTTTAATTTGTTACTAAAAGAAAAAATTGGACATACACATTTACGACTTTGCTCTACCTCAAGTTATATGCCTCTTTGATTTTATTGTTGGTCTGCTTTTGTGTCTCCTCTCTCTCTCTCTCGCTCTCGCTCTCTCTATGTGTGTGTGTGTTAATGATTTTTGAATGCTATGTGCATGTTTGCTTTTAATTTTTCTTAATTAAATGTTTGTGGCTTATATTTCTGGTGTTAAGTTACTTGCATATATGCATATTTTGGCGTACCAATAAAGACAAGTTTTTATATGCATAATAGTTCCAAACATATTTCTTAATCTATTTTTTATTTTACTAGAGATATTTTTCATAATTGGTTTCAGGCAGAATTGATTGATCCTGCTGTGAAAGGAACACTGAATGTGCTTGGTGCATGTTCAAAAGCCTCATCAGTTAAGAGAGTGGTTTTGACATCCTCTGTTGCTGCAGTTGCTTACAATGGCAGGCCTAGGACTCCTGATGTTGTAGTTGATGAGACTTGGTTTTCAGATCCAATCTTTGCAAGGAAACAAAGGTGCGGGCTATGTGTTTTCCCTTCAATTTGCTTTGTAACATATATAGGGATTCCATAATTGGGCTTGAGTATGCTGGGTTGTAAGCTGCAAAGATGACAATTTTCACTCATTTACTTCTGAATCGATCAATTTGGGTATTGTGTCATCTCTTGCAGATAATTCATAATGGATTAGCTGAAAAGAAAACTAGCCAATAGTCTCCTAATGTGTAACTTTAAGCATATTAATCATAAATCATTTTATTTAGTCATTTTTAAAACATATTTTTCCAACCATATTTGACATCTACAAGGTTATTTTGGTTTTTTTATCCTTCGACAAAAGCTGTTTTGAATCAACCATAAAAGTAATCTGTTTTGACCTGTTTTCCTATGCATTTGAACATCGGTTTTGCCACTTCTAGCAGGCTGGTTCTTCACGAATCCAGAAATTATATAGCATGTTGACACTAATATTAATATTCTTTTTTAATAGTTAATTTACATGCTTACTAGATCATGTTAAAAATTACTAGCAAATAGGTTATAGGTCTGCTTTAGTGTAACTTTGGTACCTCTTTATTTCTAATGAGTTGTTGTCTAGAGGCTTAGTGATGTGGCTTTCTGCCCTTTATTTGGGGTATATGTCTATCTTTTGCCTTAAATTTGAATATAATATGCTTTTTCTCATGTTGATATGGCAAGATGTGGTATGTGTTGTCAAAAACATTGGCTGAGGAGGCTGCATGGAAATTCACAAAAGAAAAAGGCTTAGACATGGTTACCATAAACCCAGCAATGGTGATTGGTCCTCTTTTGCAGCCAACGCTTAACACTAGTGCCGAAGCAATTGCAAATCTATTAAATGGTATGTATAATTCGCTAAACTATCAAGTTTGTTTTATATGTAGTTATACAATTTGTAGAGGTGGAAATTTTGATATGCTTATATGTGAGGGGGTTGATTAAGGTTGTGCTTTATCTCTAAAGGGTTTTATGGGTTAAGATTTAAGAAACATGATTTAATAAAAAAGGAAACCGATCAAACACGGTTGAGAAGGTCAAACAGATATAAGGTTTTTAAGATGTAATATGTTAATAATAGTTGCTAGTGAGCCATTATCAGGGTTTAGAGGTTTCTCACTTGTGTATTTAGAGGGTTCACCCTCCATTCTAATTACAATATACAAGTTAATATTCTATCCAAGTTTATTTTACATATTGAAATGGACAAATTTTAAAATTGCTTCCTTAAAAAATTTAGGCTATTTTTATTGTTGTAGTATTAGTTTGTATTATATTAAAATAATATATTTATAAAATGAAAACAAGGATTGCAAAGTGCCTTCGAGTGGTCCAACCAAAACCGTACTAAAAAGTTTCCTATTTAACTATTTTGACCTAAACTTTTTGTTTTGTTACACAACGTACCTCTTTTGTGACCATTATAATTTTCTACCAACTATTACTTACATGTGATCTTGCAATTGGTAATACATATGGTGTGTGCTTTGTGTGAAAATGTGTGTTAGTGATCATTAATAAATGCGATTATGGTTTAGCAGTCTTCATCCCTTTTTGTATATGGTATAACATAGATAAGGCTAAGAGAATCATAAGATACTCTCTTCATACTTTATTAAGTGTCCCTAAAGAAAAAGCATTAGTTTTATGACAATGAAATCAATCATTATATAATAGTGAATGCTAATTTTAGTCCTTAAAGTGTTTAGTCACGGGTGAGTTTAGCTTCCCTAAGTTGATAAGTTGTAGTGATGTATATAATCTGACGAATCAAACTAGATTATCCAAATTGGAGTAATTCCATCTATTCAACTGTTTAGGATTTATACTTTTAGGTCCACGGTTCATGATTTGAAAAATTGCCTTTAAGGTTCCAACCGAAGGTTTGGTTTTGGGGTCTAAAGCCAACATACTTTATCTTTTCTTATGCATACACACACATTATATATATATATATATTATATATATATATATAATATATATATATATATATATATATATATATATATATATATATTATATATATATATATATATATATAATACACACATTTTCATATGTAAAATTAATAAAAAATATCAGTTTTATATATAAATACACATATTTGGCCTGAATTTCAAGGTTTAAGCTGGAATTTCCAATTTTTTACTGGAATTTTTGAAGTTCACCGGAAAGTCGTCGGAACCCTGTTGGAATTTCGCTAGAATTATGAATTTTTGGCCAATTAAGACCGCCTAGGTCCGATTTTAACCTCCGTTGACCGCCTAGCGATTAATTGGCCGATTAGCCAAAAATTCCTAGGTGAGGGTCCAATTTCCGATTAATCGCCGATTAATTCGGCGATTAATCCCGATTTTTGCAGCACTGTATATACATGTTCTTATATATACATATATACACATAAACATATATATTATTTATATATAAATAGGGGAAGTTCATTGTACAATATGGATTCTCCGTGCGAAGTGTACAAAGTTACGGATGGAATTATGACGCAAGAGGTGGAATTATTCTTGCAGAGATGGAATTATTACACAAGGGTGAAATTATCACACGAGGTATTCTTGCATGATAATTCCATCTATGCATGATAATTTCATGCAAGTGCAATCTTTCTTGCATAATAATTCCACTCCCACTTTGAACACATTGTATGTAAAAAGGATTTTGCATTGTAAATTTACTCTCTATATAAATAGGGTTAGGTTGTACCATAGTCACATAATTCGTTGGATACCCCACGAACTTCGTTCTGGATCGGACGTACCGAAAAGCGGTACGAACGCGATCCCGGTTCGCACCGGATCGTGATTTGGTTTTTAAATTGGCGAACCCAAAGTTCAATTCGAGCGACCCTGTAACAGATTGGAACGCGAACTCCATCTATAAGAAACTCGTGCGGATCTATTTCAATAGCTTCCTTTTTATTGACCTTTGTATTCACCGGTGACCGACTTAAGGGTATAAGGGTAGCGGTACTTTTTGGCTACTTTTTGACCAACTTAAGGGGGTAGCCCCACTAATAGTAGCTTGTAATAATAGATAAATAGAGTCTATTATTTATGTTTAATTGTATAAGGGACCGACTTAATAGCCTACTTTTCAGAATCCTTATTATTTATGTTTATGTTGCTACTCAATACTTAATATTTAAATAGACTATTTACAATAGGTTGTAATAATAGATAAACTGACTACTTTTTTTACTTAAATTTTAATGAAGAAAACTATTGTAAATCGTACCCTATTACATATTTACATGGTGAATCGTACCGAAGCGAACCGAAATGAGGCTACCCCCGGTCGTACCGAATTTTGAAGACCTAGCGAATTGCGATCCCGTACCATGTACTCGTACCGAAGCATACCGCGAACCATGTGACTATGGGTTGTACTAAAAAGGAAGTTTTTGTCTAAGAAGTGTAATCCATAAAAGAAAAAAAAAACACTATGTTCAAACTTTAAAACATCAAGAATTTTCTACACTTTCCATGCAAAATCTTCTTTTTAGAGTAACTCAAACTTATATATATACACATATATATATATGTACGTATGTGTGTGTGCGCGCGCCCGCACGCGTGTGCGTGTGTGCGCACGCTTGATGCACACATACACACCCACATATATCTATATTTTAGGGGGGAAAAAAATAAAAAGACAAGTTGAACCACCAAAGTGAACTGTTTGTAGACGTTTTGGCCTGTCTAACTCTGTTTGGTTTGCCGTTTTTGGATACCCGTAGTTAATGAGACTTGTTAGTGTTAGGTTTCAAGTGGCGTAGCGGAACCAACACACAAACACAAACAAATAATAAAATATCACGCAGACAGAAAATAAACAACACAAGAATTTAACGTGGGTCGGTCAGTGTAACCTACGTCCACGGGCTGCAACTAGGGTTTCTATATATTGGCTCAATGGATTAGGGATGACCATTTCGTTTCGTCAGCTTATTAATGGATCTATTTGGGTTGTATTTTTATCTGAAATGGTTCAGATCAATACGTTAACTGAAAAGGCAATGGGTTGAAACTTGAAAGTTGCACAAGTCTGTTTTCAATGCAGAGAACCTCTTGAATCGTATAGTTTGACAAGATTATTTTGCTATATCATATGTTTAAAAGTGATTGTATTCTGCTATTTGTAAGTTTCTTAATAAGTATTAATTTGCTTTATCTGATTTTGTTTACTTCAACATAATTATGCAGGGTCACAAACATATCCAAATGCTAGTTTTGGGTGGGTTAACGTTAAGGATGTTGCAAATGCCCACATCCAAGCATTTGAAATTCCTTCAGCAAATGGAAGATATTGTTTGGTGGAAAGAGTTACTCATTTTTCAGATATAATTGAGATATTACGCAAGCATTATCCGTCATACCATCTTCCCCAAAAGTAAGCTTTTCCTCATTTAAAGCTTGTAGCAGCATTTTACATGTTCATAGTGTTTTATGTTTGCTCAAGTACAAGTCAATTTGCATGTTATGTTTTAGTGTCTAACCAGCCAAACTAAAATAAAAAATAGCCAAAGAGGAAATGGAGTAAGTTGGGCAAATTAATCACAACTTGAAGGGTAACTTCAACGCATACAACCTCCTAAATTGCTTTATTCTATACACTATCTCCAAAATTGTTTTAATACAATATTTGTAATTTTTACCAAGACACTAGTCATCTATATGAAGTAAAAGATTGACCTGTGGTTTTCGTTTTTGTTGTATCTATCAAAGGCAAAGTAGATACAAATCCAGGATCTTAGTAGTACTGCGATAATCGTGATACAGTCACACCACATGATAGATCGCAAGGAAGCTTCCAACATCAAGACTAGATACAATCACACCACTAGACTCGCTATTGGGATCCAAAGTTCACCATTCTACCTGCCACGGTTAGAACTAGCAATGGAAATATTTGTTTACAGAGTAAACTATTCTCAAGAAAAACATTCTGTCCTTTTCATTCGAGATCTCCAAGTACATAAAAGTAAACATGAAATAGCTGACAGCTAGAAAGTGGGGTAACCACTTTGACCCACTGCATTAAACAAAAGGACACAAAAGGAAGTGCAATATAAAATAAACATGAACTAACAAAGTGGTGGAGATTATGGATGATAAATGAAAAGGAATTGGTCCACTCAAACAGCAGATCGAATAACCCAATTGAAATGTGGGCCTCGTGATGAGGTGGCTGTCTTTGCATGCATGGGATCCACTAGAGTGTATGTATGTAGTATGTACATGATGGCATCGCTAACAGTTTTAATTCAGCATTATTGATGTGTTTATGCCTCAATGTGTACCAACAAAAAGTATTTTCTGTTATTCAACCTACCTTTTTGCCCCCTCTATTTTAATGCTCCATACATATAAAAAATATAATTTTGTGGGTTTGCCCGAGATTTTCCAGTTTGATGCATATTACCGATCCTGTGTAAGCAGTTGTATTTACTATTTTAGAGGTTGCAAAATGGCTGCCTTGTTTTTTTTAATGAGTTGGAACAAGGTCTGGTCGAGGTCGCAACAGGTAAAGTTTTATATGGTTAAAACAGGTGAGGTGGGGTTGACTAGCCAACACTACGTATTTCTGATGTTTTTGTACATTACTGTATTTGCAAAAGGTGAAATTTGAATGGTTGTGGTGAGATGCAGGTGTGCAGATGACAAGCCTTTTGTTCCCATATATCAAGTGTCAAAGGAAAAAACAAAGAGCTTGGGGATAGACTACATTCCCTGAACAAAGCATCAAGGAAACTGTGGATAGCTTGAAGGAAAAGAACTTTATTGGAGGGGCGTCATCAAACATGTGAAATCAAAACCTGGTGGTGGAGATTCATATATAATAATAACAATAAGTCTGGACTTGAATGATTAATATAATGAAGGTGTGTAATTGAAGTGGTGTTTTCCATTTTTGTCATAACATGTAGTCTCATTTTGTGTTGGTTTATTTGGGGGATCGTATTCTTCATGTTTAAATCCTTGCTAACATGATCATATAATAATATTACATACTAATATAATTATTAAGAACAAGATTGTGACTTAATTATAAATATATTAATTTAGATATTATAATACAATGTAGCGGCATAATAATAATACTAATGTTGTATGAGTTTTATATATATTAGTAAATTTGCCTAGTTATGTTGCTGATTTTATTTATATGATATTAGGTTATAGACATGTGTGATGTACGACCGGAAAAACGAAAGTTAAATTACATTTGTTCATAAAAATAATACAAAAACAAAACTATATAAGATATATTACAAGTGAATAATTATTTATAAACAAGTCATTCTATTGGTAAGGTACTTTTTTTTAATCTAAAACTAATAGTTTTAATACATCTGTAAGGATTCCTGAAGTCTGATGCAACCCAAAACTGCCTAAGTGTTTCAGCAACATGCACTAAGTACTGAAGTGAAGAATGCTTCGAAGAATTACACAAAGCATTAGAAAATACTCCAAGTGTAATATCTTCCGAAGCCAAGACCAATATCTTCCGAAGCCTAACATGAAGTCTTCCGAAGCTTGAAGAGACAAAGTCTTCCGAAGCTTCAAATCTATGAACAGATTTCTTCCGAAGACTTTTAGTACACATGCTTTATCTGATGTACTGTTCCATAAAGCACCTTTTCCGCTGCGTCTCTGATAAGTCACCAACTTACAAGAGTTGGTGAAAAGGTCCATGCTTTTGGTAACTGTACATTGAGGTCTTGAGTTTGAAACTTTCCACTTTATGTACTTTATCCTTTTTATAATGTATAAGGATGTGAGCTATGGCATGTCATAGTCACAAGGTCAAAAGGCAGATATGCCTTTTGATCCTACAATTGATTTTGTTAGTGTCTAGTCAATTGTATCCAGCTGGCTTTCATAGTATAGCCGGCTGTAGGTTGTAGTATAAGTATTCCAAGTTCTTGTATCTTTCCATATGCTTTGTAACACTTGTAAAAGAACTTGAGAAAGCAATATACTGCTCCCTGAAAACTATACTCTCTTGTTCTGTCTCTTGCTTTACTTGTGTTCTCTGCATCACCTTGGTTACCTAGTTCACTGTTTGATTAAGATTAGTTAATCTCTCATTGTGTTGTTGTGTTGTAATGTGTTCAAGCCCTTGAACGATCCTGCAATTGGTATCAGAGCATTCAGGCTCGTGATATAAGATCTAACCATCTTAAGATCCCTCACACACAAAAAACTAACCTTTTCAAATGGCTTCCATCTCAAAGACTGATATGGAGACTGGAACCATGAACAAATCCCCATTGATCACTCTTGATGACTTCGACACCTGGTGCATGAGGATGGAAGGCTTCATCAGGTCTCTTGACTCAAGAATGTGGGAATCTGTTGAATATGGACCTTTCATACCTAGCACCCCCTCTGCTACCGGTGCTGGTATGATTCCTAAAGATGTGGCCAACTACTCAGATGAAGATAGGAAAAGAGTAGAGATTGACAGGAAGGCCATGACTGCTCTTCAGACTGCTATCCCAAACTCTGTATACAGAGGTTTTAAGAAGTGCAAAACAGCTAAACAGCTGTGGGATGCACTGAAGCTGATGTATGAAGGCTCCTCTGAAGCCAAGGAGAACAAGAAAGATCTTCTGAAGCAGCAGTTTGAAAATTTCACCTTTAAAACAGGTGAAACCATGACCCAACAATACTTCAGGTATGTTGAGATTGTGGATACCCTTGTGGATGGAGGAGTTCCTCTTGAGAACAGAGACATTGTAAGGAAGTTCATGTCCTCACTTCCTAGGCAATGGACACACTATTGTGTGGTAATCAAGAGGACTGAGAACCTTAAAACTCTTACTCTGACAGAGTTATATGGGATTCTCAGTGGATACCAGATGGAAATGAACTTACAAGGTTCATCTGGCAACTCTAACAATCAAATGGGTTCAGCCCTTCATGTGGTTGAAAGGGACAGCATAGAACCCCAACATCATCTCCTATGCTACCCTGACAACTCACAAAAGGGTCCTTTCATCACCTTCCCGGAGACACCAAGGGAGAACTTTACTCAAGGAAGCCCATTCCAAGAGACAAGTTCTTCTCAAGCCTTTGTGTCTGCAGATGAAAGCTGTGGAAATTATCTCTTCACTCTTGAAGATCTAGACTGTATCCATCCAGATGACCTGGAATACATGGAGATAGTTCAGCAGATGGCTCTTCTCACTCACAGAGCCAAGAAGTTCTACAAGAGGACAGGAAGAAAATTTCCAAGCAATGCTACCAGTGGTAAGTTTGGCTGGATAAAAGCAAAGTTAAGTGTTACAATTGTAACCTTATGGGTCACTTCGCCAGGGAGTGTAAGGCACCCAGAGCAAATGGGGGTCAAACACAACTCAGACCAAACTCACCAACAATACCCCTCAGGCTGAGAAGACAAAGCAACATGCTGCGGTTGCTGTTGAAGAGGGAGGATTTGACTGGAGTTTTCAGGTGGAGGATGCTTCTCCAAACCAAGCATTGATGGCTGATCATGATGAAGCCAAGGTATTAGAACATCTTTGCTCCCCTGAATGCATTGCTAAAGTAAATAGATACAGGTCCTACAACTAGAGATGAGATCTGATCTTGAGTCATTAAACATATTAAAATCTGACTTTAGAAAGTCTGAAAATGATTACAAGTTAAAGATAGAAGACTTGGAGAAAACTATTTCAGTACTAAAACATGAACATACAGATTTTAGAACTCAGATCCAAGATCTCATCACTAAATTGACTAAGTGCCAGGCTGAGCTTGTGATCAGCAAAGCCCTGGCAGAGAAAAGTGTTCTGAAGAAGAGACCTTCAAGAACATGATATCCTCATCCCTACACAATAAGGTTTGTTATCAAAATAGACAGGGACTGGGATCAAATGAGATAGCTCCTCCACACCACATCTTGTCTGTAAGATCTCCTAGGTGTGGAACTTGTGAAGATGAGCTTCCTCTCATAGATCCAGTAAGTGAGGATGATGAAGAAGTGATAGTGAGGAATCCCTCTGAGAAGAGTGAAGAAGAGGATTCCTCCAAGGGCCACTATCCTTCTGAGGAGAAGAAATTAACTGTGATGACCAAGTCCAAGAGAAAGAACTTGATCAGGAAGAGCAAAAGGAAAGCAAAGAAGGCTCAAGAAATCAAGGCTACCTTTGATGCTAAGCAGAAACAAGTGTTATCTCTGCAGGTTTCAAAGCAATAAGGACTGAAGACATCCACCAAAGCCTCTTATCTAAGAGTTCTGGTTCATGTTCAAATCATCTCAGTACAAAGAAGAAGACTGAGCTGCTGTGTACCACTGCTGCACAGCCTGGACCATCAAATCCAAGAACAGTTCACAGCCCAAGGGAACTGTATCTGAATCTACCAAGATGAAGGTGAAAAAGGGATGTGACCAAGGCCAGTCTTGCTCTCAAAAGGAGATTTCTTTGAAGAAGAAAATGCTGTGTGTTATGTGTGAAAGTACTTCTCATATTGCCAAGGATTGTCCATACAATCCTAAAAGTACTATCCACATGACCAATACAAAGACTTCAAAGAATCTCAAGAAGTCTCAAGCTTCGGAAGGAAAGTCTGTTCCTTCGGAAGCTCCAAATCAAAGAAGAAGGTAAATGGAAAATTACCTTCGGAAGCAAAGTTGGTCTCGGAAGAAAGGAGTTCTTCCGAAGTACTAAAGTCTACTGCAGTGACTGTAGATTCTTCCGAAGTATCAGTCATTAAAACTTGTGAAGCTCCAAAAGCTTCTAAGGTTTTGAAGGTCAAGTCCAAGACTCAAAGGTGGTGTGGAAGTCTAAGAAAGACCAAATGACTGAGGTTTCTCCATCAACAACAGCCGAAGATCCCCTCTGTACAACCATAGGATCTATTACTGTTGCATTACCTTCTATTACACTTACTGAACCCAAGACAAGTAAGGCTTGGGTTTCCAAATGTAACTAATCATTTTCTTTGTGCAGGAACAGCTCAAGACAAACAAGAATGTCTGGATAATTGACAGTGGCTGTTCCAGGCACATGACAGGCGATAGGTCTTTACTTCATAATTTTGAGAGAATTGATGGAGGACCAGTTGCTTTTGGAGGAAATGAAGGTGGTTACATTTATGGAAGGGGCAAGGTCACAAATGGTAAGCTCAGCATTGAGAAGGTAAATTTTGTTAAGGAGCTTGGGTACAATCTTCTGAGTGTATCTCAATTTTGTGATCAGAGTCATAACATGCTCTTCACTGAGCATGAGTGCATTGTTCTCAAACCTGGAGTGGTCATTCCTCATGAGCATATTCTGCTCAGAGCCCCCAGGAAAGGGAACATGTACAAGATGGATTTGCAAGAAACATCTCCCTCTGGAGAAGTTTCATGCTTTCTATCTAAAGCAAATAGTGATGAGTCTTTCCTATGGCATAAAAGAATGTGCCATGTAAACTTTAAGAATATGAATAAATTAATCAAACATGATCTGGTAACTGGAATGCCAAAGAAAGAGTTTACAAGTGATGATCATTGTGTTGCATGCCTGAAAGGGAAGCAACACAAGGTATCTCACAAGCCTAAGGAAAAGAACTCCATCACTACTCCCCTACACTTATTACATATGGATCTCTTTGGCCCCACCAGTGTAATGAGTTTAGGAAGGACCTTATACTGTCTAGTGATCACAGATGATTTTACAAGATTCACTTGGGTTTTCTTTCTTAGAACTAAAGATGAGACTCCTGAGATTCTAAAGAATTTCATCTTAAAGATTGAGAATCAATGTGATCACAAGGTCAAAACCATAAGATGTGATCAAGGAACTGAATTCAAAAACCAAATCCTTGATACATTTTGTGATGAAAAGGGTATTACAAGACAATACAGTGCTCCCAGGACTCCTCAGCAAAACGGAGTTGCTGAGAGGAGAAACAGGACACTTATTGAAGCTGCAAGAACTATGTTGTCTGACTCTAAACTGCCTATCACCTTCTGGGCAGAGGCAGTTAATACTGCCTGCTATGTGCAAAACAGAGTCTTAGTAGTTAAGACACATGGTAAGACTCCTTATGAACTTTGGCACAAGAGGAAACCTTTCATTGGTTTTCTCAGGTCATTTGGATGTCCCTGCACCATCTTGAATACCAAAGATCAAGTTGCCAAGTTTGCTGAGAAATCAGACGATGGACACTTCATTGGATACTCTTCTCAAGCTAAAGCTTATAGAGTATACAATCTCAGAACTAGAATCATTGAGGAGTCAGCCAATGTGACTTTCAATGAGCACACTCCCAGTGTGGCTGGTTCTGGTCCGGATTGGCTATTTGATCTTGATTTAGTTACCAACTGTTTTAATAAATCTTGTGAGCATGTTTCAGGATCTGCAGAAAATTTAAATACAGGTGATCCTGATCCAAGATTTGAGCTTGGAAGACCTTCAGCTCCAGTTGGAACTACTTCAGCAAATGAGGTTTCTATCAGCACAACAATGACAAATCCAGCTGATACATCTGGCATGCCTTCAAATTCCAGTTCAGAGGCCTCTCAACCAGATAAAGACATCTCAATTGCAGAAGATAACAATGGTGATGGTGAAAGTGATCAAGAATCTCTTGATGCTAATAACCATACCATAGATGATAACATCAATGATGTCACACACTCATTGGATCAAGTTAATCTTGATAAGTGTGATAATGTGGAGGATCAATCTTCAAGACCAGATCTAAATTTCTCAAATTTGGATCTATCTCAGCAACTTGCTGTGATCCCTCAGCTAAGGATCCACAAGTCTCATCCTACTACAAACATCATTGGAGATGTTATCTCCGGGGTAAAGACAAGAGGGCAAACCCATGAAGCAAATGTTTGTCTTCACTTGTTTTCTATCCCAGTTAGAGCCAAAGAAAGTTGAGGAGGCTCTAAAGGATGGAAGTTGGGTTGAAGCTATGCAACAAGAGCTGCTTCAATTCAAAAGACAGAAAGTTTGGAACCTTTGTCCTCTTCCTCATGGGAAGACTACCATTGGAACCAAATGGGTTTTTAGGAATAAAAAGGATGATAGAGGAATCATCATCAAGAACAAGGCTAGACTAGTTGTTCAAGGATACACACAAGAAGAAGGGATTGACTACACTGATGTCTTTGCTCCTGTAGCTAGACTAGAAGCTGTTAGGATATTCCTGGCATTTGCTGCATCCAAGAACTTCAAGGTCTACCAACTTGATGTAAAGTGTGCTTTCTTATATGGAGTGATTGATGAGGAGGTTTATGTCAAACAACCACCTGGTTTTGTAGATCCTGATCATCCTGATTATGTCTGCAAGCTTGACAAAGCTCTCTATGGGCTGCATCAGGCACCCAGGAAGTGGTATGAGACACTGTCTGAGTATCTCTGTAAACATGGTTACAGGAGAGGTACTATAGATGGAA
This sequence comes from Flaveria trinervia, assembly GCA_025506515.1. Taxonomy (NCBI): domain Eukaryota; kingdom Viridiplantae; phylum Streptophyta; class Magnoliopsida; order Asterales; family Asteraceae; genus Flaveria; species Flaveria trinervia. The sequence continues at coordinate 75,229,089 of CM046450.1, read as the reverse complement.
CTCTCTTCATCAAAGGACAAGGAAACGACATTCTGCTAGTTCAAGTATATGTGGATGACATCATCTTTGGCTCAACCAATTCAAGGCTCTGCAAAGACTTTGAAAAGCTGATGAAAGATAGATTTGAAATGAGTTCAATGGGAGAACTAATTTCTTTCTGGGAATTCAAGTGAAGCAGGTTGAAGATGGCATTTTCATAAGTCAGTCAAAGTATATTCAAGATATACTCAAGAGGTTCAACATGACTGATTGTAAGACTGCTAAGACACCCATAGCCAGAAACCACTCTTGGTCCAGATCTTGAGGGGGAGTGTGTAGATGAGCACTTATACAGGGCTATGATTGGGTCTCTTATGTATCTTACAGCTAGCAGGCCTGATATCATGTTTGCTACATGTATTTGTGCAAGATATCAAGCTAATCCTAAGATGTCTCACTTAATCACTGTGAAAAGGATTTTAAGATACCTCAAAGGTGCTTCAACACTTGGTTTATGGTATCCAAAGAATTCTAATTTCAATCTGTATGCCTATACAGACAGTGATTATGGTGGTTGCAACATGACTGCAAAGTCTACATCTGGGGGATGTCAATTTCTTGGTGGAAGGGTTGTCTCATGGCAATGCAAGAAACAAACCTGTGTGTCTGCATCAACTGCTGAGGCTGAATACATTGCTGCTGCAAGCTGCTGTGCTCAAGTGCTTTGGATTCAAAATCAGATGCTAGACTACGGATTTAACTTCAAAGAGACTCCTATCCACATAGACAACAACAGTGCTATCTCTATCACTGAGAACCCTGTGCAGCACTCAAGGACCAAACACATCAACATCAGGTATCATTTAATAAGAGATAACTATGAAAAGGGGTTAATTAAACTAGTCAAAGTTCACACAGATGAACAATATGCTGATCTGTTCACAAAAGCTTTTGATGAACAGAGATTTAAATATCATATCAGCTATTGGGATGATTAACTTTGAGTAGATTTTTTTTAAAACTAATTCTAATTATTTCTTCTTAAAATATGTGTGTCCTAAGTTGTCTAGTTCATCACTTTCATAAGCTCATGTTTTCTTTGAATGAAAAACTCTTTTTGAAGACTTTCTTGGATTCTTGAAAATTTTCTGATACTTCGGAAGATAACATTTTACCTTCGGAAGAAAAATATGTCTTCAAAATAAATGACTGTCTAAGAAATTTTACCTTCGGAAGAAGTCAAACTTTATCTTCCGAAGCTTAAAATTCTCAACTTAGACACTTATTCATTTTAAGGACTTTTTTCTTCCGAAGCAAAAAACTTTCGGAAGCTTTGTTCATTCTTTACAAAGCATCCAAAAGTTTATTTCTCTTCCGAAGCATAAATCTTTAAGACTCTCAGGAAAATTCTTCCGAAGTCACTTTAGCTTCGGAAGCTTTTTCAATCAAACTTCCGAAGACAAATTACTTTCGGAAGCTTTTCGAATCCAAGAAAACTACTTTTTGAGCAAAAAGGTAAACTACTTTTTCAGAGGTGGGACCGACATACGGATTTCAAAGTTTATCCTCTTTCATTAACTTTATCTGAAATCCTTCTCTCTCATATAAACCCAACGGTTTCCCCCCTCTTCTATCATCTGCTTTTCTTCCATACCTAAAACCCAAAGCTTTCTCTCTGAAATTTCCTTCCCATTCTTTTCTCTTCATCTCTGAGCTACCTCACAATGGCTGACCTTACACACAGAAATGATCCTCACTTTGCCATGCAGCTACACAGACAACACAATCAGGTTGCTCTGTTATGCTCTGACAAAGATCCTCATTTCTCAGAGGTTTGCCGTTTCTTGTCTTTGTCTCACTACTTCACCTCCCTAACCATTGATCCTCCTCTATATGAGGATCATTTGCTTGAATTCTGGAAGACCTGCCAAGAGGTCATTATGGATGGGGAGAAGGCACTGTCTGCCACAGTGCAGGGGAGAACAATTTTCATCACTCCGGCCATCATCAACCGACATCTTCAGCTGGATGATGAAGCAGGTGAAGTGTTCTTTCCAAAGAAGCGGTTAATCATTCCTTCGAGCAGATGGGCTATGAAGGAGATTTCTCTGTAAAGACCTTCAGGAAAGGGAAGGTCTCATCCCAGTGGAAATACCTGCTCCATGTGGTTATCCACAGCTTATCAAACAAGCATGGTGGATGGGACCAGATTCCTGAGGATCTCTCCTTTATAGTTCATGGGATGGTTCAGGGGGTCAAGTTCAGGTATTCACAATTTGTTTATACTAATTTACTTGCAAACTTAGACTCCTTAGAATATTACATGTTTCCTAGATATGTTCAACACATTCTTAACTGTGAACTGGGCTCACAGTTGAGGGAAACAGGCAATATTCTTAAACTGGGACAGATGAAGCCCGGCATCTTTAAAATTAAGAAAAGCCAACTGTAGGCTTCTCAGGGGTAGAAACAGCCCTAGTCCCAAAAATGTTAGAGCTCATTGCTCAAGGTGACAACATAGCAGTCCAAGCTAGTGTTGAACCCACACCTACTGCTCTCCTACCCTCTTCACAACCTCCAATATTCATCACCTACAAAAGAAAATCCCAACGAACCCCTGCTCAGGCTATTGAGTCTGTGCAGGCCCCCAAATACTCAACCTTACAGGAAGAAGTGGACTCCAGAGCTCCCACTTCTCCTGAGGAGCAAACCACTCCCATTACTTTACCTATCAGGGCTGAGGTTCCTCAAGCTCAACCTGATGAGCTCATTAGCCAAACAACTGTAAGCCTTCACTCTGAGTCTCAACACTCAAGTGAACAACCTTCAGGGGACAGCTACCATCCCCAGCCTTTGGATCTAAACCAACCAATTCCCAACCTATCCTTTTACACTGATGAAGACTTAGGATTCAGTGAGTACCATGAGTCTCTCTTCTCCTCCCTACTCAAAGAGAGATGAGTACCTCTGACTCTCCTCAGTCTATCCCTCATCAGTCACCTATTACTGAGGTGGACACATCTGAACCTGTTCAGGATGTCCATATGGAAGAGGCTCTCACTTTTGAAAGTGATTACATCATTAAGACCTCAACCATGGCAACTCAGCCCATTGGCATCTTAACTGAGGTTGCCAGTGAGCAGAGGAAAACCAGCAGCCAAGAAACTCAAGCTGGTGGTGAGAGAAGGGACTTTGGTCCAATCCTCTCATCCCCCAGTGATTCTTCTGATGAAGATGAGGGGAATTTGAGACTAAAGGTAACACAATTGTCACAAACATGCACCTATCTAGTCTCTAAGGTTAGTCACTTGGAATCTCAGGTGACTACCTGCAAAACAGGGTCAATGATCAGCAACTCCAGATTTCATATCTGCAGGAAAAACTAGCTGAGAGACTTTAAAGAGAGCTCAACCAGGAACACAAGAACCTGTGGAAGTGACTGATTTATCCTCCAGCTCACCTATGCAAGTGGGTGATGCTACCAAAAAGGGGGAGAAAGTTATCACAACCACAGAACCTGGGAGTTCTTCAAAGAGAATGGACATAGAGGACTCACCATCCTCATTGCTGTTGTGCATTCTCAGCAACTTCCTCAAGTTCACATTAATGTGGACTCTATAGACTCTCTCATCAGGAGTCTCTTTGAGGAAGGTATACCAAGGGCTGTCTCATCTCCACCACATGGAACTGGCAACTACATTATCAGATGGAGGTATGATGATGACAGAAGAGCCTCATACTTCACAGAGTTCAAGGTCAACAAGAAGTCTTTCAGTTCCAAAGCCTGAGCTTCTATGAAGGACTGGATTTAGTCAACATGCCACTTGTCAACCAAGCAAATCTAGACAAGCTGACAGGCTGGCTCAAAGAATCCAAGACAGGATCCTTGCAGAGTTCTCTCTAAGAAGGAGACTTAGGCAATCAGGCAATGTCATCGGTCAACTGGATGCTGAGGTGGACCCTAAGATTAGTTTCATAGGGGAAACCTTGGCTGAAGGCCCAGTGGCAGAACCTGAGACCCCTGTCTCACCATCAACAACTGCTGCAGAGGTCCAAACTCCATCTGAGACACCTGCTGGTGAAGGTGTCTCTCAGCCTCTCTCTGGCCAGAGCATGGAAGCTACACCAAGCAATGAAGGCCAAGCCTCAATCCACCCTGAGTCACAAAGGTCTGTTGGTGACAAAGGGAAAAGGATAATGACTCCTGAGGAAATTGAGGAGGAAGAGAGAGAGAGGAAAAGGAGGCTAAGGGGAGAAAGTTCTTCTGGGTCATCAAAATTCATGCAAGCTGCAATCAGGGCTGCCCCCAGACCAAACACTCAAAATGATGAACAAAGGGCAGTCAGGATTAATTATTTACAGACCAGGAACTATGATGTTGATGAAATCATCTCCCTCCCTTAGAAGAGTTGAATGAACTGGCTGACATGGAAGTGTCAAGAGAGATAAAGGAGAAAGAGGATGCAAGGTTACTTCTCCAATTCAAAGAGGAGAGAGACAGAAAAGACTTCACAAGCATACTCCCACTCTCTCTCCAGTTCAAGAAAGTCCTGCACAGGAAGATGTGGCTCCACAAGAACCTCAGGTAGATAAAGAAGAGGATAGAATCAAAATGATAAACTACCTGAGTGCCACAGGCTTCTATCAGGCAAATACACTTCTTCCCCTGTCCTATGACATTGAGTTCGAGTACTTAAAGCAACTTGAGCTTGAGTTAGTCAAAGAAAGAAAAACAACCAAAAGGAAGCTAAGGGAAGAAGCTGCAAAGTCAAGAGCCATCATTCAAAAGAATGCAAAGAAGTCTGCTGACAGACAAAGAATGATGAGCTTCTTGAAGTCATATGGATTCTCCGGAAGGAGACTTGGTCCCATGTCTCTATCTACAATGGATGAGCATATAAGGGTAATCAAGCAGAAGATTAAAAGTGGTGAACTCATTGATTTGCACTCTCTTCCAAGTCAAGTCCCACCTGAAGTGGAGGTCAAGTTTGAACAACCAGAGACACCTGAACCAGAACCTCCAGCTGAGCCTCAGCAAACTTCATCTTCTGATCCAAGACAGGGTCAAACTCCCTCTCCTTCTGAACCTGTGAGGGAGGAACACCCAACTGAGAAAGACACTGATGATCAACATGGTGCTGCAGACCAGTCTTCTCAGTTAAAGACATTAAAGAGGAAGAAGAAAATGGCCTCTAAACCAAAGACTAAAAAGAAGAAGCCAAAGTCATCTACCTCTACACCCCAGGCTGAATCAGATCAACCTGAGGAAGTGCATGATGAGGCAGCCCAATCAACTCCTATGCAAGTGGCTCCTCTAGCAACCGAGACCCATCTTATCCTGGACTTACTCTACCAATCCAGAAAGATGGAATGTTATCAGAGATCAAGGTGTTGAAAATGTCTACTCATGGCAAGACATAATCAACTTACCTCTGCATGATCTCTTTGAAATGAGAAGATACTATGAGAGTCTTGATGATCCTGACCATCAAATGAAGAAAGGAAAGGGATGGTCTTGATTATTCGAAGACTACAAACATTTAAAGATCTTCTAAGTGTTTTGGTAGCATCAGCCTAGGGGGAGTTTGTAAGGATTCCTGAAGTCTGATGCAACCCAAAACTGCCTAAGTGTTCAGCAACATGCACTAAGTACTGAAGTGAAGAATGCTTCGGAAGAATTACACAAAGCATTAGAAAATACTCTAAGTGTAATATCTTCCGAAGCCAAGACCAATATCTTCCGAAGCCTAACATGAAGTCTTCCGAAGCTTGAAGAGACAAAGTCTTCCGAAGCTTCACCCTATGAAGACAGATTTCTTCCGAAGACTTTTAGTACACATGCTTTATCTGATGTACTGTTCCATAAAGCACCTTTTCCGCTGCGTCTCTGATAAGTCACCAACTTACAAGAGTTGGTGAAAAGGTCCATGCTTTTGGTAACTGTACATTGAGGTCTTGAGTCTGAAACTTTCCACTTTATGTACTTTATCCTTTTTATAATGTATAAGGATGTGAGCTATGGCATGTCATAGTCACAAGGTCAAAAGGCAGATATGCCTTTTGATCCTACAATTGATTTTGTTAGTGTCTAGTCAATTGTATCCAGCTGGCTTTCATAGTATAGCGGCTGTTGTAGTTGTAGTATAAGTATTCCAAGTTCTTGTATCTTCCATATGCTTTGTAACACTTGTAAAAGAACTTGAGAAAGCAATATACTGCTCCCTTGAAAACTATACTCTCTTGTTCTGTCTCTTGCTTTACTTGTGTTCTCTGCATCACCTTGGTTACCTAGTTCACTGTTTGATTAAGATTTAGTTAATCTCCTCATTGTGTTGTTGTGTTGTAATTGTGTTCAAGCCTTGAACGATCCTGCAAAATCTTATGTTTAACTCTCGACTAACAAAGGAAACTGATCATGGGTAAACATTAAAAGTTATAAATATAAATCAACATTAGTGATGGTTATATATTTGTAATAGTTAGATGAAAATACTGGTTAAACATAGGTGAGTATAAGCTTTTATCATAATTATCATGAACATAATAGACAATCATATATGTCATTGCTTAATGTAAATGAAAATAATGCAGAAGCATAAAGTAAGTGTCATTGTTAATGTAATGAAAACAATGCAGAAGCATAAAGTAAGTGTCATGCATAAAGTAAGTGTCATGCATGTAAATGAAAACAATGCAGAAGCATAAAGTAAATGTAAAATCCATAACAGTAAATGTGCAAAACATGGCGTTAAATAATATATATAATGAAAATGAAAACGGTTTAATGTTTGATGTGCATGAAACCTTAGCAATGCAACCTAATGTGTAAGTGTGATGGAGATATGAGATAACATGCTAAATGTGTAAGCACAAAGGTTGATGACTTTACAAGTTTATAAAATGTTAATATGTTGAAATGCTTGCATGCAAAAAGAAATAAATGTATATCAATAGGTAGCTAGCTTATATGTCAACACATAGCATTTCAAAACCGAGGTTGACTGTTTGTAAATTGTTTGCCTTCCGTCACATCTTATCACAGATAAAGGATAAATGTTAGGTCAATTAAACGCTCGTACGACCTCTAGTCGAGTTAGCGCGACCAACGCCGGTGGGAATTGTCAAATCCAATAGTACTACTCAAAATCACCTCGTTAACTCGTTACTAACGGTTCAAGAACTTAAGAACTTTTATGATAATGTTTGTTCTATAGTAAACAAGCAGTGAACCAATGTTTTTAAAACGGATTGGATATCAAACTAGTTGTTTACCAATTCACAGGTAGATTAGTCGGACCCGTCGGATTGTATTTAAAAACTAGATGACGTAATAAATAATATAAATGTATAACTATATATTATCTAACTTAAAAAAGTATGAAATAACTTATTTTTTATTGTTTGTTTATATATTAATAAACTATAAAGAACTAAAATAAATAATTTACGAGGAAGAAAATTACTTTTCAACTAAAAATTTTATACCTTTGGTTTCAGTATGTAAGGATAAATTGGACGAGCATTAGGGATGAATCTAACAAAAAATGATGAGTGGCTGTAGCCGTAAACACTAAAAACAAAAGACTTTAGAAGTTTAAGCTAAATTTTTCAAAAAGGGGTATTATGAGATATCTTAAAACCGTAGATCTCTAATATATTAACACTTTAACTTATACTATCCTCCCCTCCCCCTCCCCCTCCCCCTCCCTGACATGGAGCACGGGGGCGTTCCCACCACCAACACGAGGTGTTGTCCTATCAAACATGGGGTCGTGCCTGATCAAGTCTATGCATACGAACCGACCAATTTTTACGTACATGTTACTAGCACGGGGCTATATCTTTTGAGGCATGAGGTTGTGTCTAGCATTGCAGAAAGCCTATAAATAGCATTTCATTTTCAACTTTTTCGAAAACTCTTTGAAGGGGTGAAAATCTGTTATTTTCTCTCAAGAATCTAGTCTTGAAGGTCTTTGGAAAGCTCGAGAGGTGCATTAAACACTTGGAAGAAGCTTAGGATTGTTTAAACATCACCATCGTGTATCACTAGTTTGATTGTTCCATTCTACCGATGATTTCATATTTCTCTTCTATATTTGTTGTTATGTTTAAGCTAATTATAAGCTAAACTTTTATTATCATCCTAATTGAGTGAAACTTATGTAATTTGTGATAAATAATGATGTGGTTTATATTATGTTAATATTATAGTAATTTTGGGTATACTTTTGATGGGTAGTATCTATATTTAAAGGGAAAGTTATAAGTTTATGATTTGTTATTGTTAATGTCATACAAGGTCGAAAAAATATAAACTAACTTTTATTCGTAAAACTGGTTTTCATAATAAACTCATCACTAATAAATTAGAAAAAGTTATTGGAATCATGTCACGTTAAGTTTCTAATCATTTGTGGTTTCTTTTTATTAGTTTAAGAAATCTATAATTATAATTATAATTTTCTAAAACTAATGATACGTTCAAAAGAAGCCTGAACAACTCTCTTTCTAACATTAAGTTATTATTTTCAGAAATCATATGTTAAAAGGATGCACAAACATTACCTACATCACTAAAAGCTCGGTGATTATGTTGCAAGTGACTTGATTCAACTTTCCTTGCTACTACAAAACTAGTTTATAATAACTCTGTGTTGGCTTGTGTTTATAACATTAGTATAACTACATTATTTTATATCCTTAACCACACTATGTAACTCATCACAATTATGTAAGTGTAATTTAAATTATGATGATAGGCTTAATTCTCTGAATTATCCCCAAAAGTCTTGAACTTTACTTATTAGTTATTTATTTAAATTATCGTTCTATAAAAATAAAAAAGTGGTTACCTTACACCAACTTATCATTTTCTTAAATCAAACCCATTCTAATAGTCAATCTTTAAGATTGTTGAGTAGGCTAAGTGTGCCCACAAATTGATAGTCGGTTCTTGCCAACACTATATTATCGAATAATAGATACACTTGTCATTTATGTGTGTAGTTTAGCTTTAGTTAAAATCAACTAAAACCGAATCAGTGTGAAAAAATTTCATCAAAAAGTTATATATACTCAGCAAACACCAAGTTTTTGGCACCGTTACTAGACAAACGATAGTTTTGAAAGACGATCTAAATTTTGACTATCTTTTTTATATTCTGTTTATATATTTTTTATTTAACTTTTTTTACTACGTTTAGTTAGATTAGTTTAAGCTAGTTTGATTTAGTTTACCTTTGCCTTATTCAATTTTTGCCTTGGTTAGTATATGCTTCCATAAGTAGTGTATGTCTGACTTGTCTAGTCCTATATTTATTTCGCCACTTTTGGAACCCAAACGACTTTTTCGTCAAAAGTTACGTGAGAGTCCATGAAAAGTAGCAGCAAAAATCGAAGAAAATGTTTTGAAAGGTACACCATCTGCATAAAACATAACTAACCAAGACAATGATATTAAGATGACACATTACATCATACCATCAATCGATGGTTACGAATCTAGTGTCATCCAACTAGCAATAACGGCCAACAATTTTGAGATTAGTCTAGCATTATCTAACTCGTAAAAAACTATGTTCAGTTCCACAGATTGCAAGACGGAGATCTTAACGCTCATATCTCTAGATTTCTTCATATCCGCAGAACTTTTAAAATTAGTAATGGTCATATAATGCAATTAGGCTAAGACTTTTTCAATTCTCACTTCAAGGACGAGCCATTGGCTGGCTTGATTCGCTTCTGCCTGGTTTCATCACCACATGGGCGGAAATGGCTAAACAATTCCTTTTAAAATATTTTCACCCGATCGAATTGCAAATTAAGAAGTAGCATTGCCAGCTTTTGCCAAAACGATGACGGATCATTACACACAGCATGAGGGATATACAAATACTTCAGAGATGCCCACATCACAGACTTGATCTGTGGCTGCAGTGTTAAAAATTTTATGATGGAATTAGCAGAGCACACAAACAAGTTGTTGACCAAAGTTCGGGAGGAGATTTTGGAAGTTTCACACCAATTGAAGCATAAAAAGCCTTAAAAAGTAGCTAAGAAGAGTTTTGCCTTAAAAAGTAGCTAAGTAGAGCTTTACTTACAATTTCTTTTTGAAACAAATCTATTTCTAAAGGCATTCATTAAGTAGGCTCCAAAACCTTAATTGCAACCCAAGTAGAAGCCCTCACTAAACGGTTAGCAATTGCAAGATGAACTTAAGAAAACTCCAACATGATGCAACACATGTGTTGATTCTCATAAGATCAGTGAACGTCCACAAAGCATGATGATGGTTTTGAAGATGTTAACTATGTTGTAGGCCCAAACAATTCATATAGCAACAACTTGAATTGGAGAAACAACTTGAATTGGAGAAACAACTTGACTTACATAGAAGGAGGCATAACCAACCATCCTTTGGATTCAAAAAAAGGCTATCCTACCAACAACAAAGAACCATCATACCAAGGTCCAAGAAAAATATCCAAGACCGTGAAACATCATCAATGGAAGATCTATTGCATCAATTGTTGATAACCACACAAGCCACTAATGAATACATACGATAATCTAATTGAAGAAATAAGGAAAGGTTACGGAGAAATGAAGTTGACATCAAAAGGAATAAGGAATCATTGCAAACCATTAAACATCAAATGGGTCAAATAGCATCACAACTATCTGAAAGACCCGCACCGTGCTTTACCTAGAAACATTATGACATACCCGAATGCACAAACGAAGACCATCACCATAAGTAGTGGCAAAACCATTAAAAGTGATGCCTACTTACATTACAACCAATCTTGGAAGAAGTTGAAACCGAAACTCCAAGTAATGAAAGTAAAAAAGAAAAAGCAATTTGTTGCTGTTGAAGAACCAATGAAGAAATACGTACCACCACCGGCTTAATTTCCACCACCTCCGTATCTGGTCGCTTATGACAACAACTGATGGAGGCACAATATGGCAAGTTTCTAGGGCTATTTAAACAGCTCCACATTAACCTATCATTGGTGGAAGCCCTAGCTCAAATGCCAAGTTACACTTAATTCTTGAAAGGAGTGCTGCCAAACAAAAAGAAACTAGAAGATTTATCACATGTAGTTTTGAATAAAACATGCTCTGTTGTTCTTCAAAACAAACTACTTCAAAAGATGACGTATCCAGAGAGCATTTCCATACTTTTCCTAATAGGAAACTATCTATTAGTAACGTCTTTGCTGACTGAAGGGCTATGTAAGGTTTAATATATGGCTGATGCAACCCAAACACCCAAAGTCTCTCCTACATGCATGCACAAGTGTACTGAAGTAGAATGCTTCGGAAGTTTCACACCAACATCAGAAAATATTCGAAGTGTGAAATCTTCCAAAGCCAAGACCAATATCTTCGAAGCCAAATATGAAGTCTTACGAAGCTTCAGAGACATAGTCTTCCGAAGCCAACACTTGAAGACAGATTTCTTCTGAAGACTTTTGAACACATGCTTTATCTGATGTACCTTTTCCATAAAGCTGGACCCCTTTCTGCTGCAACTCTAATGAGACACCAACTTTACATAAGTTGGTGAAAGGTCCATGTTTTTGGTAACTGTACATTGAGGTCTTGAGTCTGTAACTTTCTACTTTATGTACTTTATCCATTTTGTAATATATTAAGATGTGAGCTATGGCATGTCATAGTTACTAGTCAAAAAGCAATCTGCCTTTTGACTCTACATTTGATTTTGTAGTTGTCTAGTCAATTGTATCCAGCTGGCCTTCAAAGTATGGCCAACTGTAGGATGTAGTATATGTATCTCAAGTACTTGTAACTTTCTTCTATGCTTTTGTAACATTTGTAATAGAACTTGAGAAGCAATATATAGCATTCTTGAAAACCAATTACTTGTGTGTTTTGCCATCTTGTTCTGTCTCACCTTTACTTGTGTTCTTAGCATCTCTTACTAAAAGTTAACCAGTTCCCCATTTGAACTGATAAGTGTTCTAAGCAACTCTCCTCATTGTGTTGTTTTTTTTGTAAGTGCATACCCTTCACTGGTCCTGTATTTGGTATCAGAGCATTCCAGGCTCTTGATATAAGATCTCACCATCTTAAGAACCCTCACACACACAAAATGCTTAACATCTCAAATGGCAGCTATCTCTAAAGCTGATATGGAAACTAGAACCATGAAAAAGTCTCCACTAATATCTCTTGATGACTTTGACACTTGGTGCCAAAGAATGGAAGGCTTTATCAAGTCTCTAGACTCAAGAATGTGGGAGTCTGTTGTTACTGGACTTACATACCAAGTACCCCCTCTGCTGCTGGAAGTGGTATGATCCCCAAGGCTATGGCTGACTACTCAGATGAAGATAGAAAGAGAGTAGAAATTGATCAAAAGGCCACAACAACCCTTCAGACCGCTCTTCCAAACTATGTATACAGAGGTTTCAAGAAATACAAAACAACTAAGTATTTGTGGGATGCATTGAAACTGATGTATGAGGGTTCATCTGAAGCCAAGGAGAACAAGAAGGATCTCCTAAAGCAGCAGTTTGAAAATTCACCTTTAAAACAGGTGAAACCATGACTTAACAATACTTCAGGTATGTTGAGATTATGGACACCCTGGTGGATGGTGGAGTGGCTCTTAAGAACAGAGATATTATAAGGAAGTTCATGTCCTCTCTTCCTAGGAAATGGATACACTATTGTGTTATTATCAAGAGAACTGAGAACTTAAAGACTCTCATCGTGACATAGTTGTTCGGGATTCTTAGTGGATACCAGATGAAGATGAACATGCAAGGTTCATTTGGTAACTCTACCAATCAAATGGGTTCAGCCTTTCATGTGACTAAAAGGGATAGCATAGAACCCTAACATCATCTCTTATGCTACCCTGACAACTCACAAAGGGTCATTTCGTCACCTTCCCTGAGACACTAAGGGAGGACTATACTCAAGGAAGCCCATTCCAAGAGACAAGTTCTTCTCAAGCCTTTGTGTCTTCTGATGAAAGTTATGGCAGCTTTCTCTTCACCCTTAAAGACCTGGACTGTATCCATCCAGATGATCTGGAGTATATGGAGATAGTTCAGCAGATGGTTTTTCTCACTCATAGAGCCAAGAAGTTCTACAAGCGGACTGGAAGGAAGTTCCCCAGTAATACAGCCAGTGGAAAGTTTGGGCTGGATAAAGCAAAGTCAAGTGTTAAAACTGTAACTTGATGGGCCACTTTGCTAGGGAGTGCAAGGCACCAAGAACAAATAGTGTCCAAGCACAATCCAGACCAAACTACACTAACAAAGCCACCCAGAATGAGAAGCCAAAGTAGTAAGTTGTTGCACCCTGAAAGGATCATACATGCCAACTTAATGGGTGAATTGATGATTGTTCAGCTGGAATCCCACAAGTCCAAAAAGAAATGCGGATGAAGATCTGCAAGGAAAATAACAAGTGTTATCTTCCGCATTAGTTAATGCGGAAGACATAACTCTGATGCGGACAAGTGTTTACTCTTCAGCATTGACTAATGCGGAAGACATAATACTAATGCTGAAGAACAAGTTATTCTTCCGCATTGACTAATGCGAAAGAACAAAAGAAGATGCGTATAAGACTTTGCTCATTCGCATTTACAAATGCGGATGACCGACCAAATGCGCATGAGTATTTGTTCATCCGCATTAACCAATGCGGATGACCAACTTACTAATGCGGATGATCAAGTGGAAATGCTGATCAAGATGATCTCATCCGCATTTGTCAATGCGGATGAACAAGCAGAGATGCGGATCAAGACTTAGACTAGTTTTTGATGTAATAGGTCAGGGGTAGTTTAGTCATTTCGTAAAGGTATCTTGTCTGCCTATAAATAAAATAGTTGACCTCGTATTGAGACGACGACTGATAGATAGAGAATTTTTGTTGTAATTATTCTCTGTAACTTATCAACTTTCATATATCAATACAAACAACATTTATGAGTAATTTTCTTGCCTTGAATGTTCTTTGATTGTTTGTTTCCACCACTCAATCATTGACTTGATTATCATATTCGATTCTTAGTAAGAATATCACTCTTACTCAACCACAGACAATTGTATCAGAGCTTTGGCTCTCGATTCTCTTTTAGATCTGCACACAGACTGAATAGAACTCGGTTGATCTGATAATCAAGTTGCTAGTAGTGGATATCACCATCTCTACTTAGCAAACAACAAGAATACTCCTGTCAAACAGTAAGAAAATCAGTACAAAACCCATTCTGAACATCGAAAGAACTCCTTGAACAAGTTGGACTCATCAAAAATAACCAATCTTAAAATCAACTAAATCTATACTTACACAAATCAACATGGATTCTAACAGTTACTCTGAACTAGGTCATAGACCTAAACCTTCCTTGCTTAAACACAAATCTGAGTTTAAACAATGGAGAATAAGGTTTAGAAATTATATCACAGGTGTAGATCCTGATTTTTGGATCTCAATATGTAAAGGTCCACATATTCCTGTTACTCTATCAACAGCTCAAGCTGCACTTTACAAGACTGCTAGAATACCAATTGAAGACTTAACTCTGGATGAAGATGACTATAAGAAAATCAAAATTGATCTCAAAGCATACTCAATTTTGACTCAAGCACTCAAAATGGATGTGCTGAAAAGATTGGAAAAGTATGGAACTGCTAAAGCTGTTTGGGATGCACTCAAAATTATATGTGAAGGAAGCAGTGAGGTTGCTGAAATTAACAAAGACAAGCTGGTCAATCAGTATGAAACCTTCCATCACACCAAGGAGAATCCATATCAAAACAACTGCACAGATTTGTACAGTTGGTAAATGACTTGGAATTATGGGTGTTTCTTACAACATTAAAGAACTTAACAAGAAAATGCTCACAATCTACCTGAAAGCTGGAAGCAAAATGTCACAATGCTGAAAAATACTCTTGATCTTGAGAGTACCACTCTAGACATTATGATAGCCAAGATTGAAGCTTTGGAACTTGATGAACGAAGCAGAAACCTAAGTGGACCAAGAGTGATTGAGGCCTACAAATTTCCTTCAGAATCACATTCTGTTGAAAATGCTTTCATCACAGAGGAAGATGACTTCATCTTATCAAGAGATCAAATGAACAATACTGGGTTCATTGCATCTCCACCATTCAATCACCCTTCAACTTCAGTTCAAGCACCTAAAGTCTCCACTGCTCCTCAAACCTCTCCAGAAGACTTAAAATTAGAAGAGCAAAAGGCAACTTACAATGCCTTTGTTGCAGGTTTTGAAGCATATCTAGGGGGAAGACTCACTTCTGCCCACCTAATTCAGGAAGATTTAAAAGAAATGGATCCTGATGATGTTGAGGAGATGGATCTACAGTGGCAAATGGCAATGATTTCCATGAGAGCAAAGAAATTCTTCAAAAAGGAAGAAAGTGCAATGCTCCCAAAAGAAACAACTATTCAAGGAACTCTCCAGGCCAATCATCATCACAGCCTAATTCAAGCTATCACTCCAACAATCAACAACAGTAGTATCATCATTCTCATCATCAACAAACATACCAGAATCAACCACAGCTGACAAATCAAGCCCATGCAAGCAGTCAGCCTTCTGCCAGTGCCCTTGTGATCAAACAAGATGGGAAGATGGGATATGTGACTAGAGTGTGTATGCTGAGGAGTCAAGCCTCAATTCCAGAATCATGCTCTTATGGCTCACATCAATGATAGACCATCTTCAATGCCTACTGAGGTAAAAACTAACCTTTGTAGTGAAAAATGCATAAATAATTGCAAGAGTATAGAGAACACAACTATAAACTGGCAGATAAAATTAAAGAAGAAAAATAAAGTCAGAAATGATGAAGAGAGAACTAAAAAGTCTTGAAATCAAAATCAAATCTCTTATTTTTGACATAGAAAAATTGCATGGTGAGAAATACAATCTTGCAGCTGAAAATGAGCTACTTACTGAAAAGTTAGCTCAAGCTAAAGCTCAAAAATCTATGACTGAAGTGAAACTTGAAAAGTTTCAAATGTCTTCAGTCAAGCTGCAAAAGATGCTGGATTCACAAAAGGATCCAAAGGACATGTCAGGGATTGGGTATAATTCATGTCCTCCACCATACAATGACAATTACACTGTCATGCCTGACTCTGTCTCACTCTTTGAATCAATTGAACCTAAAACTATGGAACCTAAATTAGTAGTGAAACAAGTGACAAATCCTCAAAATCAAAGCCAGTGAGTGTCATGAAACCAATGAGGATAAAATCAAGTTAGGTCACCCAATCAAAATCAAAGA
Organism: Flaveria trinervia; assembly: GCA_025506515.1. Taxonomy (NCBI): domain Eukaryota; kingdom Viridiplantae; phylum Streptophyta; class Magnoliopsida; order Asterales; family Asteraceae; genus Flaveria; species Flaveria trinervia. The sequence goes on along the minus strand of CM046450.1, from coordinate 75,212,803 downwards.
GTGCTCAGACAAGACAGTGAGTGTCATGAAACCATCAAGCCCTGTAAAAGCAATTGTACCTTTTATAAAATTCATACCATCTGTTTTACAAGGCAAAATAAATATGTCAAGACAATGAAACCCATTACTGAGAGTAGTTTTGATAATGAGATTGTATCTCCATAAAATTCAAGCAAATCAGAAAAGGTTTCACTGAAAAAGAAACAAACTGTAAAACTGAGTTCAACACATAAAACTTCATCAGACCCTCAGTCATCAGGTTAAGGCAGGGAGTTGGCTTTGATATCTGTAACAAAGAACATGTTGACCAGTTTGAGAAAGAAGTGAGAAGTAGGCTGAAGAAACAGAAACAACCCAGACAACTGAACAAAAGTAGTGTTGTGAAACAATCTACTAAAAGGGCTGATTCTGATTCATCACCTAAAGAAAAGAAAGTGACTCATCAAAAGAAAGTATCAGTTGAGTCACACAAGGAAAAATCTGATTCAAGAAACAAACAAATGTATTGTGATATTTGTGACATGTTCAATCACAAGACATATAAATGCTTCTTCAATTAATATTGTTCTATCTGTGATATGAACAATCACTCCACCAAAAATTACTATTTCAACAATTATTGTTCAATCTGTGACATGAACAATCATAATACATCTGATTGTTACTTTAATCAGAAGGGGTTGAGAATTCCACAACATAAGCCCATCTCAAAAACATCTACTGTAATGCACTCTGTCAGACCTCATCTTCATAATACTCAATCTAGGACACCTAGATCAACAAATGACAAAAATAACTTGAAGGATTTAAGGAAGGGTCAAAGAAGTCATCTCATAATGAAACACAAACTTGACCTTCCTAAACAAAAACCAACTTTTGATAATAAAACTCGGGCTAAATTTTTACAAAGAAATAGAGACCAACGATTTCATTACTCATCTGAATCCTCATAGATGTTGATGAGATGACTCAATCAATTCATCATAAAAAATCTCCCAGAACACCTCCATCCAAATCACAATTCAGAGGGAAATACCAGGAGGTCACTATCATGAATAGGAACAGGAAACCAAGACCATCATGGCTTGGGTTCCTCATTCTAATTAGTTCTTTTTTTGCTTGTAGGTTCATCCACACAGGTCTAATAGCCTATGGTACGTAGACTTGGATGCTCCTGACACATGACTGGAGATCGTTCCCTCCTTCATGACTTCAAGTACATACAAGGAACTACTATGGCATTCGGCGGAGATTCAGAAGGTGGTAGAATTACAGGAGAAGGATCTGTGACAAACGGAATGCTGAGCTTTGACAGAATGAATTACTATGAACAACTGAATTTCAATCTGCTAAGCGTGTCTCAGATCTGCGACAAAAAATATTCCACTCACTTTACAGACACTCACTGCTACATTCTAAAACCTGGATTTTAGATTCCTGGAGAATTGGTTGTTTTAAAGACTCTGAGGAAGAATAATACATATGTCTTAAACCTATGTTCTGCATCACCAAAGGAAGAAACATGTCTTTTGTCTAAAGCATCATTTGATGAGTCGCAACTTTGGCATAGACGTTTGGGGCACACTAACTTTAAAAATATGAACAAGTTAGTCAAAGGAAACCATGTCATTGGTCTTCCTCAAAAAGAATTCAATTTTATTGATCAATGTTCAGCGTGCCTCAAAGGAAACCAACACAATTGTCTCACAAAACCAAGCTGGTGAACACTAACAATACTCCATTGAAGTTACTTCACATGGATCTTTTTGGACCAACTCATGTAATGAGTATGGGAAAGAAACTATATTGTTTAATGATCATTGATGACTTTTCTCGATTCACATGGGTGTTCTTCCTACTTCATAAAAACGAAGCATCCCAAATCATTCAAGAATTTATCACTAAAATTGAAAATCAACTTGATCTTAAGGTCAAAATAATAAGAAGTGATAATGGTACAGAGTTCAAAAATGAAAATATGAGTTCTTTTTGTGCAACCAAGGCATTGCTCATCAATTAAGTGCAGCTAGAACTCCTCAACAAAATGGGGTAGCTGAAAGGCGAAATAGAACACTGATTGAAGCAACAAGAACGATGTTAGCCGATGCTAAACTGCCAATCACCTTCTGGGCAGAAGCAGTTAACACATCGTGCTTTGTGCAAAATCGAACTCTAATTGTTAAAGAAAGTAACATGACACCTTATGAACTGATCTTTCATAGGAAACCATTTATTGGATTCCTCAAATCATTTGGTTGTCTAGTCTTAATATTAAACACCCGTGATCATTTGGGAAAATTTTCATCTAAGTCTGATGAAGGATTCTTTGTAGGTTATTGTTCTGTCTCAAAGGCTTATAGAGTGTTCAATCCTAGACTGAACATTATTGATGAATCTACAAATGTTCAATTTAAAGACATTCGTTTCCCAAATCTACAAATGGTCCTGATTGGTTGTTTGATATTGACACTTTTACTAAATCATTTGACCATTTCACTTGTTTGATGCAGGAATATACATTCAGGTGATACTTCATAAACTGTAGAAAGAAGAGATAATTATCCATTGATTCCACCTACATCTGATGAACACATGAATGAAGATGTTCCTCTTGAAGCTGATCCCATCAGACATCTGTCACAAAACCTTAGTGTTTCTTCTGAAGAAGGTCCCAGCCTGGTACCATCTTACTCAGATGACTTGTCAAATGAGATCAAAAATCAAAAACAGGCTTCTCATCTAGTAGAAACTCAGGTACATCAAATGATGCAAGCAACCTCAATGCTGCTGAAGATGTAGCAGTTACTGAAACAGAAGTTGACAATCTTCATAATTCAACAACAATACAAGATGAATGTGCCTCTGACCATAATGAACTGAATGTGTCTAATCTTGATGTAACTATTGCCGGTGACACCATTCCAACCACAAGAATACACAAGAATCATCCAGTTGAAACCATTATTATTGATCTTAATGAGAGGGTGACAAGAAGTAAGTCCAATATTGCAAACATCTATTTGTTCTCTTGCTTTCTATGTCAAACAGTACCCAAAAACATCAAAGAGGCACTTCAAGACAATAGTTGGATTAAAGCAATACGCGAAGAATTGCTCCAATTCAAGAAGCAAGAAGTATGGCAGTTGGTAGATCTTCCCGAAGGACAATACCCTATCGATACCAGATGGCTGTACAGGAACAAGACTGATGATAGAGGGATAGTCATCAAAATAAAGCAAGACTAGTGGCATAGGGATACACTCAGGAAGAAGGAATCGACTACAATGAAGTGTTTGCTCTTGTTGCCAGACTAGAAGCAATCAGAATCTTTCTTGCATATTCTGCGTCCATGAAATTTACTGTTTATCAAATGGATGTAAAGTGTGCCTTCCTGTATGGAAAGATTGCTGAAGAAGTCTATGTGAGTCAACCACCTGGCTTTGAAGATCCAAATTTCCCTCATAGAGTATACAAGCTTGACAAAGCTCTGTATGGTCTTCATCAAGCACCAAGAAAATGGTATGAGACTCTATCATCCTTTCTTCTTGAACATGGGTATGAAAGAGGAAAAATTGATTAGACTCTCTGCAGGATCGGGTTTGTCACAAAAACACTTGGATTTTTCTCAAACTCACTAATAGACACACTCAATTCAGATGAAGTAAAGTCTTTCACAAGAGTTGATAATAATATAATAAGTAGTGAATGAACACACAAAATAAATTTTCAAGGCACTTGTATATATTATTTCTCAACTCAAGATATTACAAGACTCTTACAAGCATGATACATGAGTTACAATAAGAGACTATATATACTAGATCCTACAGCCGGATATACTTTGATACTAGCTGGAAACCTAGGACTAAAGCATATACTACAATGCTAAAGTTAAGGTATCTTAGATAGCATTATCTAAGATATGGTAGTCATGACATGTCCATGACTTACCTTTTGTCACCAACTAAAGATGGCAACTGTACTAACATAAAAAGGTAAACAGTGGATTAAAGTATGGTCAAGTGCATGGCTTTTGAGAAAACGCCATGCAGTATCTCAGAGATTTGCAGGGGAGTGTCAGGGAGGCCATACTTATGTCTACTGGATAATAGCAGTGTTTTCCGAGGTAAGTTGGCTTCGGAAGAACAAGTTCTTCCGAACCCACTTATACTTCGGAAGAGCTTCTATTCTTACGAGGCTTGAGGACTTCTGTACTTCGGAAGTTGACTTCAGATCTTTCTTTCTAAGTCTTGAACTTTGGAAGTAGGTTCTTTGTCTTCGGAAGCTAGAACTTTTCCTTCGGAAGTAAGTTTCACACTGTCTTCGGAAGAGCTCTTTTTTCCTTCGGAAGTTCCACACTTAGCTTCGGAAGTCCTTTATTTGTTGTATCAAAATCTTCTAAGTGACTTGGTTTTGGTTGCACCAGCCTTTCTAGATCCAACAAACTCCCCCTAGGCTGATGCTACCAAAACCTCACTTATTCTGCTTCTCAAAGCTTTCAACACCAGGGACAAAAGATATTTGTCTGTCTCTTTGTTCTTCCCTAAAGTGGTGCTGAGAAGCTTGTACAAGTCATTGGTGGATAGGAGATCCAGTCTATCACTTTGAATGACATGTACCCTTTGTTGTGCCCCCTGAAAAGAGTTAGTTAACGGGAGTTATAGTCATACTCCCATCTAACTATGGATTCTAGTTTAGGACCTTCAACCATTTGTAAAAAGGCTCTGCCTTTGGTTGCTGATCCCTTCCTTCCTCCTCCTCTCTTAGTTTCAATTCTACTTCAACCTTGCTTCTAGCAGTTAGCTCGGCCATATGAAGGCTACCTAGATGATTTCTGATATGGGCAACTACATCAGAGTTTGAAGGGTTGGAGAATGTCTTCTCTGCTAACTCAGCAATGTCAAATCTGCTTAAGTGTAGCAGAGATGAGCACTCAGCCTGTTGAGCTCTCCATTCTCTCTTTCAACAACAAAGTTGTGAGAAGAGTCTTCGAACCTCCACCGGATGATCTTCTTTCTAGGTGCAAGAGGTTGTCTTGGCACCCAGTTGCTTTTCTTGGTATCCAGTAGAGTCACCAGCCTTCTCCTTAACTTCTTTTCTTCCTCATTCAAAGTGTTTGAATTGAGGCCAAGGAGATTTGTAGCTTGGTCCAATGTTCCTCTGGGCAGATCAATAAATTGATCTCTAGTGAGGGAACTTGAGGATCCGTCAACATATGTTGGACCAAAAGAACCAATGAGCCAAGATCAGAAAACCTCTAAGTCCACACGGTATCACAACAACTGCTGAAAGCCTCATCAGTAGTTTGACAAGTGCTGAAGACTTCAACAGCTGAAGATCAAGTGCTGAAGACCTTAACAGCTGAAGAACCAAAGTGCTGAAGTACAACAGCTGAAGAACACAAGTGCTGAAGCTGAAAGACCAAAGTACTGAAGTACAACAGCTGAAGAGTTCACAAGTGCTGAAGATCAACAACTGATGTACAAAGTCTGAAGACAAAGACTGAAGACATCAGCTGATGATATCTACTGAAGTCATCAGCTGATGAAACACCTGAAAGTCAAAGTCTGAAGAACAAGTACTGAAGCCTCAGTAGTTTGTCACAACTGCTGAAGAGTACTTCTTCAGTAGTTGTGATATCAGTAGTTTTATGTTTTATGTTTCAGTAGTTTTGTAAAACGACTGAAGAGCTTGTTCTTCAGTCGTTGTAGTTTCAGTAGTTTTATATTTTGTACTTAACCTGCTGATATGTTCTCAGTAGTTGTGAACATTTCAGTAGTTTGTTAAGAATTAGTTATTTCTGTATTGGATCTGCCAGTTGTCACTTTCCGTGATAACAGCAGTGACTGTTGCACTCTATATAAGGAGTGACAACCTATTGTAATTGTGAGCGATTGAGCAATGAATGGAATGATTGATTGATTCGATTAGAAATATTCTACATCTATAAACATTCCTAGAAATCAGAAATTCATATTCTCTCCCTATAACCGTATGCGATCTTAACGCTTACAAGTATCGATTGCTTGCTACAATTTGTCTAATTCGTGTTTGTATTCCGCTGCTTTATATTCTGATACATCAAACTTGTGATCACTGATCCTGTCAAATGGTATCAGAGCAGGTTAATCATTGATCGATCTAATAATTGATCATTGAAACTGCTATTCAAGATCCAAGTTTGATTGAATTAGCTTTTGTTTTTGCAAGAAACGGTTATAGAGATTGAATTTTCTGTATTTCTGCTCATTCATCCTGAGATCTTTTCTTGGTTCTCATTGAGTTTGTTGTGGTTTGTCTAAAACTTTTTTAAACTTGAACTAAACTGTTTTTGAACTGAAAATGACCACTCCCTCCAATGATCCTCACAATACTGGTTCCTCAACCAAGCCTCCTATGCTGGTTAGGAATGAGTATAACATATGGCAAAGACGTATGCTCCATCACCTGTCTGTTAACAGCGCAGGGTGTTGGACATCTGGGTACATGGTCCACACAAGCCTATGGTGAATAACCCGAAACCAATCAAATGGTTCCGAAGAGGAGGGAGCAATACTCAGATGAGGATAAAAAGTTGCTTGAGATTGATGCAAAAGCCCATGGAATTCTGGCCATGGCTTTGCCCAATGAAATCTATTCTGGGCTAATGCATCATGAACTGCCCATGACCTCTGGATTGCTTTGAAAGAACAATTTGGAGGAACAGATGAGGTCTTGGCAAATAATAGAGAAATTCTTGCCCAACAATATGAGACATTCTCTCATAGAAAGGGTGAGACACTGACTCAACAATATGAGCGGTTTTCTTGTTTGATCTCTGAACTAAAAATGGTCAAACTTGAATACACCAATATTCAGATGAATAACAGATTTCTCAGATCACTGCCTGAGAGATGGGACACATATACTATTGTCCTACGCTCCAGTGCAAGTTTGGACAAACTATCTCTCACCCAACTCCATGGGAAATTGCTCACTTTTGAGAGAGAGATAGAACAGAAGAGAAAGCTGTCTTCATCTGGAAAGCTCACTGAAGACTTTATACAAGGCAACACTGCCTTGGTGGGTCATGAGTCAGAATATGCTTCATCTGAATGCCAGTATGATGAGCATATTAATTTCTCTTCGAGCACTTCTAATTCTGCATTTGTAAGTGTTGATGGTCAGTTTACTGGAGGTAATAATGACAATTTATGTTTCATTATGGATGATCTCAAGGGGATTGCTGATGATGACTTAGAAGAGATGGATATTTTGAGCCAAATGGCCTTGATAAATATCAGATCTCAGAAGTTCTACAAAAGAACTGGAAGAAAATTCCCAGGACTCTCTGGCAAAACCAAAGTTGGTTTTGACAAGAGCAAGTTGAGGTGTCACAAATGCCAACGGCTTGGACACTTTGCAAGAGAGTGTAGATCAACTGGATCAAACTCTACTGCACCCTTTGTGACTTTTCCTGGCAACAGTCAACAAAACAGAGGGCAACATCCTGTCACATCTAGTCATCATCCTCAACAACAATCTCCGGCATATTTTGTTCCTCAGGGTCAAATGCCTTATCAGTACCCTTGTTATTACATGCCACAGTCAAATCAAGTTCAAGTTCCTATGACACCACAACCTCATGCATTACCAGAACCTCAGCCTTCCCTATCTCATCAACAACCTTCATCTCAACAACACAGCTTCTTCACCCCAGGAGTTGTTGACTGGAGCAGTTACCAGATGACTTGTCTGGTCATGATCAACTGTTCTCAGGTGCTGGTCAACATGGTGGTGACAGTCCCTTTGGGAATCTAGCTCTTATGGCTTTGGAGTCTGCTGATACTTCATCTTCCAATGCCTCTACACCTCAGGTATCACAGGTATCCTCTGAGGCAAAAGCCAAATTATGTTCTGAACAATGCATAGCAGCATTTGCTTCCATTAGAGAAGCAAATGTAGCTTTAATTAATAAGAACATTGAGCTAGAACAAAAATTTCCAAAAACAAAGCTGAGTTTGAGTTTGTGCTCAAAGATAAAAATGATGAGGTTTATAAACTGAATTGCAAAATAATTGATGATAAGGCTAGAGAAGATGTACTTCTAGAGAAGTACAAAGATCTCAAAGAAACCCTTGCAGTTACCCAGGTCGAGTGTGATAGATGGGTACAATCATGCAAAGGTTTTGAAATGCTTCTTAGTAAGCAATCTGCTTCAAATGTGAAGTTTGGAATTGGTTACAATCACACTGCTCCCCTACAGATTTTACCCCAAGCAGAGGTAGAATCTGATGGTGAGAGTGATAACCAATCCATCAAGTCATGTGATCTACCTTCTGATACAGCACAATCAGAAGTAGCAGTCAGTATCAAGTCCTCTTTGAACCTATCAGCTGATGTTGATGGTCCAAATGCTGACATTCACATGATCAATAAGTTGATCAACTCAGGAGTCAATCCTGAAGGTCCTGAAAGGACTGGAGAGCAGGATTCAACTCCTGAAGTTCAAACTTCAACTGCTGTCAGTACTGAAGAGAAGAAAACTGGCAGTAGAAAGAGTTTGAAGACTACTAAAGATGCTGTCAAGAAAGCAACCAATGCTTCCAAAGCATTGAAGAACAAGTCTTCTGTTGCTTCACCATCTTTAGTTGATGATCAACCTAAGATGAAGAAGAAACCATGTGAAGTATGTGGTTTGTTCAATCATCTTACAGATGATTGTTGGTACAAAAGAGGTTCCAAACTCAAACAAAAGGAAGAAATTAATGAGAAAATGGTAAAAATGAAAACTGAGTTTGAGACCACATTTGTATCAGCAACATCAAATCCTGTAACCCTTAAGTCCTTAAAGCAATCCAAAAAGGAAGGAGTTAAACAGGTGACAGCTGAGGTGCTCAAAGAAGAAGGTGCAACATAGGACCTTATCTAACTCCACTAGCAATGTGTCTGATGAGCTGAAAGCTTTATCACAAAATCAGACACAGCTGGTGATGATGGTACAACATCTGTTGGGTAGAGTTAACCAACTAGATTCTCCTATGTTGAAACCACAGAAAAGGAGGTCTAAGCCAAAGGACTCCTCTTCTGCACCATCTTCTTCCTCTCAGGCTGTTGTTACAAATAACATGCTAGTTTACCATCTATTGATGAGACCAGGCCCAAACCAAAAAGGTTTGGGTCTCTAAAACTAACTGATTGTTTATTATTGCAGGGTTCTTCAACATGCCAAAATAGCATCTGGTATGTAGACAGTGGGGGATCTATGCACATGACTGGGAACATCTCTCTTCTTCATGACTACTCTCAAGGAAAGAAGGGATTTGTCTCTTTTGGCAATGATGCTAGGGGTTACATCATCGGTAAGGGCTTTGTCTCCAATGGAGAAATCAAATTTGATGATGTTAATCATGTGGAAAATCTCAAGTACAACCTCTTGAGTGTCAGTCAAATGTGTGATAAAGGCCATGTTGCCCTTTTCACAAGTCAAAACTGTAGGATTCTGTCATCCAAAGTTTTGCCCTTGATTGACAAGGTGTTGGATGATCACACTCTCCTGAAAGCCAACAGGACAGGAAGAGTGTATGCCTTAGATCTCTCTAAGAAGATAGATCTCAAAGGCAATCCTTGCCTATTTTCCAAAGCCTCTTTTCAAGAATCTAAACTATGGCACAGGAGGCTTGGTCATGTTAATCTCAAAACATGAATCAGCTTAGCCACAATAGTTTAGTCAGAGGCTTACCAATAAAGGAGTTCCACTGTGAAAAACTGCACTGCTTGTTTAAAAGGAAAACAGCACAAGGTCTCATTTCCTCCTATTGAAGTGTCCAAGTCCACTGCCTGCTTGCAATTACTGCATATGGATCTATTTGGTCCTGTGAGAGTAATGAGCATGGCAAAGAAGAAACTGTCTGGTAATTGTGGATGATTACTCCAGATTTGTATGGACTTTCTTTCTACATTCAAAGGATGAGGCTGCTCAGAAGATTATCCACTTTGTGCTGTACATTGAGAAGCAGTATTCCCTTCCAGTCAAGTGTATTAGGAGTGATAATGGAACTGAGTTCAGAAATCATACACTTGATGACTTCTATCTCTCAAAGGGAATCAAAAGGCAGTTCAGCATTCCAAGGACTCCGGAACAAAATGGAGTAGTGGAGAGAAAGAACAGGACCCTCATTGAAGCTGCAAGGTCCATGCTGGCTGACTCAGGTTTGCCATTGACCTTTTGGGCCGAAGCTGTCAACACAGCTTGTTATGTGCAAAATAGAGTTTTAGTAAATCAGAGGTTGATGAAGACTCCATATGAAGTTCTCCATCATTTGGCTCCACTGATTTCATTTTTCAAAGCATTTGGGTGTCCCTGTTTTATTCTCAACACAAAGGATCAACTCCCACAATTTGATCCTAAGGTGGATGCAGGATACTTTGTTGGTTATTCATCTACTTGCAAAGCATACAGAGTCTTCAACTGCAGAACAAAGATGGTTGAAGAAACTCTACATGTTAAGTTTAATGAATCTCCAAAGGACAAGATTCCACAAAGTCCTGTGGAGTTATTTGATCTGGACATACTGCAATATGTTCCTTATCAAACTCCTGCTGTTGCTCCTGTCAACAGTTCACCACCTGGTGGTACTGCTGATGATGATGATGATTGCAGTACTCACCTCTTCAGGTTTAGTGATCAGCTGCCTGATTCAACTAGACCTGATGTTCCTGTAGCGCCAGTAGCACCATCCACAACAAATGCTGATGAGATTTCTTCGAATTCAACTTCCTTTGAATTACCATCCACTGATTGGTTTCAAGGAAATGATTCACCATCACCATCTGTTGCTGCTGAACCGGCTACAAACACTTGCACAGATCTCATTGTGTATCAAGATCTGAAGAATCACCCCATGTCTCAAATCATTGGTGATATCACTGCTGGAGTATCAACAAGAAGTCAATTGTCAATTTCTGCTTCTATGCTCTCTTCATCAGTCAGCAAGAGCCAAAGAATTATCACATTGCTTTAAAGGACAATGGATGGGTTGATGCCATGCAGCTTGAGCTTCTTCAGTTCAAGAAACAGCAAGTGTGGGAACTGGTTCCTCTACCTCCAGGTAAGTGTGCAATAGGCACTAAATGGGTGTTTAGGAACAAAACTGATGAAAATGGGCTTATTGTTAAGAACAAGGCCAGACTGGTTGTTCAGGGGTTTGCACAAGAAGAAGGTATTGATTATGATGAAACCTTTGCCCCTGTAGCCAGACTGGAAGCAATTCGATTGTTTTTAGCTTATGCTGCTTATCAAAAACTTAAAGTCTTTCAAATGGATGTCAAAAGTGCATTTTTGTATGGAAAAGTTAAAGAAGAGGTTTATGTATGTCAACCTCCAGGCTTTGAGGACAACAAACATCCTAATTGGGTGTATAAGCTTGATAAAGCTCTTTATGGGTTAAAACAAGCTCCCAGAGCCTGGTATGAGACATTATCAAACTTTCTTCTGGAAAACAATTTCACTAGAGGCTCCATAGACAAGACTTTATTTATTAAGAAAGCTGGGCAGCATAATCTACTTGTTCAAATTTATGTAGATGATATCATTTTTGCATCCTCTGATCCAAAGTTGTGTGATGCCTTTACAAAGTTGATGCAACAGAAGTTTGAAATGAGTGCCATGGGAGAATTACAGTTCTTTCTGGGGTTGCAAATCAAACAAAAGGCTGATGGAATTTTTATTCATCAATCCAAATATACAAAAGATCTTTTGCAAAAGTTTGATTTACAAAACTGTAAGCCCTGTTCTACTCCCATGAGCAGCACCACACAACTGGACTCAGATCAGAAAGGTAAAGTGGTTGATGAAACACTTTACAGATGTATGATTGGGTCCTTGATGTATTTAACAGCTTCTAGACCAGATATTATGTTTGCTACATGTGTTTGTGCTAGATTTCAGGCTGCACCTAAGAGTCTCATCTGATTGCAGTCAAGAGGATCTTTAGATATCTGCAAGGCACTCCATCTCTAGGTTTATGGTATTCTACCAACATTCTGGTAAATTAGTTGCTTTTTCTGACAGTGACTATGCAGGGTGTAAGTTGACCAGGAAATCAACTTCTGGTGGATGTCAATTCCTAGGCAACTGCTTGATTTCTTGGCAGAGCAAGAAACAGACCTCAGTTGCTACATCCACTGCGGAAGCAGAGTACATTGCTGCTGCAAGCTGTACATCTCAGGTACTCTGGCTTCAAAACCAACTTTTGGATTATGGCATTACAGAGACTAAGACTCCATTGTTAATGGATAGTGCTTCAGCTCTTTGCATTGTCAAAAATCCAGTCCAGCACTCTAGGACCAAACATATAGAGATCAGACATCATTTTATAAGATTGTTTTGAAAAAGGTCTGATTGATCCTAAGTTTGTGCCCAGTGCTGATGAGCTTGCAGACATTTTTACTAAGCCTTTGGATAGTTCAACTTTCCAAAACCTGGTGTTAAGGCTTGGTATGCTGCAGCTAGAATAGGTGACAACTACTGATGATCTCAGTAATTCATATTGATGATCATGAGTGCCTGTCACATATAAGTACTGATGAGCTCTTTTAACCTCAGTAGTTTTTATAACTACTGAAGGCTAAAAGTTCTCACAAGTACTGAAGTACTTCATCTGTTCTAAACTACTGAAGTAGTTACAACTACTGATGCAGTCATAACTACTGAAATCAGTAAAAACAGATAAGTACTGATGTCCTATGAAACAACTGAAATCAGCCATAAAGACTGATGAATGTGTTGAGGACAGTTTGAAACAGCTGAAAAGCTAAGAATTGACGAAAACAGCTGAAGAGAACTTTCTCTTCTCAGTCGTTTGTACCACTGCTGTTTCATTTTAAACAACTGAAGCAAAACCACGTCTTCAGTAGTTTTTATAACTACTGATGACAATACCAAGTCTTCAGTTGTTTACAACAGCTGATGACAAAACCACTGTCTTCAGTAGTTTCATAACTACTGATGACAAACACCATGTCCTCAGTTGTTTCAATCACCTGAAGTCAAAACCACGGTCTTCAGTAGTTTTCTAAACTACTGATGCCTAACACCGCGACTTCAGCTGTTTCAACGTCTGAAAGGATAATACCATGTCAACGGTCGTTTAAAACTACTGATGACTAACACCACATCCTTCAGTCGTTTCCTCACCCGTACCCTATAAATACCCTTAACCTGAGCTCTCCATGCTTCATCTTCTTCAAACCTAACGTTCCTCTCCAACAAATTTCCATGGCGTCTATGCAAATTAAACCGCGACACAACTGTGTTGCCTACCTCACAAAATCGCCGATCTGGACTAAGTTCGATACTGCTATCGATCTTATGGTTCAGTCCCAATACAACAAGGCATTCCTTCTGAACCCCGTTTTACATGCCGAATCCTTGAACCAATTTTGGATGAACGTTACTGTTACTACTGAGGAGAGCAACACACATCCCTCCGGTCAGTCGTCAAAACACAAGAAGTAGTGATTACTCCTGCAACAATCCGTAAAATTCTTCAACTGAGTGATGCTACCTCTCCTGCTGGATATCCGAAGGGCACCATAGATCTATCATTTGCTCAGCATGGATATCAAGGTGATCTCAGTGCCACCACCATCATGAAGAAACACTTTAATGACGCTGAGCGCCTGATCTTTCACATGGTCAATGTATGTTTGGCCCCTAAGACATCGTCTTGGGATCAAATGTCCACCAAATGGCAGCAGGTATTGTATTCTATCCTTGAGCAACAACCACTGAACTTTTCAGAATTAATATTTTCAGAGCTCAAAGATATGGCTCAAAAACTAACTGCCAACCGTTGGATACTCTATCCACGGTTCATAATGGCCATTATACAGACCAGCTTAATGCTGAGGGACTTGTTGGCTTGGGAGTCCCTGCTACGGCTGTTTGCCAGAAGTATACTCCCGGCACAACTCTGACCGGACACTCAAACTGGCTGCCAAGCTGCGAAAACCCACGCAGCTGGAACCCACAGCCACCACCTCCAAATCCAATGTCCCCACCAAACCCACCAAAAAGAAACCCAAAATGGCTACTCAGGGAATTGAGTCCCCTGAGGATGCCCTGCACACAAACGCAGGATATATCCACTAGTCCAAACCCCCTAGTGGATACAATGACTCCTCCAGCCACAGCCGCTCAGGCTTCCTCTCAACAGGAGCCTGCAGCAACCCAAGGGGCACCTACTTATCTGGGATCTTCCTCACTTGAGGAGATTGCCATTGAAGAGCACCATCCACCCCAGGTGCACACTGCTTCTACCCCTTACCCCAAACAACCGCCCCTCACAGCCCAACTTTAATAGTTGCACAAGTGCTGACTCAATTGCACTCCTCACCCCCCCCAGAAACCACTTACTACTGGGAATACCTCTACAATTGAGGGGGAGGAACACAGTGCACCTGAGAACCCACAGCACAGGGGTTTCCCAATTCTATCTCCTGGTGTAGACAAGGAGCTTAGAATATCTAGTGAGGCTGCCACCTCCTCTGACTCAGCACATGACCAGAGTGAGGCTGGTAACATTGCTAAGACCTCCCTAGAGGCAACAGCTGATGATGGACATGTCCTGAGGCTGGAAGTCCCCAGTACCAAGCACAAGGGGCACATGCACCAACTGGTCTACACCCAGTGCATGTAAATCCTGCTCTAAGCAGGAGGTCAGGTGATTCAGTATCAACTGATGATGACCTGAGCTTCTTCTTGATGTAGTTGCTCAAAACACCATTCTAGAGGATGAGGTTAGCAGACTCAAAGAGCTGCTGGCCAAGTCTCAGGATGCAAGTCCATCTGCCACCCCATACACCCACAGATGGCACCTTCCCTTGAAGGTTTCCAAACACAGAGCCACCCCAAAATCAACCACCGCCTCTGCTTCAGGCCCTACTTCTCAGGAACAGAACCCTCCTGAGCAAATAGGTGCTATACTCCAAAATTCCCTCCCTCTCATCACCCCCATAATCACTGATATAGTGATCAAAGCCCTTGATGAGAGGCTTTCCTCAACATTACAGCCCCTGGTTGATGCTGCTGTCCACAAGACTCTTTCTGCGGTACCAACCCCTTCCTCCAATGCAACCAAAAGGGGGAGAGTACTGCAGTGAAAGATAGAAGAGAAGAGATCTGAGGAAGAGGAGAACAAGAAAGCAACCTCTGCTCACGTACAAGCGAAAGAGAAGTGCTGATGATCATACTGCTGAAGAAAAATCCTTGGAGGAGCTGGTCAAAGAAGCTGACACCACACACAGCCGCTCCATGGATAAAATAATTGAACAACTATTCAGGCAGGGTTTGACACAGCCACACTGGATAGTGAGATCAGAAGGTTAGAGGTACAAGAGATACAAACCCGATGGGCAGGGTACGATGCTCTTGAGAAAGAGAGGTTGGAAATAATGATCCGCTTTATTGCAAAATACTTGGAAGATCATTAATGGAGATCCGCGCATGGTCCAGGGACAGCATTCTGGCTATAGCCACCAGAATCTGTCTGTCTGAGCAATTCAACAAAGGGATCATTGTGGAAGCCCTTGATGAGGCTGGGGCTGGCAAAAGGTTAGAGATGGCTAAACTACAAAAGCAAATTAACTACAAGGATGCTAGATCAACCTTCCTTCCACCCACTCAAACAATCCTATCCCAAATCTCCCAACCAACCTCTAAGCCAAAATCCAAACATCCTCTCTCTTCAAAACAATCCCTTCACCAACCCAACCATCATCCAGTGATGTACCCCGTAGAAGGAGAAGGGTGCTGAGGATGGAAGAAGAAGCAAAAAGGGATGAAGATGATAGTCTGCCACTCTCTGCTGTTCTGAAGCTACCAAAGCCCCAGAGTCACCCATGATCACACCCGACTCTCAAAGGGAAATGGTCAGAGTCAAGATAGAAGAAGAAGAACAGCAGAAACAGCACGATGAGCAACTGTTGAAGATGGTTGACAAGGAATTTCCTCAGTCATCATCTATTCAAGCCATGAAAGGGCATGCTCAAAGGCTGTACACTCTCAGACACACCTTTCAGTATCAGAAGGAGAGAGTGAGAGTATGGCCAGACCCCAGGGTGAGTTCTAGAATCCATAAAAGAACTATCCCACACAGATACAACGGCCAGGTACGAAAAACAATAGAATCTACCATCATGTTGGCCGTTGTAGTCTCACCTTGGGAAATCATTGATGAATTCAAGAAAGCTCACCAAGCAAAGAAGACACCTCAAGCCTTACTAGAAAACAAGATGATTAAGAAGGGGTTGTTATACAAGCTTGAAGACATCCAAAAGAATGAGCTCCAGTTACTCCTTGAAGGCAACCATCCTGATGAATTTGTATACAGGGAGGTAACTACGGTGGAGCTGAAAAATGGCAGGACCATGAAGTACTTATCAGAGTACTATGGTCCAGAGTTCTTCTTCGAAGGAGGAGCTGAAGAACTCTCTCAAGAGGAACAATTGTTCTCCTTGAGGCCTATGTTCGTGAGTCATACAGACTCATTATGGGGTAATCTCATGAATGGGATAACAACTCTGTGTCCAGTTCCCCAAAACAGAGTTCCCATTCATACTCTGCCAAACAAATATTTGAGGTTCTTCCCAGGCCGGAGCGTACATGGGTCATCTTCTCTACTGATCAAGAAGGAAAAAGACCAACATTTTTGCCATCAATAAGTGGGAGTATAATAAGTTAGAGTTTTGGCTGCATTGGTTCAGGGGAGTTTGTTGGACCAAAAGAACCAATGAGCCAAGATCAGAAAACCTCTAAGTCCCACACGGTATCACAACAACTGCTGAAAGCCTCATCAGTAGTTTGACAAGTGCTGAAGACTTCAACAGCTGAAGATCAAGTGCTGAAGACCTTAACAGCTGAAGAACCAAAGTGCTGAAGTACAACAGCTGAAGAACACAAGTGCTGAAGCTGAAAGACCAAGTACTGAAGTACAACAGCTGAAGAGTTCACAAGTGCTGAAGATCAACAACTGATGTACAAAGTCTGAAGACAAAGACTGAAGACATCAGCTGATGATATCTACTGAAGTCATCAGCTGATGAAACACCTGAAGGTCAAAGTCTGAAGATCAAGTACTGAAGCCTCAGTAGTTTGTCACAACTGCTGAAGAGTACTTCTTCAGTAGTTGTGATATCAGTAGTTTTATGTTTTTTGTTTCAGTAGTTTTGTAAAACGACTGAAGAGCTTGTTCTTCAGTCGTTGTAGTTTCAGTAGTTTTATATTTTGTACTTAACTTGCTGATATGTTCTCAGTAGTTGTGAACATTTCAGTAGTTTGTTAAGAATTAGTTATTTCTGTATTGGATCTGCCAGTTGTCACTTTCCGTGATAACAGCAGTGACTGTTGCACTCTATATAAGGAGTGACAACCTATTGTAATTGTGACGATATGAGCATTGAATGGAATGATTGATTGATTCGATTAGAAATATTCTACATCTATAAACATTCCTAGAAATCAGAATTCATATTCTCTCCCTATAACCGTATGCGATCTTAACGCTTACAAGTATCGATTGCTTGCTACAATTTGTCTAATTCGTGTTTGTATTCCGCTGCTTTATATTCTGATACATCAAACTTGTGATCACTGATCCTGTCACCTAGTTCCATTTTACAGAGTCCCTCACACAAGAGATATTGCCAGAGTTGTGCATTTTATGAGCTTGTCTGCTGCCTTGAATGTCTTCTAAGGAGAGATGTTAGAAGGCTGAGGGGATTGGTTAATGGTTATGGGTAGGTTGAGGTGGTTTGGTTCTGCTAGAGTCTTGGGTTTGAGGATGTATTTTAGTGGTTTAGGTGAAGGAGTTTGGTAGGAGTTGGGATGGTGATGTTCAGTGTGTATGGTTCAGTGGTTGTTTTGGTTTGATGGGATTGAAAAGGGTATGGTTTTTCAAGGTTGTGATTGGGTTTGGAGTTTGGGTTTAGTGTTGCTTTGAAGTTCATCCCCTGTCCCTCTGTACTCTCCTTCCTCTTCCCCACGCGAATGTCATCATAATGTCAATGACATTCGCTGGAGAGTCTTTTCTGACATAGGACCCACCTGTATGCCAGAGAAGCCATGAGCTCTGAGATAGCATCAGGCCTTCTCACCTATTTCTTGGCAGTAGTTGTCCTCTTCCTCTTCCTTCTCTCTTCTGCAAAGCTTTTCCTTCCAGCTCTCTTTCTCTCTTCTCCATTTGATCTGGTCTGTTGAAGAGCCATAAGATCGTATCATTGTTATGTGGAGATAATTCTTCTGAGAAAACCTCTGGGTTAGGAAGTTATCCTTTCCCTCCTGCTATAGATCCCTTCTTTTCCTTCCTCTCCCTTTCTCTTCCAAGGCCACCTTGCAGCTTCTTCTTTTTGCTGTTTTAGAAGCAAGGTTGTCTTTCCATCTCTATTAACTCCTCTAATGGTAGCAGGAGTACATCCTCAGTTGCAGCTTCTAGACTAACAAGTCTATCGATAATCTCTACCCTTTTTCGGTTGTTGACCGCCTCCTGGTTGGCTACAGCTGCTTTGTTACTTGCAGCTAACAGTTTTCCAGTTGTCAGCCCACCTTTTCTCTTGATTTTCTTCAACCTTTCTCCCTCCTGAAGCTCTTCCAAAGTCATCTTCCTCTTTCCTTGATGTCTTCGGAAGTACTAGACTTTGGGGGTTCTTGATAGAAGATTCAGTTGAGTAGTAGAGATGGAAGCTGGAGTTAATGCTGATGTTGAGCTAAAGGTTGAGTGAGAAAATCCTCTCCATTAACCTCAGATGCGATTCCAGGATTGCATCTGTGACTATTAGATCATCAGATAATGAGAATAGTCCTTCCGCAGCAGCAATCTCAGCTTCAGAAGTTTGAACTTGTCTTCTGAGGCCTTGAATTGTGCTTCGAAAGTCTGTGAAAATGCACTGTCTGTCCCAACTATTTCAGTTGCTGGGCCATCAGTCATTGTTTCCCCTTCGAAGTTAATCTTGGGTTCCACTTGGACATTAGGTTGACCACTTCCTCAATAGTGGTAGATGGTGCATTTAACCTCTGAAGCTCTTAAGCTCCAATAGATCACAGACATATCAGGGCTTGGCTGTTCTATAAGAGATTCCAATAAGAACTTGTTAAAGAACCTATTGAGATCTTGGAGCATCCTTTGATCCACTTGAATAACAACTGGAGGAGGCTCAGGGAAGATTGAAGCTTGTTGCACGGGATATTTTGATCCAAGGAAGTGAGAGCTTGACTTGGGTGGGTTTTCTTTGTCTTTGACTTATCTCTGAACACTCTCCCCTTTTGGTAGCATCATCCTGAGAGCTTGATGAGCTAGAGGAAGAAGTCAAGGAGACCTGAATTGGTACATGCCTAACAGACCTCTCAATCTATTCTCAGCTAGTTTGGCCTTGAGAGTTCAATCTCAAGTTGCTGAGTGACAGACCTATCCTCTAAAGTCTTAACCTTGGATTCAAGATTTGAGACTTAGAAAGTAGGTCCTGAATGGTAAGTTGCATTCTTCCCTCATCTTCTTTTGAAGAATCACGGGGAGATGAGGTAACATACCTTGTAGTTCATCCTCACCACCAGATGGTTTCTAGGCACCCTGGTTTCCCTTGCTCAAAGATGTCTCTTTCGAGTCATCAAAGGGCATGGTGTGCCATAGATTCAGTCTTAGTGATGTTACCACTATCTTGAGGATCCATTGAGAATCCTTTAGTAATGGCAACTGAATCTACATGAGTCCCCTCCACATCAGTGGGACTCACCTCAGTAAAGCTTTGCTGATGGGGGCTAGAGATAAGAGGTCTCTCTAGCTCTATTGATCCTTGAAAGGGTGTTGTGGATCACTTCATTGCCCTTAAGAGACATAATCTCTTCATCAGTTCCATTAAAAGGTCAGTAAAGGATATGGAAGTGAAACCTAAGACCCCGGACTTTGATCAATGTTTAAAGGCATTAAGCTTGTGATAGGGCTGTCCCTTTTTGGCTGCTCAGGGGGTATAGAGACTCACACTGAGGGCTTTCAGCTTGGGTTGTGGGCTCATGGGTCTGAGACTGAGGAGACTCAAGACCCATATTGAGGTCAATTATGAAGGATGGTTGGACCTCAGGCTGAGTGGGAGCCCTTTGTTCCACTCTAGCCTTTTTGGGTAGAATGAGGAGCTTGTTCAATAAGAGAGATTGAACAAGGGTTCATTTGGGACGTCTCTGATAAGTAAAGGTAATGATTAGAGAAGGTAGATTTGGCAAAATGGGGTAGTTGCTGGTGTGGGTTCATCACCTTTGGGGTTAACATGGATGTCATCAGGAGCCGTTGGCTCAGTCATACCTGGAAGAAGTGCAGTATCTCTTCCGGTGAAGTTGGTGGACATCTCTTCAAAGTCTTGAATATGGTCGGCCTTATTTGAGGAATAGTCAGAGCAGCTGCACAGACAAGCTTGCTCTGGTCCAGCTGCAGTTATTATGTGCTGGAGAAACCTGGGATACATGAAGAATGGTTCCTTTGAAGATTTCCCATGAGGTTAGTCAGCACAATCTTGAATAGTTGAAGCGGAGGCTTTCACCAACCCATGAACTAGGCATCCAAGTTCATATGGGATTGATCCCATCCCCCAGATTTATTCGACAAGCAGTGAAGAACCACGTGTAGCAGGACTTCCATTTGTAAGAGAAGTAAATTTGTAGACACTTGACCTGCTAACGTCTCCACCATATCCCATTTGGAGATAAGAATTGTCCAAATCTGCTTTGGGGAATTCCGTTGGAGCGCCCTCATCATGAAGCTCTAGATGCTCCCTGATGATCTGTTCAAAAATGACCAACTCCTGGCCATAGATGCTCGATCGAATGACACGAACCCCATTTTGGGTTTCAATCTGACCATTTGCCCAAAATTCAAACATATGGTTTGAGTAAATTGTGGGGTTTATAGTCAGAGCGGTGTAGTAAGAAGATTGGGTTAAAAGGAGATAATATCTGAGAAGTCAGCATCTCTTGAAGAATCAAGAAGTGCGACTTGGTTGTGCTGAGGGTTGAAAGCCATTTGGAAAGGTGAATGGGGATGATTTGAGTGGGGTAAAGTTGAGTAGTCGAAAGGAGAATTTCTAGGGCAGTAAAATTTGCAAGTAAGAGAGTGAAATTGAATAGTCGAGATTATTTAAAAGATTGTGGAAAGGCGGTAATGGGGGTAAGGATAAGGTGATGTGATGGTTTAGTGGATGAAATGAAAGTGGTGAAGGTTAAAATTAGTTAAAATCCGACATCATTAACAAATCTTTGCTTTTTACAGTGTGGGGCCCAGAATTTACGTTACACAATGAAATCTCTCTTCCGAGTGTAAAACATTCCGAATGTAACTTGTCTTCCGAAGGCAATTCTTACTTCCGAAGCCAAAACTTTGCTTCCGAAGGTAGAGTTGCTTTCGAATAGAGAATTTGTAAGTTTCGGAAGTAGTTCTCATATACAATCAATCGCTTCTTCCGAGGCCAAAAATTCTTCCGAGAAGAAAGTTATCCTTTGAGAAATTTGCTTCGAAAGATTTGAGAATGTCTTCCGAAGGTTAATTTCTCTTCAGAAGGAATTTACACTTAGAAAATTTCAGAGAGAATTTCTTGTAACAGGGCTTAAATTGTATTGACACAAGACTTACATATAAAAGGTTTTCAAAAGAGATCAAATAAATCAATGTTTATCATCCGAATAGCTGTTATGAGATACTTGAACCTTTGTTCATCAAAGCTTTGGTAAACAGACCAACATATTTTTCATTTGAATCAACTTTGATTAACTTGATTAGATTTTTCTTATGAATATCTCTAATGAAATGATACCTGATGTCAATGTGCTTAGTCTTGGAGTGCTTCACCCGATTTTCAGTAATGGAGATAGCACTGTTGTTGTCAATATGGATAGGAGTACTCATAAAGTTAAATCCATAGTCTAACATCTAATTTTGAATCCATAGCAGTTAAGCATAGCAGCTAGCAGCAGCAATGTATTCAGCTTCAGCAGTTGATGTAGAGACACAGGATTGTTTCTTGCATTGCCATGAGATGATCCTTCCACCAAGAAATTGACATCCTCCTAATGTTGATTTCTTGTCAATATTGCAGCCTCCATAGTCACTGTCAGAGTATCCATAAAGATTGAAATCCTTGTTTTTAGGATACCAGAGACCTAGTTTAGGTGCTCCTTTGAGGTATCTGAGGATTCTCTTAACAGTATCTAGGTGAGACACCTTTGGAGCAGCCTGATATCTTGCACAAATGCAAGTAGCAAACATGATATCATGTCTACTGGCTGTTAGATACATCAGAGAACCAATACTGCCCTATACTGATGTTGATCAGTATCCTCCCCCTCAAGGTCAGGACAAAGATTATGGTTTCTGGGTATGGGTGTCTTGGCAGGCTTGCAATCCTTCATCTCAAATCTTTCTAAGATGTCAGAGACATATTTAGATTGATTAATAAAGAACCCTTCCTTCAGTTGCTTTACCTGAATTCCAAGGAAAAAGTCCATTTCTCCATGGAGCTCATCTCAAACTTCTTCTTCATAATGCTCTCAAAGTCTTTGCACATTTGGTCATTTGAGGAACCAAATATGATGTCATCACCATAGACTTGTATGAGCAAGATGTCCTTCCCAGACTTTCTGATGAAGAGAGTCTTATCAATGGTACTTCTAGTGTAGCCATTCTTCAGAAGAAACTGAGACAAAGTCTCATACCACAGCCTAGGTGCTTGGTGCAGCCCATATAGAGCTTTATCCAATTTTCACACATAGTTGGGGTGATGTGGATCTTCAAATCCTGGAGGTTGGCATACATAGACTTCCCTATCTATATCCCCATATAGAAAAGCACACTTGACATCAAGTTGGTATACTGTGAAGTCCTTGGATGCAGCATAAGCAAGGAAGATCCTAACTGCCTCAAGTCATGCAACTGGTGCAAAGACATCAGTATAATCGATTCCTTCCTCTTGAGTGTATCCTTAAACCACAAGTCTTGCCTTATTCTTGATGATCAAGCCTCTATCATCTCTCTTGTTTCTGAAAACCCATTTGGTGCCTATAGGTACTTGACCAGATGGTAGCGGACATAGGTTCCACACGTTCTGTCTCTTGAATTGAAGCAGCTCCTCTTGCATCGATTCAATCAGCTACTATCTTTTTAGGCATCTTCTACCTTCTTGGGTTCCATCTGAGATATAAAGCATGAGTACAAGAGACATTCCCTTGATGAGTCTGTCCTCTTGTTCTCACACCCTCAGAGACATTCCCTATGATGTTTTCAGTTGGATGAGTGTTGTGAATCCTAAGATGAGGAATCACTTCCAGTTGCAAAGATAGATCCAGGTTAGACATATTCTGCTTAGGAACTGGAACACTCTGTCCAGCTGTTATTTCAAAGTCATTCAATGAGGACTGATTGAATAAATAAGAAACATCATCAATAGTTGGCTGTGAAGTAGTATTAACAGTTGCATGTTCCTTCAAAATACTACCTCCTTCTGCCTGGTGTTGTGGTGGATCACCTGATGAGTTTTGAGGCTCAGTAGGTGATTCATTTGTTGAGCTTCACTATTCCTTGATATAGTTAAACTATCAGATCTATGAATAGTGGAAGCTTGATGTATTGCAGCACTTGGAGAATTTGATCTAGGCCTGGGAAGCTCAAACAGTTCATCATTAGCAACAGAATCAACATCATTTTGAGCACCTATTCCAACTGAGACATTCTCATAAGAGGGTTTAGAATAGTTTGGAAACAATTCTAAATCAAAGATGTGATCAGGTCCATTCCCCCTAACACAAGGAGTGTGCTCATTAACAACTATATTGAATGACTCCTCAAATTGTTGATTCTTAATGGTGTATACTCTATAAGCTTTAGAGCTAGAAGAGTATCCAACAAAGATAGCATCATCCGACTTTTCAGCAAATTTTGCTAAATTGTCCTTTGTGTTAAGTATGGTACACCTGCTACCAAAGGACCATAGAAAGCCAATGAACGGTGGCCTCTTGTTCCATAGCTCATAAGGGGTTTTTCCATGGGGCTTAACTACAAGAACTTTGTTCTGCACATAGCATGTTGTGCTGACTGCCTCTGCCCAGAATGTTAGAGGTAGCTTTGAATCAGCTAACATAGTTCGAGCAGCCTCAATAAGTGTCCTATTCCTCCTCTCAGCAACACCGTTTTGTTGAGGAGTTCTGGAGCACTATATTGTCTAGCAATCCTTTTGAGTTACAGAATGAGTCAAGAACGAAGTTCTAAACTTAATCCCTTGATCACTTCTAATTATTTTAACCTTGTGATCAATTTGATTTTCTATTTTAAGAATAAAGGATTTTAATGTTTTAGCAGTTTCATCTTTAGTTCTTAAAAAGAATACCCATGTGAATCTTGTAAAATCATCAACTATCACAAGGCAGTATGATTTCCTTCCAATGCTCATTATACTTGTGGACCAAAAAGATCCATGTGCAATAAGTGTAATGGAGTAGTGATGGAGTTAACACTTTTGGATTTGTGAGATGCCCTGTGTTGCTTTCCTTTCAGGCATGCAACACAGTTATCTTTGCAGAAAAATTCCTTTTTAGGCAAACCATGTACCAAGTTATTTTTAGCCAATTTATTCACTGTCTTAAAATTTACATGACACATACGTTTATGCTAGAGTGTTGACTCATCACTATCAGCTTTGGAAAGAAATCATGATACTTCTCCCATTGGGGAAGCATTGTTCATATCCAGCTTGTACATATCCCTTTCCTGTGGATCTAAGAAGCACCAATTCTGGAGGAATTGTCATCCCTGGTTTGAGGATAATGCACTCATGCTCTGTGAAAAGCATCTAGTGCTTTTGATCACAAAACTGAGAAACACTTAACAGATTGTGTTCAATCTGTTTGACAAAGTTAACTTTGTCAACTTTTACTTTACCGTTGGATATACTCCCTCTGTCAGAAATATATCCTCTGGCCTCACCTTCAAACTACACAGGACCTCTATCATAGTGTTGAAACTGTTGAAGGAGAGATCTGTTCCCTGTCATGTGCCTAAAGCATCCACTATCTACAATCCAAATGTTATTATTCTTGTCAAATGGATGTCCTTGCACTTAAGATGAGATGATTAGTTTTGATTGAAAACTCAAGCTTTATTGGTCTTGGTTTTTCCAAAGATAATGGCATAATTGAACCAAAATTTATGCATGGGGGTTCAATGGATGTCGTTGAAGAAGAGGTTTGGGCTACAACATCTTCCTTGATCTTCCATTCCATCCTTTGGTTGATCATGGAGGATGAGCTTGTTGAAGCATTTGTAACTTGTCATTCTACCGAAGCTTCTTTCTTTTCGGAAGAAGCCTTCACCACCTTTTCTTCCGAAGCAGTCTTCTTCTGGGATGGTTTCAAGGGAGCCTTCTTATTCTTCCGAACCTTAACAGCTTTTGCTTCCGAAGCCATTTTCCCTTCGAAAGAAGGAGTTTCTTCTGAAAGCAACTTGGCTTCGGAAACTAGCTTTCCCTTTTTCATCACTTGAACCGTATGAAAAGGTCCAAATATGAAACCTTCCCTGACTACTTCTTTTCTAACATTATTTGCATAATGTGTGCTTGCAGGATTGTATTAACAATCTTTTGCCATGTGATTTTGCAAGCCACACATGATGCATGCAATGTTAGTATTTTGGGAAAGTGAGGGTTGCTGTTTCTTGGGCTTCGTTTCTTCATCAGCAACTTTTCCCTTCAATTTCTGATCCTTTGGTAGGGCAGGAGTACTGGTACTACACCCCTTTCCTAAATCAGAGTTTCCAACCACCTGGAATCCAGTTGAGATGAATATACCCTCTCAAACTCACTTATAGACACACTCAATTCAGATGAAGTAAAGTCTTTCACAAGAGTTGATAATAATATAATAAGTAGAGAATGAACACACATAAATAAATTTTCAAGGCACTTATATATATTATTTCTCAACTCAAGATATTACAAGACTCTTACAAGCATGATAAATGATTTACAATGAGAGACTATATATACTAGATCCTATAGCCGGATATACTTTGATACCAGCTGGAAACCTAGGACTAAAGCATATACTACAATGCTAAAGTTAAGGTATCTTAGATAAAGCATTATCTAAGATATGGTAGTCATGACATGTCCATGACTTACCTTTTGTCACCAACTAAAGATGGCAACTGTACTAACATAAAAAGGTAAATAGTGGATTAAAGTATTGTCAACTGCATGGCTTTTGAGAAAACGCCATGCAGTATCTTAGAGATTTGCAGCGGAGTGTCAGGGAGGCCATACTTATGTCCATTGGATAATAGCGGTGTTTTCCGTAGGTAAGTTGGCTTCGGAAGAACAAGTTCTTTCGAACCCACTTATTCTTCGGAAGAGGCTTCTATTCTTCCGAGGCTTGAGGACTTCTGTACTTCGGAAGTTGACTTCAGATCTTTCTTTCTAAGTCTTGAACTTCGGAAGTAGGTTCTTTATCTTCGGAAGTTGGAACTTTTCCTTCGGAAGTAAGTTTTACACTGTCTTCGGAAGAGCTCCTTTTTCGTTCAAAAGTTCCACACTTAGCTTCGGAAGTCCTTTATTTGTTGTACCAAAATCTTCTAAGTGTCTTGGTTTTGGTTGCACCAGCCTTTCTAGATCCAACACTCTCTTCAGAAGAATAAGAGGGAAAGACATGTTGTTAGTCCAGATCTACGTGGATGACATTATATTTGGCTCGACAAACAAGTAACTCTGCATAGAATTTGAAGACCTTATGCATTCAAAGTTCCAAATGAGTGCTATGGGGGAATCACCTTCTTTCTAGGAGTGCAAGTCCAACAAACAGCAGATGGAATCTTCATCAACCAATCAAAATATGTGGAAACCATGTTGAAAAAATTTCACTTTGCTGACTGTCTGTCCATCAGAACTCCTGTGGATACTAAAGTGAAGATTGGACCTGACCCTGAAGGCAAATCAGTGGATCAGACTCACTATCGCTCAATGATAGGTTCACTTATGTATCTAACAACCAGTAGGCCTGACATTATGTTTGGTGTTTATGTGTGTGCCAGATATCAAGCTGATCCAAAAGAATCACATGTGAACGCAGTCAAGAGGATATTCAGATATCTGAAGGGCAAACCAGCTCTTGGATTATGGTATCCAAAGGAAGGAGAATTTAATCTCTATGCCTACATAAACAGTGATTATGGAGGATGCAACTTCAACAGAAAATCCACTTCTGGCGGTTGTCAATTTCTTGGTCCCACACTAGTATCCTGGCAATACAAGAAGCAGACAAATGTGTCTGTGTCCACAACAGAAGCTGAGTATATTGCTGCATCAGCATGTTGCTCTCAAGTTCTCTGGATTCAAAACCAGATGCTTGATTATGGTTTTAACTTCTTGTATACACCATTTTCTATTAACAACACAGCTGCTGTCTTTATAACTAATAATCCAGTTCAGCACTCAAAAACAAAACATATTGAGATTAGTTATCATTTTTGAGAGACTGTGCTGAAAAGGGTTTAATCAAATTGATTCAAGTACCAACTGAAAATCAATTAGCTGATTTGTTTACCAAGGCATTTGAACCTAGTAGGTTTGAATTTCTAGTTCAGTCAATTGGCATGATTAACCTTGAGTAAAAACTATGAAAAATATCAAAAACAATTTAAAACATCAAAAAAATTGTCTTAAAATAATAATAATAATAATAATAATTTAAAAAAACACAAAAAGAAATCAAGTTTTATGAAGAAAAGAATTCTATGGGAAATTATATAATTACAGTCGTTATATCATCCACTGTGCTTAATTTCAAAATGTAAAAGACTGAAATGACTTACCAGATATGTTGGTAGGCTTAACTTGGAAGAAAATATACATGCAGTGATGGATTAAAGACATATTCAATTGTAAAACACTCATCACAAAGTACAGGTATGTATTGGCTTATCTGAATGCATGTGTGTGTAGTAACCTAAACACACCAGGTAATGATACTTTATGAATCTCCTTCACCACATCATGTTTCATCATTGTTTTACTAAGCAAAGACCTGATGAAACTTGCACATAGTGCAGATGTCATGATCCAAAAGATTCCCAATGTGGAACACATCCAAAATTGGATGAATCAACAAAGTAATACATTCCAAGTGAATGAACAAAAGAATCCTATCATGGATCACCTTCCAAAGTGAAGTGAAAAGAATCCCAATGTGGATCAACATGAAAAATGATCAAATTAAAAGAATCCCAATGAGGATCAGTGAAAATGAGATTTCATGACTTAAGTAACCTGGTAAGAAAAGTTGTGAAAAAGTTCTACCATGCATTGTATAAGGAGGGTTGATCATTTCATGCTTATGTGTGTGAGGTACACATTGAATAATAAATCAACCAAAACATGATAAAAGTCATTTGCATCAAAATATTAACCAGGTATGGGTTTAAGAGGACAAACATACCTTCAATCTTCAAGTTCATAATCATGTCCATTTAATCATAAAGGATGCACATGTGCAATGTAAGATTGATATGATCCCAACAAAGAGGTCTTTCTCTTCATTATTACTATTAATCAAAATAATATTCAAAAAGTTTTAAATCTTTAAAGTTTCTATCCAAATGTGGACATAAACTTTAGGGGGAGTAATTTAAAATTTTTGAGTAAGTCTAAATTTTTGTTTATTAACTTAATTTTGAAAAACAAAACAAAAAGGATGTTAGTTGGTGTTGCTGCAATAAGTTATACCATTATATCTCAGCTTATGCAGATTCTTAGAAGCATGATAAGCTCAAGATCTGTCAAAATTGGGAAACTTGTATTAATTATGACATACAAGTCAATCCAAGCAAGAATTGACAACTTCAATAGCCAACTTCATAAGAAAAATCAATCAAGGACACCTCTTCATAAGATGTATAATCAATTCAATCACATTAACTTTTGATTAATTTCAAAAGCTAATGCAGGTAAGTGTATTAGTTAATGCGGGTGAAGGTAACCTATGCATGTAACTAATGCGGGTAACAATATGTTTTCTCAAGTGCAACTAATGCGGACAAGGATTTTACTCTACCGCATTAGTGTGTGAAGTAAATGTGAAATTTACTCTCGTATTTGATAAAGTTAAAAAATGCGTATGAACAGGTCTCTATCGCATTTGCTACAGTGTTGTGTTGACTTTTCAACCACATTTGATATAGTTGCACAAAGTTGATTTTGCTCTATCGCATTTGCTACTGTGTACAAATGCGGATAGGATAAAACAAGCAACTCAACCGCATTTGTTAGTGCTGAAGTGCAATGTTGTTCTTCCGCATTTACTACACCACAAATGCAGACAGCCAAAACTGCCATGTTATTCTTCCGCATTTACTACAACACAAATGCAGACAACCAAACTTTCAAGTTTAACTTCCGCATTTGCAACAGTACACAATGCGGAAAGAATACAAAATTTCCGCATTTGCAATAGTAATGGAGTGCGGACAATCAGTAAAAAATAACCTTCCCATATTGCTACAGTCAACAAATGCGGATGACCAAAAGTAGCCAAATGTGGACTGTCAATGTCAAAAGTTTGTCTTCGCATTTGCTACAGTCAACAAATGTGGATGACCAAAAGTCAAATAAATTAACCTTCAGCATTTGCTACAGTGGTGACTGTATCTGCTTGTAAACTTATAAAATTTTTCAAATTGTATTATTTGACTATTTAAAGGAATTCAAACGGGTCATTTAATACTTTTCAAATTTGAGAGACTTTATAGTGAGACGAGCACAAACCTACAGTACACCACCTTCAATCATCATCATCATCATAAACATTCAAAGATTTTGTTGTGTTTCTTCTCAAAACATTCTTGTCATCAATTCAGAACTACAGTTATTTCGAAGATAAGGTATAATTTCAACAAAATATGAAACCAAGACCTGAGTTTGGACTGTTAACCTAAATCAAACAATGAACCAGATAATAATGAAGAACACCAAAATCAAACTTATTAATGTGATGTAATACACATTTTCAACTTCAATAAACATATAAATTGATAGGAATTCAATGATATTGAAAACTTGATAATCATGTTTACTGCGAAAAACAAAGCAAAATGAAAAGGAAAAATGTGTAGCAAATCAAAGTCACATTATCTATTGAATGGTTCAAACATTTCAATTATGATGTTAAAAGACAAATTCACCATTTGCCACTACAGAAATTCAACAGAAATAACAACTTGTCCTCCTTGTCAATTAAAGTCAAAACTGATAACTAACACACATGCTTTTGTGCAGATTACATGGCAAATCTTATGGAGCAAGCTCCATAACATCTGCGGTTATTTAAACACTGATGGCCTGAAGCCGAAGGACTAAGAGATATGATAAGATTCTTATCTACCACAAAGGTAGCATATGCCATGACATTGAGACCAACAATCTACGAGAATCCCACCAGATCCTTCTGGGAATCAACTGAGGTAGTTGAAGATGATGGAGTGAGAACTCTAACTGGGAGAATCAATAATGAGCTTACTCTGAGGAACACAGAAGAGTCTGTTAGAAGATGTCTACAATTCGGTGATAATGCCAATGATCCTCTTGAATTAGATGATGAAGAAATAACCACATTTTTCTCTGAAATTGGTTATGAAGGGAGTTATGAAGCAAAACAGATAGTCAAAGGATTAGTGGATCTGCCTTGGAGGTTCCTAATTCATATGTTCTAACACTGTCTGTCAAAAAGAAAAACAGGATGGAATGACATTCCAGTCCTCACATCTTCTGCAATATGTGCTCTCTGCACCAACAGACGGTTTAATATGTCTGCATATGTGTTCAATGGCCTAATCTCCAACATTCAAGAAGGGTTAAGATACAAGTTTCTGATGTATCCTAGATTTATTCAATGTCTAATCAATGAATCATTTCATGACATTGCTAATGAAGGACTTGTGCTTAATATCCTCACTATGATGCAAGATCCTATAAGTACATCAAGAAGAAGGACCCAAGGAACTTTTACAGTGGTACCTACTAACCCCTCCTCCTTGGATTCTTCAACAATTAAATCAAGCAGGTCAAGCTCAACCACCTCCACAACCAATAGCTCAACCACCTCCACAACCAATAGCTCAACCACCTCCACAACCTTCACCACAACCTTCACCACAACCATCACCAATACCATCACCAATACCATCACCAATACCATCACCAATACCATCACAATACCATCTCCAATACACAAACAGCATCACAACCTGACCACAATCATCTCCACCACCACAACCTTCACCACAACCATCTCCACAACATTACCACAACAAACACCACAAACGGCCACTCAACCTACACCTATATCACCTCATCATCAATCTCCAATATCACCACATCAATCACCTATTTCTCCTTACCAACCTTAACCGTCATCCCATGATCACCTGATGAAATAAAAGGATCAACAAGTGCATCTAAATCATCCAAATCATCTTCTGATGAGGAGGATCATCATGATCAAATCCAGCTATGAAAGAACCATCTGAGGCTGCTCCTTCAGAGAGCTATGCTAAATCTAACATCAACAGGCCTGATGGAAGGATGAATTATTCTCTAAGCTCATCCTTAAAGTGGAAAGGATAGAAAGAACCTTAAACAGGAGAGCTGGAATCATTAATGATAGAATCTTGGAACTGGATAAGAAAGAAAGTGAATTGAAAGAACTAAAAGAGAAATATGCAGCTGAAAGAAAAGAAAAAGACAAGGAGATTGAGAATGTAAATGATGCCCTTAAGCACTCAAGAGAAGAAGTCAGTGGACATATAGACACTCTTAAAATTCAAACAATAGCAATGGAGGAACAAGAAAATATCATAGAAGAACAAGCTGATATCATCTCAAAACTTGAAAAGGAAATTGATAGCAAGAACAAAAGAATATCCGAGCTTGAAATGATGATTAAGATCCAAAGAAATGAAGTGAATGATGATGATGAGAAGAAGAATAAGAAAAGGTTGATGTTGATGACAACCAATCAGTAGATGAAAATGAAGAACAAGGAGGTGATGAAAGTCAAACTGAGATTAAAGATCAAAGTTTGGATATGGTAGTGTATTCTAGAAACACAGATTACTCTAACTATGAAAAAGCTGAATTTGAAGAACTCTTCAATGCATTGGATAGTTTTTCATCTGAAAAATTCAGCATTGATGATGAATTTTGGGAATTCATAAACAACCAAAGAACTAAGTCAGAGCCTATTATTTTTATCCCAATCACCAGTGCCTTTGGAAAAAGAATTAACTTTGCAAATTGTCCATGCTATCTCATTATCTGAAGAACAAAAAGAAGAACTCAAAGAAAAGTATGAAAAAGAAAGGAAAGAAGAAACTGAAACTGAACAGAAAGAGAAGGAGGAAAGTAAAATGAAGGATCAAGAGCCAAGCACATCTGAAAAGGTACCTGAACCAGAAGAACAAGCTGAAACATCTAGCCGTCAACTTCAAACTTACTCACGAAAGAGAAAGTACTTAGCTAAAAAAGCCAAAGGTAAGAGACCAATAGTTGAAGAAGAACCAGCAAAGAAACAAAAAGATGACCCAAGAAGTCTAGCAGCAATTGCTGAATTTATGGAAGAACATGAGCAAGCAGAAGCTCAGTTGAAGAAATTGGCTGGTGCAATTGATTTAGAAGAAGGTGAAATTGTTGGTGGATATGAAGTTGAAAAGGATGTTCTCATGGACAGTCCTATTAAAGCAGAACAGG